>VXAX01001448.1:57073-159192 GCA_013399835.1 Leptocoma aspasia | reverse complement strand
AGGCTCTTACAAGGGGCCAGTTAATTTTGCCTGTGTGGGGCTGTCAGCAGCACTGTGACATTACCCAAGGTGGTATCTGTGGTGCTCCTGGGTCAGGAAAAGCTTCATCAGCTGTCAAATAAAAAAAAAAAATTATTTTGTCTAACTTTTAGATACTGGATCTTCCTTCAGTCTCCCGGGAAGACTGTAATTAATTTATTCATGGATCAGGCTAACAAAATGTAATGGGCTGTGTCCAAAATCCATAAAAGAAAAGGACAAGTATTTCCTGGCGAAAATTAACATTGGAATCCGTATTTTCCTCTTCATGGAAATAGATTTAAAATTTGACTTATTTAAAAAAACAATCAAAACCAACCAACCAACAAAACCCTACAAAAGTAATAGCAACAAAAAACCAAGCCAAAACAAATCCAACCAACCTAAAAAAACCAAAATCCCTAACAACCCAAACCAAAAAACTTCCACCCAAACTCCTCCTCCCCAAAGCCCCAAACAAAACCACACTTAAATTTTCTGGTAGCACTGTTTTACTTTCTGACCTGGAAGCTTTACAAAACACTGAACACTGAATTCTTCTAGTAGAGGAGTGTCCTAGGGTGACTATCTGTGTCTTAGTGTGGATTTTTTGATGCACTCCTGTTTATTTATTCCTGACTTTTTAAAGATCCTGACTTTTAAGCCAATACTCCATGCAAAAAGCTGTCTCAAGCATCTTTGTAACAAGATTGACATTCTCAGTGCTCACCTACATTTCTTCTGCTTCCTTGATACACCCTCTCTGAGCATTAAAGGATGGCCAGGTGGGGCTGCTGTGCACATGCTGCCACATGTGGCATTTGCCCTTCAAGGGCAGTTTGTATCCTGGTGCACATCTGGAGTGAAGCCACGCAATGATATTATTTCTGATCAGAACTGTGCCCAGTGAACATCCTTAGCAGAAGGACAATGAGTGGAACCAGGTGCTTGCTGAGCAGAGCATCCAGTTGTGTTCTGCTTTTCAGCACACCAGGATGTTCTCCACCACCACAGCAGCTGAGATGCTCTGCTCTTCCTTGGTGTCCTGGAAGTGACTCCATAAGATGAAAATTGAAGACTTGAGAAACTTCAAACACTCTCAAGTGAAAAGCACAGTTAGGTGGAGTAATGGCCTGTTCAAAGGATAACAGAGCCTTTTACTTCGGTCAGAATCTAAAAAAGCTACTTGGAAAGGTATTTGAATTCCTTGGAAAGGTCTTTTGAATTCCTTAGCATCACCTGTCCAAAAATGCCTGCACAAGTCTGAACAAGTCCACAGATAAATGTAAAAGCTTGGTAGGAGGGAGAGAGCCCTTCAGGCAGGTGAGAGCTGTGTGAACTCACCTGAGGTGCCACTTTCCCTTCCCGTCAGTAGCTTTGAGGTCATGGAATTTCTGGCATTGTTGCTACACGGATTTGTCCACACCCGGGGCTGGAAACTCCTTCTAAGGCAGGCCCAGGAACTCCAGATGGCAGTGGCTGTGCTGGAGCTGCAGTGAGGGCAGGGATTGGGCTGGGGGGGCTTTGGAAGCCACTCCTCCACGGGACACGAGTGAATGTGATTGGAAAGAGGTGTCTGATGAGGCCACTGAAATTACCACTTAATTAAGGGCTCCATACTGCAGGTGGGGTGTTGTGTTTGTCTCCTGAAAGCTGAATTGCAGAGAAACCAGTGCTCCCAGCACCCTTTTGATGCTGTCAGTTGAGGCAAAACAAATAAACAAACAAAAAACCCAAAAAGCCAAGCTGACTTTTCTTCCACATGCCACAGACCCTGAGCTTGGTGCAGTATTTGTGGCACAGTATGGGCAGATGACTGAGTCAGCCCACTCCAAACTGGCTTTGAAGTAATTATTTTAAATCTAATTTTCTAAAATACAGAACTGTGTTTTCTTTCAGTCATGGGAACAGATCTTTTTAAATAAAAGGTTGGGATCTTACAGAAGTGCTTGACCCTGGGAGCAAACTGCTTTGAAATCATCAGAGTCATCAACTACTGAAAAGCCAGTAAGGAAATTCTCTCACTGCAAGCTGCTAAAGCAGTCCTGAAGCAACTAATGAACATTTTGTTTGGTGCCTGTTTACTTTAATCCAACATGGAAAAAATGACCAGAAAACCTCAGTATATTTTGGGTGTGTGAAGGATGAACCCGAAGGGGACTTTGTTGTTTACATGGTTATTGGTTCCCAAGAGAGAGCATTGAATCCCCAATGTCTACTCAATATTTAGAACTAATTATTGGTTAAACTTTTTCATCTCATGCCCAAAGGAAGAGGTTTGTCCTGTGGCTGGTCCCCAGGAGCTCTGTGGCTGGCTCTGAGCTGTGCCCTCTCCTCAGCACAGATTTAGGATTCCTTAAGTCACTGTCCCTTGGGCAGAGGCAAAGCAGCAAAATCAGGTCTTCAAGTAAGTAAAAACACCCAACACTTCTATTAAAAGAGGTTTAATCCAGCATGGTTTCTAAATATTAACCATGTCTCCAGCTGTGACATGCAGTACATTTTTTACTTAAAAAAAAAGAGAGAAATACAAAACAAGTATAAAAATGAGCCCAGGTTCCCTGAACATCACAGTATGTGCCACTAAAATATGACAAGAGAAGGGAAAGAAACACAGGATTTCGTACAGGAAGAGGTCCAAAGAGATCTTTCACATAAATCAAAGATTATCTGTCACATTTAGAAGCAACCACTTGTTTTGCATTCACTCTGTCAGTGGTCAGGAAGCAAGAGATGTAGGGGCTGCCTGCTGGGCAGCTCTGAGCCTGACCAGCACCCCCTGGTCCCTGCCAGCTCCCCTGTCCTGCTGACAGCTGCCACAGGGAACTGGAACCCAGGTGCTGATTTTATTCCAAAGGAAATCTGTCTTTATTGTTTTCTCCCTGTTTTTCACTTACTCTGTTACTACCATCTGCTCTCATTTTAATCACACCTGTTCTGGTACTGTATTCATTTTTAAAAAATCCATACAGGTTTCTTTGCCACAGACCTGTCTGATGCCATCCATCAGGAGCATGCCATGCTCTTCCCAAGCATTCCCAAGTGTTTATAAATGGACACAAATGTTCCAAGGTAGGTTGTGCTACCTGTGAAAACAGCTTGTAAATTCAGAGGACTTTTTCCCTGGCATANAAAAAAGGGGGCTGGGGAGATGAATTAATTGCATACATTCTGTAATTTGGGGTTGGTTTCTTGGCCTTTTCACAGTGGGCAGGAGGCACTGCCCTCCTGGAGCCTGGGCACTCTCAGCGTGGCAGCACCAGTGGCCAGTGGCACAAGTCCAGTGCTGGTGTCACAGCAGCACCAGTGGCCTCAGCACAGAGCAAGACATCAGGCACTGGTGCCTGGGGCACAAACACCTGCAGGTTTCACCAGGCAGGTCCTGCTGGGAGGTATTTGCCAAGCCTGCCTTCCCTGGCTGTGCAAACACTCACAGGGGCTTATACAAAAACAGGACAGGGTTGCCCAGAGCTGCCTCACCTGTTCCACCCCATCCTGTGGTGAAATTGCAGCAGAGGAGATGTGACTCCATCCAAGAAGCTTAAAACAAGGGATACTGAATGTCTGATGAGCCAGCTGCCCGGCAGCACCATTATACTTTGAGGTTTGCTCTTGCTGCAGATTTCCAGTTGTCACTTTTCCTTGTCACAGACAGGCAGGAGATATAAAGGTATTGAAATCAACGTGTTAACTGTAATCCATGTCTTTGGTGCTTGGGAGTATTCAGACTTTGGATAAAGAAATACTGTTAGTTAATCAAGAAAAATACAAACAGAGGCGTCCAAACCTCTCTTCTTTGGCATGTCAAGAAGTATAAAAGCTCGAAGGTTTGGAATTATGAAAGCACATTAAAAGCTGTAAATGTTAAAAATGCTGTTCCCATTTTCTCATGGATGTACTGAGTGGGGAGGGGCAACAGAAAATTGAGCAGTGTTGTTTGGACAGATCTATTGTAGGATCTGTAGTTGCCAAGGAGTGTTTAATGGCACTGGGAATAGTCTCCTTTTCCACATCACTGCCCTGTCTGTGCTCTGGTGATTCCATAAACAGTAAGGTGAAAAGGGGCTGAAATGAGGGGATATTTCAATTGGCAGTGCATTCAGCAAAGAGGAAAGTGCTTTATCATCTTCCCTTCATGCTTGGTTGGTGTTTGGTTCTTCAGTCTGAGTCAGAGTCGGAGTCCTCATCTGAAGGGTGAAACAAGGAACAAAAGTGAAAATGCAAACTGGAAATCCCCCCAGCTGTGGCTCTGGCTGGGAGAGAGGGGCTGCTCTGGCAGGGTGTGCTTCAAAGGACACAGCAGGGTTGGGAATGAACACTTCTGTGAAATGACAGTTCTTGCTGAGGTGATGGGACCTGAAATGGTGTCTGAAGGAGTTGGGAGATGCTGAGAGGCCCTGCTGGCATCCTTGCTGCTCTGGGCACTGCTGTGTGCTCTGCAGCTCTACACCTCTGAGAGCCAGAAGCTCTGAGATGCTGAGAAATCCCACCAGGCCCAGAGAGCTCCATCCTTCTGGCCTCAGCACTTGAGAGCCCCTGTGTGAATGCAAGTTTGGGCTGCAGGGCTGAGCCCTCCTTGCGTGGCCACAAACACCAACACGAAGCTGTGTGACTGCACTTCTGTGAGTTTATGTATTTGTGTCTCCATCTCCAGGGGAATTAGATCTAATCTCTATCCTAATTCTGTACCCTTGCCACCTGATCATCTTCTGAGGGCAGTTCAGTTTTTAGCTTTTACAGTCTGTTTCCTGTTCCTTTAATTCTTTTTTCCTTTGTCTCTCTTTTCAGGCTAAAGCTTGAAAAACACGTAACAGTCTACTAAAATCCCCAGAAGAGACTGTCAGTGCTGCTGTTCACCTCCTAGGATTCTATACACACCTTGGGTGTTTGGTTTTGAGGGGGTTTCAGATGGGGTGTTTTGGGGGGGATTTGGGATATATTTTTGTTTGTTTTTAAGTGGGGAGCAGTCTTTTTAGTCCATGTGGGTGCAATAAGGAGTCACAGGGACATGATGACTGATTTGGACTCCTGGAAACTGCAAAACAACTACTCCTGTCCTGACCTGAACTGGCTTTGAACACCCAACACCTTCTTTTTATCTTTTTCTAAGTTGATCTGTCTGATCTGAAGTAGACTGTAATAGAAAAAATTGATAACAACCTTGTTAATTTTATGCTGTTTGACCCTTGGATTTCAAGGCCATTTGCCCACAGATGGTCAAAGATCATAAGAGGCAACCATGGTAAGGAAATGATAAAGAGAAAAGCACTATTTGGACATAAAGGGCTGCGGATTAATGGATGTTAATTTTAAGTTACAAAAAAAAAAAAAGTAGAAGTTTGCTTGTTTTTACAGCAAGACATTTTAATACGGAAAGAAAATCTGTGCTGCATGGTGATTTCTATAATTGGATTTAGGGCTTTTCAAAGTTAGATGTTGTGAAACTGAGAAACTTCACATTCCTGGCTTGCAGGTTATCTTCATAAATCACTGGAATTCCATTTGCAGCTTCCTAACTGAGCAGAGCTGTGGCAGACAAACCCAAGAATAGAAACTGCTCTTACTGAGCAAGAGATCTTGCTCCCTGCAAAGGGTGAAATAGAGAGGGAAATCTCACACTGCAGCTCATGTGACAAGCAGGGAATTTTACCCACCTTCTGTTTTGTGCCCCTCGGGGGAATCCGAGCTGCCTTGCTTGAGGAAAGTGACCAGGTCATTGAAGGTTATATAGAAATCAATGGCAAACACGATGGTGCCTGCAAACCCAAACACCTGAAAGGGCAAAATAATGCTCTCCTTAACCACAGACCCCATCTCTCAGGGACAAACCAAACCCACACAGGAAAACCTCCATTTGTTTTGGCCTGTACCTTTCCAAAAAGGCAGGGAAGGGAAATGGTTTGTGACACATCGGTATCAACTGAATTACAGCTGCTTTGGGAGCCTGAGAAGTGACCAGGTGTGTCTTTATCCCTCCCCCAGGCTGCAGCCCTCTCGAGCTCTGGGCACATTCTGGGCATCAACACCTCCTGCACATCCACTGTCCCAGGGCACCACTGCCACCAAGAAATCACCTCCATTTCTTGGTAAATAATTCTCCACTTGTTTGCAAGGAGATGTGTCTATTGCTGAGTGAACTAGGCAGATTAAAATGATTCTGGAATTCCCTCTCCAGTGTCAGAGCAGCAGAGTTGTGCCAAACTGGGTGCTGGTCTGGGAGCCTGGGCTGAACACACTCCATTGCTCCATGGCTCACTGCAGGGACAAAGATTAAACAAGATTTGGGTTTGTATTGTGGGATGGTTTGGGAAGGGCTGTTGGCTGACATCACTGGGCACTGTTCTTCTCAAGCTTAAAAAATTGTTATGCAAATTTTATTTATGTTGCATACATTATTGATGCTTAGACTCAAGTTGCAGATGCGGGGGGGCTGTATTGTATTTCTGACCACAAAATGCTGATGGGTGAAGGCTCTCTCCTGGGTAGTCCTTGTACTGGAGGGTAAAATGACACTGCTCTTGTTTCAACTCATCCAAGTAAAACTAAGCAGGAGAGGCAGGAGGTTGAAATTACTTAATTTAGACTGGCCTTAGCAGTTACAGGTTTGAGGTTTTTTTTTATCATCATCATTACTATTATTATTATTCCCTCCATTCAAGGATCTTGACACTCCTTGCAGGAGCAGCTAGTAAAATTAAAAAGCAGAATAGGTGCCTTCCCTAAGGGTACAGTTAACACTGAGCAGCTCTGTTAAGGTGAAAAAACTATTCCTTGGTTCAAGACACGTTTTTCTGAACAACCGACCATTTCTTTTTTGCTTTAGGGAAATTAATTCTCAGTTAATTGAAGAAACTTCTACGACTTGCAGTGGGGTCATATTTGAGCTATTTCTTAAGTACTTCCATGTACTTAAGTGTACTCAGCTCACCACAGCACTTAGGTGGAAAGCTCATGCCTACTCACCCCTGCTGCTTTAGATGCTCCATCGCTGTATTTTGAGACAGCAGCAATTGAAATGGCGAAGTAAATAATGGCAGCGGTGACACAGCGCAAGAAATCCTGTGGAAGAAGCAACGGTGCATTCTCAGACTAGTCAAGGATTTCCTCTAAAACCCATTTTGAAAATGAACACTCAGCCCCTCTATTGTTGCATCAGTGGCCTTGCTGGTGTCTGACCACAGCCTGGTTTGCTGTAGAGGAGAAACTGCTCGTTTGTGAAATATTTCTAAATAAGAGAAGACCTGAACTTTGGCATAAACTTCTGCTCTTAAAGATGCACTTTAAGAAATCCTGCTTCTACCATGCCTGTGTCAGGCAGATCTTCCTTCAGCCTGGGAAGGAATGTGTGGAGCATTTGCCTTGGAGCACAGCAAGGGCTTTAACGGAAAAATCGTTTGAAATGCCTTAAAAACCTCATTTTTGAGCAGAACTCCTGCGACACCAGAGGCTCAGGAGGTCCCAGCTCCACTCCTGTGGGAACGGGTGCCTGTCTCTCTGTGGCTGCAGGGCTGTGTGGTGATCTCCAGGGAGACCTGTTTGTGCAACTCCTCATTCAGGAACCAAACACTTGGTTTAGTGCTGGAATGATTTGTACTCCTCCTGTCCTCTGCCAGCTCCACCAGCCTGCCCCAGGAGCACGTGCCTGGTGTGATCCCTGGGATATGTCCTGCTGAGCTGTGCCCTGTCACAGCAGCAGGGACATCTCTGCAGTGAGCTTTAAACACAGAGCTGTGTCCCAGGGCACATACAAATCACGAGGCCTGCAATTATGGTACCCTCAGCTCTGTTCACAATTAGCTCTTCTGCCTTTCCAGAACAGATGGAGGAGTAAGATCCTGTCTCAAAGCACAAATCCTTCAAGAAACCTGACTCCTCTGAAGTCAGGACAAGGTCAGTTATGTACATTCTGTGCCTGCAGTATGTTATGGTAATGGCCATAATAAACACACAAGTGCCTTTTTTGGCTTAGTTCTGGAACCAGATGCATGTAGAAAATGGGAAAATGATGGAACTGAGATTACCAGCTGAGAGCTGTGCACAGTCATAGCCAAAGTCACTGATACTGTTTTATCTACCAGTGGCCTTGCTAAAGTTATTTTTATACACTGAGTGCTCTAATTCAAACCTCAGTGCAATGAACTACTGATGGTACCAAAAGAGAATCCAGATTGATAAAATCGGCGGGGTTTTTTAAAGTATTTGTACTGCAAGGCAGCTGCTCCCTTTGCAGTGATATTTGAGACTGCAGGGACATCCAGTGGCCAGGGCTCTCCTGCAGCCCCAGCAGCCACTGGGCTCCTGTGTGGGCATGAACTGGCCAGAGTTGCTCCTTCCCAGAGCAGCTCAGTTTGTCTGTGGGTGTAACTCTACCCGAGAATTTAATCACAGCCTAATAAAGTCTGCCCATTATCAACAACACAGCTGTTTCCCCCTCTGCAAGGGTGGCAATAAGGAACCCTCAGCAGTCAGACTTGGGCTGATGCTGGCCCTAAGCCACCTGCCTGGAATTGGACATACATTCTGTGCTTTCATAAAGCCATGCTTTGTGTCAGCACCCAAAAAGCTGCAGTGCAGAGCAGAGCATAGTTTAGAGTGCTCTGGGACCTTCTGAACCAGAGGCAGCATGGACAAGTTTCTAACAGGGCAGTAAAGTTGTTAGTCACCCTGAACTCCAGCCCAGCCCCGTTCACGCCCCTCACACTGCACAATTAAATCTGAAGGTTTCTGTTTCTCACTTACCGCCAAAGGCCAGTGGACTCCTTTAAACTTCTCATTAAGCTTGGAGGCGTAGGCAAAAAAAAGAAACAGCGCCAGCAGAAACTCTAGGAGTGGTGCCATCATGAAAGAAGCTGCTAGAGATGCAATATAGCAGATAAAGATGATAAATGACAGCACCTAAAGTAAAGGGAAAACTCGTAGTTATTTGCATGGACTAGCAGAGCTGTAAGCAGCTGAGCAGCTTTGAAGTGTTATTTTCCCTGTGTATTTCTGTCAGTGCTGCTGCTGGCATAGCTTCAGCATGCTGCTTTTTTTATTTTTCATTGGGCCAAATGATTTTTCTTGTTCAGTACAGAATAAATCTGAAGTAATGGTGTTTATTTCCATGTGTGTGAAATCGCTTTTCCAGAGTGCTGGGTGGATTTGCACCTCTCGAAGTCAGTAATTTGCTCTGGATTGTAAACAGCTCTGACAACATAATTCTGAAAATAGAGTGGGGTGTTGCCAAGCAAGGAGAGCTCTAAGCTTTCAGCCGTGATAGCTCTCATTTGAAACACAAATCAGTGCTCAGACAGCCTGAAGTAACTCAGCATTTGTAATCTTGGAGTTTGAAGACTAAAGTCTGCTGATGATGGATAGAAAAGGGCCAAGAATTAATTGTTCTGTTACTTCTGGTAGTGTTTGGTTCTGCTGTTTTCCAGCGTGGCAGTTGTTTTAGAGAGTAACAGGACAGATAACTCCCACAGATTTATTTTATCTCCATAATGTTTCCTAACTCTAGTAAATAATGAAAAAGGCAATTTTTTTTCCCACTCAGTTGAAATACCTTTAGAATACGGTACAAAATACAAAGTTTCACAATGGGAAAACAACTGAAGAAAATGCATTTTCACCCAAACCAGGCAGTACCAGAGTGCTGTCCTACACTCCTGGACTGTGTATGCAGAAGTGGAAGGTATGGGAGCCATGGAGAAGCTCAACACCATTTTCAGTTGCTGTATTGGGGGTTGGTCACCTCCAAAAAGAGGCTCCAGTCCTCCTTGCATGGGAACTGGTTGCTGTTTCAATCAAATTAGCTTGAAGTAACAAAAGCAGTCAAGATGCTGAATTACACATTATTATGTGCCAGTTTACACCTGGGCTGCTCTGTCCAGCCTTTCCTCCGGGAGACAAATCTCTGCCTTCCCAAAGCTCAGGGATGCTTTTGGTCAGCACAGACTGAGCATTAGATTACAAAGAGTTTTTTAACTTCTAATTCCAAATCAGGACACTGACATTCCCACTCACACAGCACTGAAAATAAATGGATTATTTTTCCCCAGATGGCACATCTAAAGGCAGATGTAGCTTCCTGCAAAGGTAATCAATGCATTTGCCTTGTTAAATTTCAGCTCTGTGGATTTCTTTGTTTGCTGCTACCATCGGTTCCTGGGGACCATCTGTACCTCAAAAAAATCATCATTACACTTGAGTGACAAGGCTTCTATAATTATTAATTGGTAATTACTCCTATGAAAGGTCAGTCAACCCTCAAATACATGTATCAAAAAACCTTTTATGTTTAGGGAACAACTAAGCAGTTCAACCCCACTGAAATAACTTCTTGGTGTAATTAATTACCAAGCCTTTACTCTCAGCCTGTGTTTTGGGGAAAGCAGTCGGTGCCTGTGCAGGATGCTAACAGCTGGAGTAAACAGTGTGCATCCATTAGGACTGGCTGGTGAGGTTAGAGAGGATGTGACATTTTTAGTAAGAGACTATATTTGTCTTAAAGGTCTATGCATTGTTCTCGTTTCACTGGGTTCTAAGAAACTGAGCTGGGATAGTTTATAGAGCTCACTTCTGCATGGGCCTTCTAGCTGGTAATGTCTGCCCCATTTGGTTGTGTTCACCTCATTCTGATTTCTTTATTGCTCACAGAGCCTCTCTGCAGGTTTTTCTTATTTTCATAAAGTGGAGGGAGTTCATTCCCTGTATCTCATCCTTAGCACGGTGTTTTCTTTCTATGAGTTAAAAGTGATAAGAACTCTTTGAAGCGAAGTGAATTTATCAGAGCTTGACAGCTCCTAAGAGAGAGGACTTCCTTCTTCCTATCACAGCACCTATTCCCTTCCCACCCCAAAGAACAAAGACTGCAGTTGCTTTGTGAATCTGCTTCTCATGCATTTCTGGAACATAATTTAGACACAGTTCTATGTTTTATTGGATTTAAAAGAAATTACCATCTATACAGGACATTTTCTTTTTATTCTGATGTTGAAAAAATATCTTCCTTTTTGTGGCTAAAGACAGGTGTGTGATGGCTGAGATGCAGGGGTGACCAGCAGCAGGGAGATGGGTTCAGAGCAGGTCCCACTTCCCATGGCAGATCCTTAAGACTTGAACTAGACCTAGTGATCTCTTAGGAAAGGATTAAATGCAGTGTTAAATAATACATCCTACTGGAGCAGCAAGGGGAGTAGAGAGGCAAATCTCAGATCTGTAAGGTGATGCTGCACAGCAGAGATCCCTTTGATCTCAGTTCTGTTTGCGTCAGTAACTCCTGTGCTCTGACTGCTTTTGCACTAAGAAAAAAAGCTTTCCAGCCAAAGTGGAAAGTGAAAGGAAGAGCCTCTGTAGTCTGTTCTTATCAGCTTTATGGAAATTTATGCCAGGGAAGGCTCCTGCTGCCTCCTCTCAGCCCTGGGCAGGTGTGAGGTTCAGACATGAGCTGGACTCAGGGTGAAACAGGAGCTGTTCTATGGCAGGAACACACCAAGGAGCCTCTGATCCCAGGTGATCCCTGCTTCTGTGCCAGGGAAGCTGCTGAAGAGACATTATGTCTGAGCATTTCAACTCTCTAGTGGGGTCTGACCCAGAGAAGCTGGGGAAATACTGTTTATTTTAAAATCTGGTTACCAGGCCAGTCACTTATTCAAACTAAGCCCTGCATAACTGGCAGATGACAGCAGTGTCCTGCTGCCTGCTCCTCAGCTCTAAAGGTCACATCACAACTGTATTCCCACCTTCCCATCCTCAGTGGAGGGATTGAGTCCAGCCTGTCCTGCTCTCCACTTGTCAGCATCCCCTTGTGGGGAGAACTGCACCTCTAGGCACACTGAAAAAAAGGCACCTTTTGATTCACAAGAAGCCATTTGATTTCAGTAGATTATAGATGGTATTAGTAAAAGGGAAAGACTCTGAAGAGTCTTTGGTCTGCAGTTAAACATCACTCCTCGTTCTGGAGGCACTCTGAGACTGAAAGGGCCCAAAGAAGATTTTATGTGAAATAAATGTCTATAAAATAATAGATGATTTTGAGAATGAATATTTGAAAGACGGTATTTTTGGGTACCTTCACTGGGGGAAGGCTGGAAGGCACAGGAAGGGGAGGGAGGCAGACCTTGGAAAGAGCCAGAGGAACAACAGGAGGGAGGTGCCTGAGGGCTCTGTCAGCTGATGACCATGGCACTGCACCTTGGTACTGCACCTCGCTTCTTTGGTTTTCTTCTTTTCTGTCTCCCATCACAGCCCTGACGTGGATTTTAATGCCAAACTTCCTTGGTAGTTTGGGAACAGCCCTGTGTAATACAAGAGCCCACAAATTGTAGGGTTTTGATGGTATTTCTCATTTCTCCTTGTGTAGAGCTCATTTCCTCTTCTGACAGCTGGAACACATGGACTCCTTGAGCAATATTGGATATTACCTAAAACTGTCTTTTCTGCGTTATAGAAGAGAGTAGGTGCCTTTTCTGACCATTTAAGTGCACTGCCACTAACTCAAGCATTTGATGTTATCTTAAAATTTTAAAAATACACCTCTCCTCCCACAATACAAACACTGCAGTGCCAGTCTGTACCCAGAAATAATGACACCTACCTATGTACTTTTCCAGCCTTCAAGTCTTTGCGAGAAACATCTTGCAAACTGAAAGTGCTCTAAAAACTCAAAAGCACCTTTCAGAATACACCCTGACCCCTCAAGGACTGTGAAATGTTCCATTGCACATCACACTTGTTCTGCACCTCCTTTCCTGGAGCTGTGTGTTTCAGAGTCACTTCAGAGAAAGGTCAAGCAATGGGACCTTGTTTTTTCTAACAGCTCTGTATCTATGCTTAAAAAAAAAAACGGTAGCTGGAGAGGAAGTTTGTGAGGCTCCATGCAGTTGCAAGTTCATTTCTAGCACTTTCAGAAAGCACTGCAGCTTCTGGGAGGAAAAAAAAAGGCAGCAGTGTTTTATCAGTTTTGTCAATTTGTATTTACACAGCTTTTTTCTCTCCCCCTCCCTTGGGATTGCACCCTGAGCACTGAGAGCAGCTGGGTCTGAGCTCTTCCCGAGCTGCTGATGACAGGTTGGTGTGACTGCTGCCAGCTTCACTGTGAAGGAACATCTGCATGCAGGAAGCTCTAATGCAGCAAAGAGCAGGACAGGAACCTTTCATTGCTTGGCAGTTCTAAGGGTATAAAAAATCCTGGCAAAAAAGCAGCCTATTCACTGAGCACCTTTTATGTACACTCCCATTCACACAAAACCCTTCTTGGGTATTGTGTTTCAGAAAGTAACTTTCCCATTTAAACCCATGTTATCATTACTTAATATTGTGTTGCTGGGCTTCTTAAAGTGGCCAGACATTACAAAGTTGTATTTTATTATAAAACCGGCCTGCAGTTCAAGGTTAGAGAGCACAGTGTCCCTGAAGGGAGAGAGGCCTGGGCAGTGCTGAGGTTATGGCAGCTCCAGAGGCATTTATCTCCCCTGAGGAGGAAGAACAGACCCACTGGAACCTACTGGGAATATGGGGATGCTGGGAAGCCACTGCCATTACTGCACCAGCTCCTCATCTCCTGCTCCCACCTCCTGCCCCTCATCTCCCGCTCCCACCTCCTGCCCCTCACCTCCTGCCCCTCACCTCCTGCCCCTCACCTCCTGCCCCTCACCTCCTGCCCCTCACCTCCTGCCCCTCACCTCCTGCCCCTCACCTCCTGCCCCTCACCTCCTGCCCCTCACCTCCTGCTCCTCATCTCCCACTCCCATCTCCCTCCCCAGGAAAGAACAGCTCTGCCTAAGGCTTTATGAGTGGGTAGCAGTGTCATCTTCTGGGCAAGAGTGGGTTTTGTTCTTGTATTCTTGTCAGACAGACAAAGTGCATCACTCAGAGGTCTCTGCTGTTCAGTTACTACTTCTCTGTTGCACTTGTTGAGGAGGTGAAATTCCTGCTTCCTCCAGAACAGGCTGCAGGAGAGGCCTTCTGGCTACAGACCCTGAGCAAGGCACAGGGGCCTCTTCAAAGGAGAGTTTACACCGAGCAGCTGGAGTTTCAGTTACGAAGGTCAGTTCAGAGGAGACTGAAAAGACAGGAGAAAGACAGGAAAAGAGGAGAGAAACAGGCACAATGATTTCCACATCCTTTTATGTCACCACAAAGGTGGCACAACTTTACCTATTCACACTGCATTTTTATAAAAATGAAATAAAATGTAGTGCCACTGCATGCTGGCTTCAGGAGACTGAGGAGATGCCAGTTAAAGCAGCCACAAAGGCTTGAGTGGAACAACCAGGTAAGCAGCAGAATCCACAGCTGGAGATCCTGCCTGGACAAGCTCTGGTGCCTGTGTGGGAGTGGCTGTTAACCAGTTCCAACACAGACACAGGGAACTGAAAACTCATCTCTTGAAGGGTGGAAAAGATCAAGGATGAGATGCTGACCTTCAACACAGCAACTTGAGTGGTTAGGAAAAAAAAGTAGCTTAAGAAGAGTGTTAAAATGTGTGGAAAAAAACATGGCATGGTGGGGGAGAATAGAGAGGAAAAAAGAATAACCTGTAAGATTAAAAATGGTGGTTAGAAAATGGAGGGAGCAAGGCAATGAGAATAAACAGGATTAGGAGAGATAGTGAAGCTTATAAATGTATTTGATGCTATTGCTTCTTTCTGGCTTTACAGCTGTCCCAGGTGGAATAAAAAATTAACCAGGCAGGTTAGTGGGGAGGTGGACTGGATGTTCCTCAGAGGTCAATACAAACCCCAACCATTCTGTGATTCTGTGGAGATCAAAAGAAAAAGAAGCAGGGGATGGGGGAGGATAACTTCCTTATCTGAATAAAATCTGAGATTATAATTAAGCCTCTAGCTGTAATCAGCTCCATCACCAGCCTGGCCTGTTCTAGGGGAAGCACCTGGATGCCCAGTTTACATGGGTACTGCACCAGAGCAAATCACACCCCAACATCCTAAAGGTCCTTCGTGTGGAAATGTTATTTTCAAAAATGGTTTGAGAGCTGCAGAAATAAAAGTGCATTTCTGGGGAACTGCCAAGATGCTGAATAATGTGACATTTGTAACAGTAATGAGGACCCCACTTTGCTTCTGAACAAAAGGCAGTGTTCAAAAAGTGTATCCATGAATATTATTTCCATATATTTATGCAGAACCCAACCCCACCCCACATTAGCACCATGTCAGAGGAAGAATTAAACATTCAAGACGAGAAATACTAAGCTAAAGATGAAACACAGATTTAAACCATGATAGATTTAACTTGGACTCATCTTCAGTTATTTGGCACTGCATTTCTCTAATTGTATACAGGCTGCATTTACTCAGGGGCCTGTGTTGTCTTCAAGGGTTTCTTCTGGCAAAGCTGAGACAACTGGAGAGAAACTACTGCTGCCTCTTGTCTGCCAGGAAACCATGTCCTGAGCACGTGGGCTTCCCCTGCAAGGAGCACAAGGAAAGCTCTCGGCAGATGGGGTTTTAGAGCTGCTTTCAGCCAGCCAAGCCCTTGGGAAGCCCCGAGTGGCCTTATAAAGGTTAAATCCCTGTTTTGTCAAGACAGAGCAGTTTTTATTACTCCAAGGAGGCATCATCAGTACTTCTCTATGACAACAAAAGGGTGAGTCTGATCCCATGACCAGAACAGTATTCCTCCAATATGTCATCATTCTGAGATGTTAAAAAGCCAGGCTGTCTGAAAGCCATCATTTAGTGGCTGTAAGCTTGTAAAGGAAATTCCAGTGTGTGTTATAGTATGTAACAAAAATATGTGCCAAAGGAGCCAGGTTAGCTGGGCTCTGGTATCTTCCAAATGTGTGCTTTTGTAAACTACAGATGTTGTGTGACTGATGGGGTACCTGGAGGAGGGATGGGGTAGCTGGCATTTTTTTGGTGGCGCTGATAAAGCCCATGGCCTGCTGCTACCCAGCCCAAGGCTTTCCCCACCACAAAAGTCATTCTGACCTCCTGAGTGAATGCTTTTCCTCTCAAACCCAGCCTCACATCTGGCTGTTCCCTGTCTCTCTGCCACAGGGCAGCGCCTGCAGCCTCACAAACTTTCAGAGCTGGTCCCCACCAGTTGGTCACAGACAATTCTGCCTCCTTCTGTCAGTTCCTTATCTTTCTTTTGCTGTAATATCCTTGTTTCCTTTCCTGAGCCAGCACAGTGGATAGCCAGAGACACCTTGCACATCTGAACAGCGCTCCATGGACCTGACTGCTAGTCTGGGCTTTCCTGACTATCTGCTGCTAAAACTCCAGCAAACTTAGTGTTTGAATTTATCATTATTTCTAGCAAAAATGATGTCGAACATCTAATTTCAATCAACAAGCTTTCTATTCAGAAGCTAAATTTTGGTGTGAAATACCCATTGCCCTTGGGATGAGCGATCTCCTTCCCTATCATGTGGGTACTGTTTCAGCTGTCAGGTTTTAAGTCTTTACACGTAAAATTCCAGAAAGTCTCACACCACAGTGCCTGCCCATGTCCTGCTGCCACGTTACTGCTGATCCAGGCCAGGTGTCCGTGGCCCTGTGCCCACCTGGGCTGGTGCCCAGCAGCTGTCTCAGCACCCCAGGGCCTTTCGCTCTGGGCAGCTCTCCAGCCCAAGGGCTCCACAGCGGGAGCAGCTGAGCGCCCGCGATGCACAGCCTGATGGCACACATCATACATTTATGAGTAAAGCCGTTCCTGACACACTCAGGATAGGCTGCCCCCTAACCTGGCACTAGCCGACAATGCAAACCGCAGCCGTAGTGGTTACTGGATTCACACCGCAAAAAGATTAAAACGAAATCAAAGAGCTTTTTTACCGAAAAGGGGTCGCCGATAGCGAAACACACCTGAGGCACTGGAAACCTAACGTGACAAGTTCAGATCTCTGACGTGCTCTGTCTGAATTACGGTACATCCATTATGCTCTCAGCCCTGCAGTTCCCCCATTCCGGTACGGCTGTTTCCCCGTTTTCCCCTTGGTTGTCTTCCTCCAATTTTTCCTACAGCTTTTCCCCAGTTTTCCCCTCAGTTCTTGCCCCCCGTCTCCCCTCGCTTGTTCTCCCCTCAGTTGTTGCCCCCCGGCTCCCCTCGTTTGTTTTCCCCCCAGTTCGTGCCCCCGGCTCCCCTCGGTTGTTTTCCCCTCAGTTCTTGCCCCGCGGCTCCCCTCGCTTGTTTTCCCCTCAGTTCTTGCCCCCGGCTCCCCTCGGTTGTTTCCCCCGGTTTTCCCCTCAGCTGCTGCCCGCTCTCCCCTCAGCCGCACAGCGCAGCGGCCCGGGGAGGGCGGTCCGGCGGAGCCNGTTTTCCCCTCAGTTCTTGCCCCCCGTCTCCCCTCGCTTGTTCTCCCCTCAGTTGTTGCCCCCCGGCTCCCCTCGTTTGTTTTCCCCTCAGTTCGNTTTTAATTTTTTTTTTCTCTCTCTGAAGGAGGGAAGCGGAAATCGTGACACTGCGGAAACGTGGAAAAAAAAAAAAAAGTTTCAGCATCCCCAGCTGTGGGGGGCGGCCCCAGCGCCCGCCCCCAGCCCCGGGACAAGGCTGACGGGGCTGGGCTGCCAGCTTCGCCCTGGGCTGGGCCGGGCCGACACCAGGCAGCCAGGGGCTCCTTGTCCCCGCCACTCCCAACACAGAAAGCGCAGAACAGCCGGGCGCTTGGGTCTGGAAGGGGCCGCTGGAAGTCACCCAGGCCAAATCCCGCTCAAGGCTGAAATTTCAGGATCGAAATGCCTCGGTGAACGCTTTAACATGCAATTCAAATGGCACAAGAAAATCTTTCCGAAGGATTGTTACTGGGTCATTACATTTTTACTTTAGAATGTACATTTAGTCTAATGTACATTTTTACACTTAGCAAATAAACAAGATAAAATAATGCACTTAAGCCTGTTTATATTTTCTTTTTATTAGAGAAAGAAGACAACCACGAAAATAATTTTATACAGGTAAAAACATAATTAAATTTAGAAAAACATGACAATTTTCTCCGAGGCTTTAACTGGTGAAATTGCAACGCTGAAACTGCATTTGGAAAAATACAAAACCTTATAAATGATACTTGCAGAAACATCAGTGCACAGGAAATTCAAAAGTGAGCACGTGAAAATACAAATTCTTTAAAAGAGAGTGGGGAAACAGAATGGAGAACTCATTCTTTCACTAACATGTCAATCTTATTTGGCAGGAGCACTCCTTCCTCTTGCTTTATCAAGGCCAATCTTCNGCTCCCGCAGCCTCCCGGCCCCGTGTCCCGTCCTTACCGACTCTGCGAGCAGCAGCTGCCCCTTGCGGGAGCGCNCTTTACTTTAGAATGTACATTTAGTCTAATGTACATTTTTACACTTAGCAAATAAACAAGATAAAATAATGCACTTAAGCCTGTTTATATTTTCTTTTTATTAGAGAAAGAAGACAACCACGAAAATAATTTTATACAGGTAAAAACATAATTAAATTTAGAAAAACATGACAATTTTCTCCGAGGCTTTAACTGGTGAAATTGCAACGCTGAAACTGCATTTGGAAAAATACAAAACCTTATAAATGATACTTGCAGAAACATCAGTGCACAGGAAATTCAAAAGTGAGCACGTGAAAATACAAATTCTTTAAAAGAGAGTGGGGAAACAGAATGGAGAACTCATTCTTTCACTAACATGTCAATCTTATTTGGCAGGAGCACTCCTTCCTCTTGCTTTATCAAGGCCAATCTTCTTGCAAAGAAGAACCGCGTCGACAATGCAGAGAACAAGCAATATAAGACCCAACACCTATAAAAATTACCATTAAATTAGTTCCCCCAATCAATCTCAAACTTTTACTGTAGTGACTCATCAGTAAACATATCTTCCTAACTTACTTCTGGCCTTGAAAATGTGTGTGATTTGAGACAGCTGATAAATTAAATAACATTTACATCCCATCAGTCTTTCAGAGAGCTGTCTACAGCCTGCTCTGTTTGATGTTTGTGGCAGGCCTTGGAGATAGTGTGGTGTCTCCTTGAAAGCTAAAGCTAATGCTGCATTATGCCAGACAATGCTTTTATCCTAAATGAAAGCTCTTCTGTCCCTTTAAGGGTTGCTAAATTAATGGGACTGGCCCTGAAAAAAGTCAAGGGGAAAAGTCAGTATTCATAGAAACAAGCCCAGCAGGAAAATGCTCTTCTCCTCTGAAGCTCTGAATGGGAAATATTCCAAAATTAAGAAAATGTACTAAATTATTTAAAAAATAGAAAACCTCAGGCAAGAAACTGGAAAAATGTGTTTACAGAGAAGCCACTGAGTTAACTCACTCAGCTCCTGCCCTTCAGCCCCATCCCACATGCACACAGGGGTTTTTTATGCAAGCACTTAATTATCTGGTCAGGGGACTTACTTTCAGGAGAGCTCTTGGGAGAGCACAGCTCAAGGCAGTTTGTGCCTCAGGAGAACAGGCTGGGGGTGATTCTGTCCCTTCCAGCACTGCAGATGTCACACGTTCCACCCAAACCTGTGTTCCCAGCTACCTGCTTAGTCTCCTGCTCTCACCTTTAATTTCTGTAAACTTCACAACTGAGAATATAAATTCTATTCCAGCACAGTCACTCTATCAGAAAGTCTCCTTTTTGCTTAGGATGCCATTGCCAGTGAAGTCATCAGCTTTCCCTCTCACCATCAAAGCTGAGTTTGAAAGACCTCTGTGGCAGGTTTTAGGTTTCTTTTGGTTGCTTGTCACATTTCAGCTTATCTTGTACTTCTAGAGACTTTCAAAACTGAGGGGTTTTCTTCCCCTCCTTATTGTTTATTAAGGTTAATTACATGAGTTGCCATTTGAATTAAAAATACCAGTTACTCAAACTATTAAACTGGTCTTAAGAACGTGAAATTCTTACAGTCATAGTATGAACAAAACCCCTTTTCAACTGCCGTATTTCCTCAGTTTGTGTCAGAAAAAACAATGTGCACACCAGGAGAGAGGTACCAGCATGTCTGTTACAAAGCTCCAACTCTTTTTAGCAGGGCTGCTGGCATTTTTTCTCAACTAGTGTAACCAAACTGGATAGTCCTAAAAGAGCTAGGGATCCTCCCATCTAGGATTTCAAGCTATGGTAGCAAATGTAGGTTACTTAAAAACTCTAGAAATTTTCAGTGTTTCAGTACTTCCCTGCAGTAATTCCTAAGTCTTGTACATCTTTAAATTACTAGTGATGTGAGAATTATTTTTTTTTAGTGAGATACACTGAATGTATCTTGTTTGCTACTGCTGAGAGTGTTCTTCCAAGACAGTTGTTTGCATGGTCCTACCACAATGTGAGTGTACCACGAGGTTCAAATCACTGCACTTTAAGAACTGAAATTCATTAACAATGTTCCTACTTACTCCTCCAGCCAATGTCCCCTTGTTGCTCTTGATTACTACTGCAAACAAGCCCACAACGAGGAGGAACAACGCTGCAACCACTGAGTTGAAAATATCCTGAAACAGCCAGTGAAAGCAAAATATTTATTCTGAAATACAGGCCTGAAGGAGAGTGTAGAGAGCTCCCAACACAGAAGGGATGGTTAAAAACGGCTGGATTGCCATGAACAGTTACAGCAATATCCGTGTGAGAGGACACTGACACCCAGTGGTCTGATGGTAAAAAAAGCGTTTATAGTAAAACTTCCTTGTTTTACCTTCTTCTGTCGTTTTTTGCATCAAATTTTTGCAACTTGGCTACATCTGATAGGCTGAAGCAGCAAATACACATACAAAAGGGAGGTAAGAGGAGAACTTGTTAGTATTGGAGTGAAAGTGTGTGACTGATTCGTGATGTGAAGGTGCTACACAGCGAGGCACAGTGCCTGTGCGGGGAAGGGCTGTTATCAGATCCAGCAGCCATCCAGGAGCTGATGGAACAGAACACTCCGTTAGGAAAAACTGCCTCAACCTCCCCAGAACACTGGGGCTTGCCTTACCTGTACAGAAACAGTCACTGAGCCAGCTGACAATGTCCCCTGGGACAGGTGATCCCTCCTGTTCACGGGCCTGCTGGCGCTCACAGCCAGCAGCCACAACAGCCAGGGGACATTGGCACCCACAGCCAGGGGACATTGGGGACAGCGGTACCCACAGCCAGGGGACAGCAGGACCCACAGCTATGGGACATTGGGGACAGCAGTACCCACAGCCAGGGGACAGCAGGACCCACAGCTATGGGACACTGGTACCCACAGCCACGGGACATTGGTACCCTCAGCCAGGGGACAGCGGTACCCACAGCTAGGGGACATTGGTACTCACGGCCAGGGGACATAGGTACTCACGGCCATCAGTACTCACAGCCAGAGCACCCTGGTACTCGGAGCCCACGGGTACTCACAGCCAGTGGCCAGAAGAGGCACCGCATCCGCGTGTCGAGCCTCAGCAGGTAGAGCAGCAGGAACAGGAGGGTGATCACCGTCTCCATGCAGGCCAGCGCCGTGTAGGCCCCGTGCGCGCCCGAGGCCACGAAGCAGAGGAGGGTGATCAGCGCCACCAGCTGCGGGACAGGAGGGGACGGGGTCAGCGCCGGCCCGGGCCTTGCCCGCGGGCCCCGGGGCCGCTCCCGGCCGTACCGTGCGGGCGATCTTCAACGCGCCCCGCGGCGAGCGGGGGAAGGCCCGATCCACCTCCAGCCGCGCCATGGCGGCCNGCGTGGGGCCGGCGGGGCGCGGGCAGTGCCGCCCCGGGCCCCTCAGCGGGCCGGCTCCGCGCCGCTGCCGACCGTAAGTGCGGGGCGGGACCGCGGGGCCGGGCGGCCGCCCCTGGGCCCGGCTTCGGCCCCGTGCGGGCCCTCGGGATGCGCTGGAGCGGCTCCCGGGGAGCAGGAGCGGGGTCAGACCCGGGAGCGGCTCCGGGGGGGCAGGAGCGGCGTCAGGCCCCGGAGCGGCTCCCGGGGAGCAGGAGCGGGGGNCGGAGCGGCTCCCGGGGAGCAGGAGCGGGGTCAGACCCGGGAGCGGCTCCCGGGGAGCAGGAGAGAGGTCGGACTCTGGAGCGGCTTTGGGGGAGCAGGAGCGGGGTCAGACTGGAGCTCTGACCGGGAGTGACCGCCGAGCCCGTCCCTGCCTTCCTGCCGTGCTTGGCTGGGTGAAGGGTCTCGTAAGCTCAGCTTGGCTTGGACAGGTTTTTTACCGCAGTTTTGAGGTGTAAGGTGCTTGTTTTGGAGCTGCTCTGTAATCGTCACCCTTACCCTGCCGGGCCTGTGAGGCCAGTGGGTGCTGCTCCAACTGGTCTTTCCAAAATTCATTTTTCCCCTGTATAAAACCTTTGAGGAGCAAGAGATGTAGCAAAGATCCGGTGAAAGTGTGAGCACTCCCCATCGGACTCTTGGCAGTGTGAGGGACAGTGGAGAACTTCATCTAAGTCTGTGTCAGTAGGTGCCACAATGTGTCGTTACATGACCCAATTACTACCTAAAACCTTGAAGGCTGTTAATTTAGAAAGTAGTCATATTAAGCCATAGGGAACCTAAAACTGGCCTGTAAGGTCTCACATTAAGAGACACGCTGTAAGTAAGTTATGAAGACCGCTTTGATTTTAACTGTTGTTTATTTCCATTCTAGATAAGCATCTGATAAAAAAGGATGCTAGAAAGAGAATTGTAAGTATTTGCATTTTGTTCAGAAAACAAAGTAAAAAGTGCAGGCTCTCGCATTATAATTCCATTATAATTTGAATGTGTGTGTATTGGCAACTGTAGGCTGTAGCTGTGTCACTGTGTAGTGCTGGGTCTGTCACTGGGTCATACTCTGTACAAGGCTGAGCTGGTCTAGTTCTGAAAATTGTAATAAAGTTGTGAGATATCTGTGCAAAAATTGTGAGGGCTTGTGTCAGGACAGGGGGCAGTTTGGGTTCAGTGTTGCATGTGTAGCCTTGCCATTGCCTTATATAAGCTCCCTGGGCTATAAATTATTTTAAGACAGTTGAAAAAAATTTTCTTAGTTTATTTTTGTTGTTTAGGTTTCTGAAAATAAAAATGTGATCCCTCTTAAGGTTTAAGCTGTCTATATAATGGATGCTGAAATTATTACTTCAGCTGACACTTATTTTAAGTTGGGAATCAGGTCTCTGAGGCAGGTTATGGCAGAGTTAGGAGCAGCCGGTGACCCTCTGGAACCCCTGGGGTCCTGGGAAGGGGAAGGAAGTGGGAAGCAGGACAGGAGCTGGCTGTGGGGGTAGCAGGGAAGAAAAAGTGGTGGTCTGGGGGAGTCACAACATCCAAACAGATCCCCAGTGCCTACCCATGAAATAATCTTCCCAGTGTAGGGAGCTGGCGTGTTGGAATGGGCAGGGGCGTTTCTAACACACTGTCACTGCTCTGCCACGGGTGGGTCTCAAAGTGACTCTGTTTTTCACAGATCTGTATCGAGGGCAACATTGCCAGTGGAAAAACAACATGCCTGGATTATTTTGCACAGACTACCAGCATTGAGGTACTGGATGCACATTTCTTTGTCCTTATTTCTGTCACTGAGCAGCTGCTTGTCTTAGATCCAACATGTCCTTGGGTGCGTGAGGAATGCAAGGGGCTGAGCCAGGGGCTGAGCCAGGGGCTTGCAGGGGCATCACCCCAACTTTTGATAGTCAAATTGCAGCAGAGAAACGTAGATCACATGTGGTATGTACTGGATGCCAAAATACCAGTAAAACCTGTGAATCAGAGTTTGTTCCTTTATTAAATAACAGCAACCCACAGAGCATGGGCATGTTTGGACTTGCCTGTTTGCCATTTCATGTCACTGAAATCTTAGATGGGTCTGGTAAAAGCACAGTAAATAATTATTACGTAAAAATGCCTATGCCATGTAACAGATCCCAGTGAATAGATGGCTTTTTTTATAAAAAGGAAAATCTGTTAGAACTGTTTTGGGAGATTTCTTAGACTGATCTGGTATTTGATTTCATGTTGCTTAGAACCAGGTTAGGGGAAGGGCAGGCTTGTTGCATTTCAAACAAAATGCAGCACTGAGGTCAAACTCAGTGAACAATTGTTCTTGTACAGCAGATACTAATGCTTTCTCCAACAGACCTGGCAACACATTTGGTAATAAGTTTTAGGAGTCCTCATAGAAATGCTGGGTTGCCAGATGTTATTTGGTAATTTAACAGGAATTGTCCTTATGAAGTAATTGACTGTTAATCCAAATGATAACAGATTTTAATTAGACTTTAATTTGCATACAGTGCTGCATTTTTAAGTAGGACTTAAGTTCCCAGGCTGATGAGATTCTCCTAGGCCTGACTCTACAGTATTATTCCAGATTTAGACCCTGTTTGAACCAGGCAGGTCTCTTTGTGATTTTACCTATTCAGAGTAGAAGCTTTTCTGATTCATTTTGTAAAAGATTTGAATACATTTTGTTTGCTAGAACACAAAAATAAAATGAAAACGAATGAGGCTGATCCTCTTCCTTTGCTGGCAAGTGTTACTTTCAGAGAAGTTAATTTGTCAGGGGATGGGCTTGTCATTGAAATGCTAAGTACTCTGCTAAGCTGTTCTTTCCCTTACATGGCACTGATTTTGACTCAAAAAAAATTCTCTCCAGGCTTACAAGGTAATCTTATCAGTGTTTAAAAATGCTAAGAAGATTGACATTTCTCTGTTTTTAGCAGTGTTCATTATTACCTTTTGTGTTACAGAATTCAGTGTTGTTTTTTTAAGTGTGGAAAGCCTTCCAATACAAGTTCTGAATACTCTGATTTACTGCACAAGTATTCCTTAAAAATAGTTGTACACTTGTAGGGTCACATTAAGTATTTTGGATCTAAGACACGTTTAACATGGAGTAATTATTTTTAACCAGGTTTTGAAGGAACCCTTGACCAAGTGGAGGAATGTTCGAGGTCATAATATCCTGGTAAGTGGCAGAAATTATTTCTGCAGCTACAGTTACTGTTCTTTTAGTAAGATAAAAAGCCATGTGTGATGGCTTTTTATCAGCCAGCAAAACTGCTACAAAAGGTGTGATCCAAATCTCACACAGCAAAAACTAAAGCTCCACGAAGCAAAAGAGCTTCTACTGTGATTAAGACATGCAGGTAATAGAAACATTGCATATAAAATGTGGTTTTGGCAAGGACTGGGTGTCCAGTGGGGTGTGAGTTAAAGCAATTCCCAGGAAGGTAAGCCCTGAGTGTGGCAGTTGTTTCTAAATATGCTTGTGCCTGTTTCAAAGATGGGAAGGATGTCACTCGAGGTGAGGGGTGGATCCAGTCAGTAAATGTTGTTTGGCCGGAGTTCTGTGAACAGTTCTGGTGCCTCCAGCATAAGAAGGACATGGAACTGTTGGAGCAAGTCCAGAGGAGGCCACAGAGCTGCTGAGGGGACTGGAGCATCTCCCCTGTGGAGCCAGGCTGGGAGAGCTGGGGCTGCTCAGCCTGGACAGGAGAAGGTTGTGTGGAGAGCTCACAACACCTTCCAGGGTCTGAGGGGCTGCAGGGAACCCAGAGAGGGACAATTCCTCAGGAACTGCAGTGACAGGACAAGGGGGAAAGGAGACAAATTGAAAGAGAGGTAGTTTAGGTTGGATGTATGGAAGAAACTGTTCCCTGGGAGGGTGGGCAGGCCCTGGCACAGGGTGCCCAGAGCAGCTGTGGCTGCCCCTGGATCCCTGGCAGTGCCCAAGGCCAGGCTGGACACTGGGGCTGGGAGCAGCCTGGGACAGTGGAAGGTGTCCCTGCCATGGCAGGGGTGGCACTGGATGGGCTTTAAGGTCCATTCCAACCCTTTAACACTGTATGAATCTGTGATCCTATGGCTGCTGCAGGTAAGGAAAATTCAGCCCAGTGGGGTGTTGAGGGCTTCTGTTGTCTTTTGAGTGGCTGAGGCTTCTTGGAAGTGTTACTCCCAGGGATGTCTCTCAGTCCAGCTGCAGCTGCACACCAGCCTTGCTGGGGTGCTGGAAGTGGTCCCTGCTGTCAGTCCTGTGCTTGGGGCTCAGCCCCTCTGCAGAAATCCCATGGTGGCTGGGGCAGGGGTCAGTGCTCAGGCTCTGCAATCTGCAGTGTGGACACACCCCAAACCAGACTTACCCTGACTGTGTTAGATACCATCAGTGTTAGCACAGGCCCTCCTACAAGTTGCTGATGCCTTTCTGATTGTTAGTAAAGGGGTGGGGCATGTGTTGCATGACACCACAGCAGCCTTGAAGCACTGGGAAAGTCTGATCTTGGCAGGGAGAAAAGCAGAAGGTCAGACCTGTGGGCTGAAGCTGTGCTGCTGGCTTAAAACTTGTCACCTCAGCCAACAGACTGATGGATGTTTTATTTTGAGTCAGGTCCTTTCTCTGCTGTGCAAGGTAGATTGTTGCTTGTAAGTTCTATGTGTGTGTGGAATTGCAGCAATCAGAAAGTGGAACAGCTACCTGAGAGCTGCTGTGAGGATCCTTTGGGAAGAAGCTGCCTGTGTTAAAGGACAGCTTTTCTGAGGCCCAGACCATACTTAGAACCCTGTATAATTTCTGGATGCACTGGATGTACTGAGAGTCTGTCAGTGCACAAAAATAGCCTACTAGATAGGTTTTTTTTCGTTACTTGGTTCTGACTGTTGCATGTGCAGAGTAACTAATTCCTGCTGACTTCAGCCAACCTCCCACTCAGTGTCTGTAGGGACAGGGCTGTAATTCTGCATCTCCACTGTGGAAAGCAAATGATCACTTAATTGTTGTCAAACCTCATGTCAGCTGCTTTAGTGCACTTCCTAGAGCAATGCTGTTGTAGGGCAAAAGCTTCCTAAATACCCAACTTCCTGTTGTGCTCTTTGTCCTAACAAATGTCCATCTGTCCTGCTTCCATCTCTGACCCCAGGGCTTAATGTACCAGGATGCATCAAGGTGGGGGATAACTCTGCAGACCTATGTCCAGCTGACCATGCTGGAGCAGCACACCAGGCCCATGGTAAGGAAACTTCTTTTAATTTTAAGAGTAATTAGATGTGGTTATGAGTGCTAAATCCTTTTAACCTTTTATTCAAGAGTTAAGATGCTGTGTGCATTCATTCTCTGTTCCTGCAGCGAGTAGGAAGTTCTGTGGTGCAGACATTGGTATGCTCAGCATGTGCTCTGGGGGTAAAACCTCTGCCTCCTGCCTGCTCACAACTGCCCCAAACTGATCATGCTGCTTGGGCACACCCTCCAGAGCAAGGCTTGCACAAATCTCTCCCTCATTTCATGTCAGTGACTTGTCTGTAATTTCATTATTTCGAATCTTTGGCAAACACCAAGTAATCTCGTTAGAATTCACAGTACTGCTTCGTGCTGTCTAGTACAAATTTAGCCATTGCTTCTTCTGTTTATGCAAAATATTTCCACTACCATTTTCTATTGCTTTTTCAGGTGGTTTACATCCTTTTTTTTCTTGTAATTTTTTTCTTTTTTTTTATATTAAATTTCACATCCTACCTTTTTATCAAGATTTCTTCATTGTTTTCTCCTTCAAACACCTTTTGTTACATTCTATGCTGTCTTCCATTCCCTGATAACAAGACCTGGTCTTAGATGCCATGCTTATATTTTACTGATTGTTCTCATATTCTGTTTTCTGAATTTGTGTCAGGGCAAATTTTTGGTGGTGCCGAATATGAAAGTGGCACATATAATAATTAGGTTTTTGGAAGAGGTGTTTTTCCAAGACAAAGGAAATCCTGTTCTGTTGGAGAAGAAGTTCTCTCAAGAATTCCTGAGGATTTCCCTGTATTTCAATCTGAGCTTTTTTGTCATTTAAGCCTTGTTGGAGCCATTTTTGCTTCATTAATGTGCAGAAACCTGGGTGAGAAGTAGCTCTGCCAGGCCCAGGAGTGTCAGAGGATCTCCCTGCTCCAGCATGAAGTGCTGGTGGAACACATGCAGGGCTGGGTGAGGCCAGGGCTCTGTCAGCTGCAGTTACTTCTTTTAGAAGTCCTGTTTCTTTTCTTGAATGTCTGATGTCAACCCTGTGCTGTGACCCGGCAATGCATGGGATGGGGCAGCATTTTGGGGAACAACATTGTCCTGTAGATCCCAAGTGGATTGCTGCTTTTTTGTACCCTAAGTTACCTTCCACTGCTCAGCTGAATGCTGAGCACTTTGCTTTGAACTGATGTCTGAATAGCAAGTTAGAGTAAGATCAGGAGTCCTTGTTTGCTTTGGGGTTCCCACCCTCCCAGCAAGTTTGTTTCTCACAAGATCTGAAAATTGTGTTTCGTATGTGCCATATGAGTGTGAAAAGAAACAAGCATGAAAATGTACAGAGTCAGGTTTTGTGTTGCAGATTTCCCCCATAAGGATGATGGAGCGATCAATTCACAGTGCAAAACATGTTTTTGTGGAAAACCTGTATCGAAGGTATGGGATATGGTTTTCTACTTTACTTTCTTGGATTAATTATTTTAAATATATATCTAATCAAATGATAATTTCTTTGATAATGTGCATTTAAGGGGCCTGTGAAATCTGCCAGTTCTATGTTGGAGTGGCAGTGTGTTTGGCATAGGGTGTGCTGCACACTTCCTGTAGGACTCTAGAAATCCTTTTTCAGCAGTGCTCCTGAATATTTAGTGCTCAGTATTATTTAGACACCATCTATTGAAGTTGTTTGCTCTCCAGCTGAATGCCCAAATCTTGCTTGAATCAAACACGTGCTGGTCAGTTAAAAAACCACAAAGATATAAAGAATAAGACTATAGGATGGAGAGAACTGGGCAGTGTTATCCAGCCTGGCATCCAGGATTGTCATTTCTTGCAAGCAGGGACTCAAGGCCTGTGCTCTTGCTCAGAATCAGGATTGACAGGATCAAAATAGACTGCAAGCCTTGGTAGGCTGTAAGTAAAGAACAGTCACCTTTACCTGCCCTAGGTATAACTCACCCATCCCAAACTAACTGAAATAGTGCAGGAATCAGGGTTTTGTTTGTTTGTTTGGAATGCTGACCTTCTGTCGAGGAGTGTATGTGACAGATGGGTTTTAGTGGGTTTTTCAGTGGCCTTGAGGGACAAACCCGGTTTGTGCCACAAGGTGTCATCCATGCTGCACAAGCACCTCTCTGCCACGGGAAAGCCTTTGGAAGTGGGGAGAGACACACATTGCTCATCCCAGTCCACACACAGTGCAAGCAGCCTGGAATAGCCTCATTTTTAGTTACTGACTTCTTTTTTCATTGTAGACAAAGTGCTTTTTTTCCCAAAGACTTAGTTACTATGAGGCTAAATCTGTTTGTGTCAATGCTGTGAATTAATAATTTTTTAAACTATTTTAAGGGCATCTAAGATGTTTTGTGGCTTCAGCACTTTTTAAATGTTAAAAAAAAGGCATTTGCTTTGTTTTGTTACAGCAAGCTAGAAGGCAGCTGATAGTACCAACAGCAAGCCAAAAGAAAAGGATGTGTAAAAGGATTGTAAATAAAATAAGGAATAACTGAGGAATGTATGAACGTAGCTATTTTGTGACACATTAAAAAATGAGTCAATCTGGCTGTGTTAGGTGAGTCTTAAATGTGTGCAGATGAGTGTGCAGATGAGTGTGCAGGGTGTGCTGTAGGTGGGCACTGCAGTTCACTGTCCCTCTGAATCCATCACTAGTTATGATAGAAAACTCCCTCTGTTCATGTTGGACTTAGGCAGTAACAACGTGACTTGGTAGGAGTCAAATGTCAGAAAACTTTGGAAATGTAAACACCATTTTGTGCCTTTTATATGCTCTGTATCTTTATGGATCTTGAGCCAGAGTCCTCCCAGGATTACCCAGGAAAAGCAAAGATGTGTTGTCTGTAGCGCAGGTCAATGCAGAATTGACTTGGATGTATCTGTCTTTTAGGGTAAGAACAGTGGAGCTTTTTCGTATTTCCACTTCCTTTCACCCTTCCTGTTTCTCCCATCTGTCCTGGAGAAAAGTAGCATGATCAAAGTTGGCTGATGTAGATCCCTGCTACCCAGAGTTGATGTATTAGAAGAGCAGCAGTGACCAGTGTTACCCCATTTCTGGATGGCAGATCAAGAGGGGAGGTGGTACAAACAGAGATTTTGCTTCTTTCCATACTTAGGGAAATATCTTTATTGCTTTTGCTCAGTTTTTCAAGTGATCAAAGCAAGTTGCCACAAGTTTAGAAATCTGTGGAATATTTTTCTTCAGTCCTACTTAAAATGGCCTAACTGGTCTTAATCATTCAGCTGGAGAGCACAGGAACCTCCAAACTCCATCTTTTAAAATTTTTTTCTATTGCAGAAGTATTTAGGAAAGAGTATGGAGTATGTGTTGCTGTTACCAGTTTGGAAGAGAGGATACTGTAAAATTAGTAATATTTGACAATCAGGAATATGGTAATAAGTGAAAATTGATACACTAATAAAAACATATTGTGTGATTCTTAACATGTCCTCAGTAACTCCCTTTTACTTGAATTGTCTGATACTTTATTATTGTTGCTGAGACAACTTTGGGACATTGGTCTCCAACATTCTGTACTCTGAGTTCAGAGTTAAGCATATTGAATATTTCACTACTCTTTCCACAAATATTTTGTACAGTGGGGGTAAATTTATTGACACATTGACATCATATTTTTGCTGCGTTTTACTGTGGCTTCTGTAAGGAATTGTTGGTGCTGCTCAATAAATCCAGCCCTTCTGGTGACATGCCCTGGGACAGATTTGAACTGATGCTGATACATAGAACCTGAGCAATAAATACCATTGAGTACTTAAAAAAAAAAAAAGGAAAATATTTGGTCTTTCTATTTTATAAACAATGGTTTTATGTGGCTTTCAATTTGGTGGGCATAATGTTGGCCTTTTCACAGATGTTGGAGTAAATGGGGAGGGATTCTGGTCAGGTGAGCAAAATGAGAGTCTGAAGTTGATCTCTGCATGCTTGCTCAGTGAGTGATGCCTCTTGTGTTTGTGCAGTGGAAAAATGCCAGAGGTGGATTATGCTGTCCTAAGTGAATGGTTTGACTGGATCCAGAACAACACTGATGTTTCAGTTGATTTGATAGGTAACATCTTGATGGGTCTGGAGGGCTGTGTTTGTGGGTGTGTTTCCTTTCTGGAAGAAAAAAATAATTCTTGTTTCGTGGCTCATAAATAATCACATTATTCAGTATGAAAGTGAACACCACCAGACAGCTTGGGTTTGTGGGTGGTTCATGGGTTGGGTAGTGCCAAAGGGGAGGTCCAGTGGTGGTACTCAAGCCAGGATCCTTCCCTTCTATAGTTTGTGAAGTGAGTTTCCTCTTTGCTTTTAAAGCTGATCCTTGAACATAACTATTAATGTTTTTGTTCCTGCAGTTTATTTGCAGACATCTCCTGAAGTTTGTTATGAGAGGCTAAAGACACGATGCAGGGAAGAGGAAAAAGTCATTCCTCTGGTAAGGAGTTCTGATATATGTGCTTACAAGGAGCTTTGAAAACTGAATAATTCCAATCTAAACACTAAAATTGTATCCTGAGTATATTGCCAGAATATGGTGCAGCTGTTTCCGCTGCAAACTAAACCCTGATTATTGAATTTTGATTTATTTTTAAAAAATGATGTCATGCACGCTCAGGTGTTCTGTTATAGTAATCAGTGCACTGTAGCTGACTTTAGGAGCAGTATTAATCAACTGGTAATCTTCTCTAGGATGTCAAAGTCAGTTGCCTTTGTACCATTAAATGGCACAAAAGCACCCAGGTGAAGCACTGATACCTGGGCTTGCAGGTGCTGAGATTTCCATGGGCACTTTGTTGTCTGCTCTCACCAGGATGTTTGTGCATGAAAAGTGTCTCTGCTGTGGCTGAAAAGAAGCAACTCCTTGAAAACTTTGAGCTTGGGAATCTGCTTTAAAACAAGCTGTGGTGACAGAACAGTGACTTTCTGTGCCAATTTACAGCATGGCTTTTCATGCCACAAGGCTTCTAAAGAAGCCTGGCCAGACACAAATGCAGTTCCCTCTGCAGCTCTGGGTGGGTGGCTCAGGAGAGGCAATCCTCAGTTGAAGATCTGAGCAAAGAGCTAAATTTTGGGCCATGTGAAATTTTGCCTTGAGAGTAAATCCTCCTGTAATGGATTTGAAGAGCCCTTGTGTTATTTTGCAGTTCTGCTCAAGAGGAGGGGAGCAGTTATGAATGAGCAATGTGAAGTGGTCTCCATGAAGAAAAAAATGAGGCATGACAGGCAGAAGAGCTTTTAGAGGAAACTGAGTTACAAGAAAGTGAACGGGGAATTTTAGGGAAATGTATTGACACAGAAAGTGCCTCCCATACACATTCTGTGCAGCCTTGCCCTTTTTGTCCTTACTTTGTTGTATTTTTCTTTGTAAAATCTTGAACCACATTTTACTTGTGGGAGAGAATCATGGTTGCTTGATCTTAAAAGGAGCTGAGAGCCCTGTGCTCCTGTAAGCTGTGTCTTTGAGGTCTTCCTGGAGTTAAAATTTGTACTGGGAATTAATTTTTCTCAAAAACTTTCTGATGCTTTTTATTTTTTGTTAGTGGAAGATACATGTTGCAGGCTTTGATACGTCTCTTAGCTACTTCCCAAATGGATAAAGATTGCAAAGTGTGTGTCATCCCTGGGCATTTGTATTATTCCAGTGCCTCTTTTCTAGGAATATTTAGAAGCTATTCACGAGCTCTATGAAGAGTGGCTCATTAAACGTGCACTGTTTGAAGTTTCCTGCCCAGTACTTGTGAGTATTATTGTTATTATAACCAATTAGGCATGTGGGGGATTGTGCTTTCCAAGTAATAGGAGAATTGTTTAGTGGTAAAAGTAAATAAATCTGCTTTTCTGATAACCTTTGGAGAAGGACAACCTCAGACAAACGTGATAGCTGTTGGTGTATAGCATAAAAGTGGGGTCTGCCATCTCTGCAGTGGAATTTGAGGAGCTGTTTACTGGGATTTCTTGCAGGATCAGCTGTGTAGCTTTTCAGGGAATGCCAAATTGCCAGCAGAAAGCAGCTTGGGCAGATCCCTAGGAGTATCCCAGTTTGGCTGCACTGGTAGTCCTGTTCTGTTCTGCTCAAAAGAAACCAAGTTTTATGTCAGTTTTTGCCAGTGTTCACCTTCTTCTTTCCAAGGTTATTGGAGCTGACCATGACATGCAGAAAATGATAGAGAAGTATGAAGAAAACCGGGACCAAATACTGAACCCAGCTAACAGACAACACTATTTATAGAAGCCTGTGATCGTTGTATCAAAAATCATATACTGAAGTCTGATTTGGTATTTTTAAGTATAATGGGTATTGTTTTTGCACTATGGTTTGTAGAATGCTGCGGACTTACAGCTCTGAGATGATCAGATACCAATCAGGAACAGAACATGAGCCAATTCCCTTTGTGTTTTTAGGTTTTCCATCAGCTTTACTGTGTCAGTTCTGTTCAGCTAAAATACGGCTGTTTCCCTCATTTTCCACTTCACTGCTGCTTCCTAGAAGTAACTTTAATTTCTTCTTTTTTCTTCCCCCCTCAAAGACACCCGTTTTTGTAATTTGAAATAAATGGGTTTATTACAACATCCCTCTGAGGGAGGGTACCTGAGGTTTCTCTTAATAACCCCTTAGGGGTGAATTGGGGTGAAACACCACCACATGGCCAGTGTGTGTATGAGGGAGGTTTGTTTATGGCAGAGCTGTCAGCCTGGCCCTGGGGCCCAGCAGATCAGAGATAAGCACAGCATAACCACAGGATCAGCCCCCACCAGTCTGGCTTTAGGAGGGGCAGGTCCTGCCTGGCCCACCTGATGTTCCCTGGCCAGGTGCCCCTCCTGGTGGCTGAGGGAAAGGCTCTGGGGCTCCCTGGAATTCAGCAGAGCCTTTGAGCCCCTCTCCCATGGCAGGTCCTGGAGAAGCTGCAGCCCCAGCTTGGCCAGGGCCATCCTTGGCTGGGATGGGAGGTGGCTGATGGGCGGCCCCAGCGCGGTGGGAATGGGATCCGTGCTGGGACCAGTCCTGTTTAACCCCTTTTACATGGTCTGGAGGAGGGCACCGAGCTTGCCCTCAGCTAACGGGGGTGATGCCCCTTGGCTGGGAATGGGGTCTGCTGGAGGGTGGGAAGGCTCTGCTGAGGGCCCTGGCCAGGCTGGGTGGGGGTGGCACGGCCAGTGCCATGAGGTCACACGGGGTCAAGGGCCGGGTCCTGCGCTGCAGCCACAGTGACCCCTGCGGCTCCAGCGGGAAATCCGGGCGTGGCACTCGGGGCTCTGGGCACGGTGACAGCTCTTGGTTAGGGGCTGGGCTCAATGACCTCCGAGGTATTTTCCAGCCTCGGTAATTCTGTGATTTTCAAACAATTGAATTGCAGTAGAAAGGAGGGGTGCAGCTCTTTAGGTAATTTTCTACTCAAGTACAAAAACACCACAAAGTATGGAAGGCAAGGGTAAGAGTAGGTAGTGGAAAGATCTCACAGCAACAAGGCTGAATTGTTGGAATTTTCATGTCCACGGTCAGATTAATGTCCGGTCTTGATCCCTTGGGGTGGTACCCACCAAACAAAAGGTTCAGAGGGTTGCAGACATTCCATTTAGCATGGGAATACCTGTATCCCTCCCCAGGGAAATGATTCCTCCTGTCAGCTGTAACACTGAGGGCCCTGCAGAGCCTTGGGGTGGAGCCTGCCTGGCAGGAGTCAGGGGCGTCCTGAGGCCTGGGTGGTCTCAATGCCCCTCTGGCTTTTGCCCACTCGTGCTCCTGTGCTGTGTGGGCACCATGGACTCGAGCAGGAAACTGGCTCCAGGAAGGTGCTGCCCTGCCCTCTGCTGCTTTGTTCCCCTTTCGTGCACATCCTGAGTGGCCATCAGGTGCCTGAGGCACAGCAAGGCATTGACTCCTTCCTGCCCAGGCTGTACACACTTTGTAACAGAGGTGGGATGTTCATTATTTTATTATTGGAGGAAGCAAATGAAATGCATCGAGTTAAAGTAGCTTTGTTAAACAGATCTTACCAGTCTGAAATGTTTTGCTCTAATTCTGCCCACATTAATGCAATTTCATTGAAGTCAGGAAGTTCCTTCTGCTCTACAGAACATCACAATATAGCTTAGTTCTGAAGAGAACCGTGCACTGGTAGTCCCACTGAATTCAGTGCAAAAAAATTTTAAAAAACCCCAAAACAGTTTTTGTAAGTGATTGCAGAATGGCCCTGAGGGTTTTTTTCAGCTAGCTTTTTATAGAGAGTTTATTTTATGTGTTCATGAGATCCCAGCCCTGCTCTGGCTGAGCTGAGGAATAGTGAAAATACAGGGTGCATGGGATTGTGTTTGTTATTATTTTCAAATATTTCTAAAAAAATCCTAGAATTGATTTCTTAACTGGTTTGCATTCTTTGATTTTACTTCTTTTTGTACAGAAAAACACAGGTGTCTTTTTGGGTTTATGTTATGATCAGTTTATTATGACCTCTAAGTACTTGGAGAGTAGAGAAAACCAGTGGGGGTTTCATTCTTGGACTTGTCAAAGGAAGTGCTGAGTTGCCCTGCACTTGTGCTTTACCCTCTGGGTGTTGCCTTCAAGGGAATCCTTTCAATGCAGCACTCAGACTGCTCTCACATTGATTTTCTGGGTAATTTTACGGGAATGATCCCAGAAGTACGGAATGTATTTTTCCCCTACTGGTTTTGGTTGGTTTAGCTGGAACAAGCAAGGCTTCATGAGCACTTTGATCACTTTGTACAGACATTTGTCAGGCACTTAGTGCAGGATAGAAACATTCAGTGATGGTGCTGCTTTTGTAGGGTTGTGGTTTGCCTAAAACCCATTGCACTCAAAGAACCACATCCAGGCAGGAATTGCAGCTCCTGTCCCATTATTCCCATCTGATCAGCTGTTTCTTTTCTAAATCACTGCAACTTAATAATGGTAAGTGCACAGAGAGAGCATTTCCTAGCAAAGTGCTAAGTTGGTGCTAAAGCTTGTGATTCCAGGAATGCCATTCTACTGCTCTGTTGTAAACCTTTAGAATTCCAGCTTAAAAGTAAGATTTTGTGTGCTAAGTAATTATCTTACTTATTGCAGCTTCTTTGTAGGGGGATACCAGATATTCTTGATACCTTCTGTTAAACTTTCAAAACTTTTTCTTCTCTAAGAGTCCAAAAGAACGATTTTTTTGAAATGGTTCTATACGTTTGAAGCTCAGTCATCTGCAGTTTGTTCTTAATTCTAACTTCACTATGGACATACATTTTGCACAGCACAGAAAATGTCACTTAATGGTTTAGTACAGAGGATTTTACAGCCCAAAGGATGCCACTGTTACTTGTCAGGACACAGCCCTGTGAATGCTTTTTGTTCTTAACACCCATTTCTCACAACTCCACACAGAGCTGAAGGCAGTCCTGTCCCCTGGTGTTACCCTGGGCAAAGTTCTGTTTCTCTTACACTGCTGGAATCAGGGGATGACAGAATTTCAACAATTAGTTGTTCAAAAAGCAGATCTTTATATTTTAGTTCCTGATCTTTTTTAGTCTAATCCATCTGTGCTCCTCTGAATTTTTTATGGGATGAAAGTAAATTATAAACAATTAATATAAAATTAATTTCAGCTAATATTTTAACTGTACATGAATGGCAATTTTAAAACTGAGCTCCATATTAGCCACTGTGAAGAAAATTAACTCTACCCCAGCCCAAACCAGCACACATTTTGGTGCTACGGAAAAAGCTACTTGAAGCAGTATTAAAGTGTCTTTCTAGGTAACAAGGGTATCACAGAATCCCAGAATTTTTAAGGTTGGAAGGGGCCTCTGGAGGACACCCAGTCCAACCCCCCTGCCCAGGCAGGGTCACCTGGAGCAGGTGACACAGGAGCATGTCCAGGTAGGTTTGCAATGTCCCAGAGAGGGAGACTCTACAGCCTCCCTGGGCATCTGCTCCACAGCTCTGCCCCCTCCAGGAAAACAAGTTCTTCCTCATGTTGAGATGAAATTTTTTGTGGTTTAGTTAATGGCCATTGCTCCTTGTCCTGTTGCAGGACACCACCCTCATACATCCCTTGGAGGTATTGGTATAAAGAAGCACTGGAGACTGAGCCTAAGCACAGCAGCAGTGTGCTTTCCTAAATGAATTCAGAGCTGTGTGTGACACAGGCTCTCAGTGCTGGGACCCCAGCTTCCAGCTGATCCAACACTCCTGAGCTTTCCACACAGCACTCCCACCTGCAGGGTAGCCCTGATCCTGCCTCTGCTGCTCACTGGGATCCTTCTCTGAGCAGATTTTTTTCCTGCCATTAAAATGGCGAAGAATGAGATTTTTTCCCTTCATTTCAGTGATATGAACCGGCCTGCAGAAAAACTCTGTGAACTTCTGGTGCAGAATTAAGTGTCAGGAGCAGGGGCAAGGGAAATGGCAGCCATAGCTAGACCTCTCTCTGCTGGTGGCAGTGAACAGTTACAATGCTCAAGGCTTCTCTTGGAAATTTGTGGTGGTGGCCACAAAACACTTTGGTAACAAATGGAGGCAGATATAAAACCTGTAATACAGGTTAATGCCTCTACAAAATCAAGTGTTCACAGAGCTGTTTCCCTCTTTAAAGGTAAAGGAATGTTATTAAAGTTTCTAAACCTATTTTCAGCTGAAGTCAGGAGGAAGATTAGCTCACACACAGCTTCAAAGGAATGCAGAGAGTTGAAAGGAGTCCAGTATGGCATTTCTAAACTTCTTCCAGTTTCGAAGAATTTACCTTGTACTGGAAGAGTGTTCCAGGAATAGGTCTGTGAAGAGAAAAAAGAAAAGTAGGATGCCCAGCTGAAGAAACCTGTCTGAGCCAGAAGGAATCTGACTGATGAATTAAATGGATTTAAATTTATAGAAGTTTGCCTACCCTTTATAAAAGTTTCCTTGTGAAAGGAACCATTAGGAATTCCTGTAACTCCTGCTATTTACTGTCCCAAAGCAGTGATGTGGTTTGGGCTTTTTTAGAACTGTTTTGACAAAGCTCATCATCTCCCTGACAACAGGATCAAGGCCACAGGTGAGACGACAATCCCCCCAGGGGACTACAAATAAAGCACTACAGACTCAGGTGTGGTGGCACAGCACTGCCTGCTCGGTTCTGTCGATGATGACATAAGGCTCCTGGCTGTCAGTCTCTCGGGAATGACAGTGCTCCAGCTTCCCTTCCCTGCCTCCAGCAGAGTCACCTGCAGGCTGCCCCAGGCCCCTCCTGCCCCCGTGGGAGGGCTGCACATCAATGCTTTGGGGGGGGATGTAGGTGGGGTTGGGGGGCTCTCTGATGTGCCTGAAGCACTCAGAAGCTGGGTGTGCCTTAGCAGGATCCATGAACAGTCTCTTGCTGTCAGAACCAGTAGTGGAATCCTCTGTGTGCCCAGCAGTACAGCACAGCCCTGAAGGTGGCTCAGTGTGTGACGCTGCTCTCTTGTGCAGCTCAGCATCAGTCAGGTATGTATGTTTTATTTGGGAGTGATCAAATTCTCTAACGTGCCTGTCACTTCTTCCAGCATAGGCCACTGCCTCAGGCTGGCCACTTTCCTCTACTGGATACATAAGTTCTTCCTGAGCATCCTTGATTTGTAGTTCTGTGAAGGTTAAAGACAGCTCACAAACATCCTCTTCCCTGGGGATGCTGCAGTTCTGGGCAGAGGCAAAGTCCTTGTAGGGCAGAGACTTCAGCTCAGTGGGTTCATCACCAGGGGCTGGGTCTATGCAATTTATGGCATCATTAATTTCTGCTTCAATTGATCCCGCTGGGACTCCTGCAACTTCAAACTCCAAGGTGGTTTTGCTGTTGCAGGAGCTGTCAGCAAACATGGCAAAGGCTGGGGGGCCGCTGGCTCCCAGGGACAGAGGTGCAGGCCCCAGGGCTCGTGCAGCCAACTCTGCAGCCCCTGCCAAGGCACGCTCCTCACTCAGCCTGGCTCTTGGCTCCTTTTCCAAAGCCTTTGGAGAGAGACTGTCACTGAAGATGGGTGTTTGTCCTATGACAATGTCACTGTATTTGATCAGGAAGTCCTCGCTGTCTGAGTGCTTGCCCGGGAGACGTGTGCTGTCGATGCCTTGCCTTTGGAGCTCCTGGAGGCTGCTGGGGGGTGCAGCAGCTGCTGACTGAGCCGTGTCCCCTTGGATCCTCGCATTCCTGGCAGCTCCAAAGGACACAGCACAGCTAGCTGAACACTGCTGCTGGGGAGCAAGGCACAAAGGTGTCTCACTGTTCCCTTCATTTTCCAGGCTTTCAGTGTCTCCTCTCTGGGGTGTCTGATCTTCCTCATCCTCCTCTCCTCGATGCCAATGTGTTTGTGTTCCCTGCTGCAGGCTCTTCTCCAAATTGCCGTGTTTTTCTTCATTTGTCATCTCGAGGATGGCTTCACACTCGATTCTTGCCAGGAATATCTCAAATGCAGTCTGCTTCGTTTGCTCATTGTTTCTGTTTTTGACAAGTGAAAACTCTGTCGCTGTAGTTGCAACATAACCTATTTTCTCCAGGACTGCTTTCACAATGTCCTCTGGGAGCACTGGCTGGATGTAGTAGACAAAATTCGCAGTGAAGGTCTGGAACAAGACACAGCATGGAAAAGCTGGTGAACACTGGGGAGTGGGTGCAGGGAAATGTGAAACAGTTGATTTCCTAAAGATCAAAAATACTTCAAAACTTGCTTACAGCTTTCAAAAAACTGTGTTCTACAAGTCTGAGTTTTGAATTGCAGTGAGTGAGGCTTTTCTGACAGCACTATTTTGGCAGCCTCTAGAGCATTGTAGCTTTGCTACAGCACATCAGTTTCAGTGAAGTTGTGCCAGTTTAAACCTGCTGGGGTCTTGGCTAAGAGTAGCAGTACTCAAAAAGGAAGAGAGTAAGGAAATCATTTTAGTCAAACTGGAGAAACTCAGAAATAAACCTTTGGTGTTCTACTGAACCAAAGCTTTTTAAACAAACAGAGATTCATAGACTGAACCACTGAGGTCTCTTCCTAAAGAAACAGACATGATGCACTCACTGTGAATCACATTTCTGAACTGGTGACAAGTCTGTAACATTTTCTTTTTCCATGGTTCAGACTCCTACTGTGAACTTTACTACCCTTGAATTAAACTGCCATTTTTTAAAAGCACCTTTCTGAAGAGAGACTATTGGAACAGAAATATTGTCCAAACACCTCTCTTTGCACAAGCTGTCTGCAAAACACCAATAAAATGCTGCTGCTGTGCAACAGCTTAAAAAACTGTTCAACGTTTGCTTGGTTTGAGAGCTACCCCAGGCACGAGGCCTGGTTTGTAACCTGGAAGTGGTTTTGGGTTTTGTCTGAAACCCTGTGACAGGAGAGACTATTCTGAGCTGGGCATGACCAATTCCTGGCAAGTCAGAACAGAACAGAGGTGGGAATGCAAAGTCAGGATTTCCAGGAGTGAGGTACCTTGTTTTCAGGCCAGACCAAGGCTGACCCCTGAGCATCGGGTGTCACAAGCAGGAGGTTCAGGAGAACCAAACTGACCCCCAGAATGGCCACAGTATAATTCTCAGATAAATCTGTTAACAGTGCCCTGCACTCCTCACCTTCTGTTCCTTCTGGAGGCAGGGGGCAGCTGCAGGCACTGCAGGGACATCAGAGCAGGTGAGAGGCAGGACATGGGAAATACTATTCCATGTATTTCAGTAGCTTTTAATCAGATCTGTACATGCACAAGGTACTGGTTGTTCTCCAATGTGTGCCTTGCAGTAGAATGATTTCAGACCTGCAGCAGGCTGTCTTACACTTTGGGTTGCCCACAGTGGTTTTCAGAGTTTAACTGTAGTGCAGCTTAGGATTCTCGTGTTAGGAAAAGCTGAACCCACTAAGTGTAGACTTTACTATCTTATGCTTTGCTCTGTTTTAGGGAGGTGAATGAGAAGAACAGGAATTTACAGCTGTTTGAAAATCAACAGGTGAGACCCAAGTGCAGGAAGAATCAAAGAAATGGCTTTCCCTCATGAGCACCTGTTGCCAAAGCAAGGACAGGACAATAAGTTTGCATTTGGGTGTTTGGGGAGTCTAAGTCTGAGTTTAAATTTGGGATGTGTGAAAATGGATGTGTCTTCTGGGCAGTGAGATGTGTTCAGTAGGCTGGGGAAGTGGGGTAACTGTGACCACCCTGCTGCAAAAACCAGCAGCATTTCCTCTTTCTAAGGGGCTGTCCCTGCCCACTCCACCAGCTGCAGGCTCTGAGCTGGGATCGGGGACCAGACAGGCACTGGCTCACCCGGCCTCTGGCATCAAGCCACTGCAGATGGCCACTGCTAAAAACATCCCTGCTTATAGGCAGATTTTGGTCAGTGTGATGAAAGGCAAAGCCTTTCAGAGCAGCTTTTACCTTCCCTGCCGTCTCACCACAACGAGGGGCTCTGTTCCCAACCCCCGGAACTGCTCAGCACTCAGGGCCTCAGCGAGGACAAGGCCAGTGAAGGCCAATGAACAGGCTCTGAGCAGCCCTGCACCGTGCTGGGCACCCTGCCCCGGGCTGGATGTGCCCCTGGCCCCGCTCCCTGCCCCGGGCTGGATGTGCCCCTGCCCCGCTCCCTGCCCCGGGCTGGATGTGCCCCTGGCCCCGCTCCCTGCCCCGGGCTGGATGTGCCCCTGGCCCCGCTCCCTGCCCCGGGCTGGATGTGCCCCTGGCCCCGCTCCCTGCCCCGGGCTGGATGTGCCCCTGGCCCCGCTCCCTGCCCCGGGCTGGATGTGCCCCTGGCCCCGCTCCCTGCCCCGGGCTGGATGTGCCCCTGGCCCCGCTCCCTGCCCCGGGCTGGATGTGCCCCTGGCCCCGCTCCCNAACTGAAAGGCGGGAGGCCGTGAGGGCTCGAGCTGCGCGCGGCGGGGGCGGGGCTTGTCGCGACAGGGGCGCTCAGGGGAGGGGAGGGGAGGGCAGGGCGTGCGTGGGGATGTCCCGGGATGTCCCTGAGTGTCCTGGGATGTCCTTGTCCCGGGCTGTCCCGGGTGTCGGTGGCTCCCCGGTGCGCAGCGCCAGCTCGCACACCGCAGGGCGGTGTTTCCGTACTTCAGCCTGGTTTGCACAAAGCAGGAGCTGCTGGTAACACACCAAAAGCGCCCTGATCATCAAAAGTTTACACTATTTGTACATTTTAATAGAGGTATCAGCATTCGTGGCCACAAATGGTGTAGCTTTTGTGTTGGTTAGTCCTCAGACCCCTCTTTGCCGGTTCTGTCTCTAGCTGGAAGAGGTTTGTGTCTGCTATGGGGTTAAATGGAGCTTGGATCCAGCAGCTGGAAAACAGCTGTGAGCCAGGTGCTTTTCTAATCCTGATTTTTGGAATCTGAATTTTCAAGTCACCACCCGTGGCCACCGTGATGTTGTGGACCTGTGTGACTTCACAAATTGACAAATATTCTCTCATATGATGATGACTATTTTAATTCACAGAAGTCTATGGTCATAATTTTATGTAGAAATTATTTCTGTATTTTAAGGAGGGGAATCATTTGTCATACTGTACCAAGACCACTTAGATCAGTTGGATGTGCTTTCCATTCAGAAAATACATCTTTACTCACCTTGCTGTGCTAAAAAATTATCTATTTGAGTTTTTCTGGGATGATTGGCCTATTATTTCCTGGCTTTTCATCTTTTCCCTTGGTGATATGTTGCCACTTTCAGTGTCCTTACTTCAGTAATTTGACTCTGCCCTTCCTGAGCTTGGACACTGACTTGCCCCCAGAGCAGGAGGGACCTGGCTGCTCCAGTGCTTGTTCCTGTGGCCTCTGACAAAGGTAAAATCCAAATGTAAGTGACTGAAGCACAGAGCTGCTTCCTCAGCAGTTGCTCATTCGTGGGTGGTCCCAGAGATGTAAAATAAAAAGCACAGAAGCCAACCCAAATACATGTGTGTTCTTTACTAAAAGTTCTGTATAAGATCAGTATACTAAAAATTGAAGCAGAAGGGATGACTACAGAAATACAGGGTTGTTATCACGTAGCAAGAAATAGCATGTCCAGTTTTCTTTCTGATTTTACTCTCGTAATAAAGCAAAGGCCTGTGTTAAGCCTGGGTTTTAACACTGGTATTAGAATTATGCAAGGGTTTGGGATAATATCTGATAGTAGGAGATGAGTTTGTCAAGAGCAACATCACTCTGCCAGCTTTGCTGAGATTTATCCAGGATCTACAATATTTTCAAGAAATGAAAGCATGTTCTTATTGCATCATTACAAGGAATTTCAACACTTGCAGTAGTAGCATTGGAAGATGTTGGAGCAGCTTCAGAGCTGCAAACTTCTCTCTGTAGTGTTTTACAGCTAATTTTTTCTTTCTAGTGCTGTCTGTTTGGATTTATAAACTTCCCCTCCCTCCTCCCCCCGGTTTGTTGGATTTCACTCAGTTAAAAAGATTAACAAGAACAGAAAAAGCTAAACCACTCCTGCAAGTGATGGTGGTAAGATACCGCAGAAGGCAGCACACTCTGCCTTCAATTCACAGTTTGTTTTTAAATTATATATGTTTGTAATGAATCACATAACCCAGGTATTCAGTGGTAACTCAGAAAAATGCTACAGTGTGGATGTGGATGTTTTGGTTTGCCCCCATATCCGTGTGACAGAGCAGCTGGGATTGTTTGGATTATTCTGTGATAACAGGATGACAGACTTTTATGGAGTGGTCCATGCCATAAGAAGGAGCAGGCAGATGTGTGTAGGAAATGCTGCCAAACCCAGAGCACATGCCAGGGACGCTTCACTGTTATTGAAGGAAGAAAGAAAGACTTGGATTCGTTTTCTACAATTTTACCAATACATGGCTAACATGAGGTAATATGTAAATCTCCCATTCTCATCAGAAGTCTACTTAAAGTCAGCTTGTTTTGTAAACCACAGATAACAGAGTTGCTGGAAGGGCAGGAAATCTCTGTTAAAAAGGTTAAAAGTCAAACCAAAGGGTTTCTCATCATGCAGAGAAGCTGAGCATCAGTAACAGAGTAGGGACATGTCTGCCACGTGTGAAAAGCCCTTTGTGCCTGTCTGCAGAAGAGCCTTCAGCTTGGTCATGTTACTTGGAAGAGCCTCACTTTTAGGGGAAAAAAAAAATCACATTTCCCTTCTAATCTGGGTTAATTAGATTCCCCCTGGCCCTCCCCAGCAGCAGCCCGAAGGAAGCAGGTCCAGAGCCCTGCCCTGTTCCAGGCACCTCTGCAGGAGCTGCAGGCACACACAGCTGTGAAGGCAAATCCATTCTGCACAAACCACCCTGTGCTGCCCCTCTCTTCTGATTCTCTTCTGATTCTCCTGCCAGTAAATATGACTGGGTCACAGAAGTGACCCAGTCAGATTTACTGGCAGGAGAATCAGAAGAGAATTCTGTGATCTCCGGCCCCTCAGAGGTGGGATAGGGTGTTGTTCCTCTCATTGCAAGGTACTTTGCATACCACAAAACTGTTTAAATGAGTATTTTATGGAGAGGAGCAGTTCCCTCTGTTAAAAACACAAATGTGAAATAGAGCCTACCTTCTAGCAATGCCTGCCAGCAGTTCTGCAATTCAAAATGGTGAATTTTTGTTCTTTTGGGTATAGTATACTGAGAATATTGAAAATCTTGCTGAACTGCAAAAGAATTGTCTCATTTTTGCAAAATACATATTTACTGTCATCTGCTTAGCAAAAAATGCATGCTTATATCTCATCATGTGCATGTGACTCAGTAATGGTATACTGTATATAGCAGTAAGAACCATATAATTACTTCCCATCTAAGTATTAATTATAATTGTGTCAATCTTTGGAGTGTTGAATGATGATTACAGTTAAAAATTATTCAATATTTACAGAAAATCCAAGTGCAATTTTAGTAATTTGGATGCTCCTTCCTCTTAAACACCATTATATATTTACTATACTCAGCTTTACATATCCTTTAGTGGGGATAGAAAATGAAGTCCATTGTCTCAGTGTAAAAAACTTTTTTTTTTGTGTGTGTGTGTGTTTTAGTGAAAGTGCCTCTAAGAAATTTCCTGGAGATGAGCCTGTGACAATTCTGGTCCCCTGCCATGGCTCCTGTCCCTGGGTCCCAGAGGGAGCCCAGGCTTGTGAATGCCCCAAGGGCTGGCTGGAGCTCCATCCCTGCTGTTGATGTGCTGGCAGTCAGTTCTGCTTCCTGCTAGCACCCAGACTCACCCAGGGGTTTTCCATTAGACACAGAACTTAAAAATTACTTAAAAATGTAGAGCGCAAGTGTTTCCTGCAGCAACACGTTTCAAAACAACACAGCAAAGAAGTTTTTCACGGGAAAGTCCCAAGGAAAGCACAGGGTTGAGCTCCCCTTGCTCCCTTCTGGGTTGTGTGTCCCCAGCCAGACACACAGAAGCTTTCAGATGAGTAATGGGACTATTTCAGATGAGGAGTGGGACTTTCCAGGCAGAAGCTAACAATAGGATCCCAACTTTGTTTCGTTTAAGGCAATAAATGGAAACCTCCTTGGCTGCCTACTGTTGGATGGCAGGGCTGGCCTCTAGTCTGAATCTCGCAACAGTTTTTTTGCTGGGGCATACAAAGGGAGTGGAGGAAGCAGATCTTCCTGTCCCACACGTGGATCTTCCCCAGCTTGGGGTGAGCAGACAGAAGCTCAGGGGACGCTTTTAAACGCGTATCCAGCCCTGGGAGCTGTGCCCAGCTGTGCCTGGGGCTTGGCCAGCGGCTCCTGGCAGGGGAAGAGGAGCAAGGGGTGCCCATGAGGGTCTGGGGCCCCTCCTGCCCTGCCCGGCCCAGAGCCAGTGCCCGTTCCTGGAGCCCCTCGGTGTCACACTGGGTGTCCTCTGGTCGGGCTGGTGCAGGGGAGGCTCTGTGGGAGCAGCGAGTGCAGCCCCGGCTGGCCCTGGGGACAAGGTGCTGCTGTGCCCTGACCCTGATGTGCCCTGACACTGCTGTGCCCTGGCCCTGCTGTGCCTGAGCTCCCAGGCCAGCTCCCACTGCCCCGGCACACCGGCTGGGAACCCACGGACTCCCATCGCAGTGTGCTGGGCTCACTCGTTGTGTTCATTTTCCCGGTCCCGTCTCCCAAAGCTGGGAACGCTCCGAGGCTCCTGAGGATCAGAGCTGAGGTTCAGCTACTGTGCCCAGCCAGCGTCTCGCGTTTGCATCGCACTCACACCGCTCTGGAGTCACCGTGGTCACACGGTAACACCCAGGCTCCTTATGGAAAGAGACTGGTTTGTGCCTGGAAACGCAGCCGTGTGTGGGACTCGGCCCGAAGGACGCTCTAGGACTCCTGTGCCCTTCCCCTGGCTCAGCAGGGCCCGTGAAGGACGTGCAGCTCCAGCCTGCACAGCTGTGCTGCAGCTCCTGCCGGCAAAGCCAGCTGCACTTCGGGGACCCACTGCCACCTCTCCAGCACTTGTGGATGGTTTCTTTTGAGGAAGGCTTTGCAATGGCCTGGAAAGCCTGGTACCAAAGGAATAATGTGAATATTAAAATATTATTATTTTTTCTTTTGCTTCTACATGGTACTGATAATAATGTTTTTTGAGGCAGTGCTTTGCCTACTGAAACACATAGTTAGACAAAGTGTTATTTAAAAATGCTTTGTTGTCAATACACTGAGTGAGAGGTACTAGTGACACCTACAATGACAACAAAAGGCTCTTCTTTTTCCTTCTGTTCTAAAACATGCAAAGTATCATAAAATCAACAAGTAGGCTTGACTGGATAACATTTCTCTTCATTATGAGTGGCTGATTTCAATGGGTTTTGCAATGCTTCAGAAAGGTCAGATGCACTTGTCTCTGCTGCTCTTTTATGCTGTGTGATGCCATGGAACACTTTGAAACACAAACAGGGAAATTTAGGTAAACTTGCCAAATTCACTGTAAAAAAATCCCATAGTATCCCTGCTTAAAAATATAAAATTGGTAAAGCTTCCAGAGGTTTTATTCTTCCATTGGTCTGGGTTCTTCAGAAGAACTGATGGAAAGAGCCACTTCCATTGACATGATCTGGGGCCTGATGGCCAGTGGGAGAATGTCCCATGTTTCTGTGGGAGCAGGCTGTGCTCACACTCTCCTGTCCCACATGGGGGAACAGCCTCTGCATTGGGAGATCACCGAGATGGCTGAGCTGGGCTGCTGCAAATCCTGCAGCCTCACTGCAGAACGTGCAGCCCATCCTGCAGTCCCAGATGCTGCTTCCTCTTCCTGGCTGATAGCGATATTTATAGGTATTTCATTTCTTTGGCAAGGGTCTGTAGGGGAATATGGGGGGGGATCATCTGTGGGAATATATATTTGTGTTGCTCCTGGCCCCACACATTCATCATAGCTGAAAGAAAAAAAGAAATATTCATTAAATTCCTGGGGAAAATGCCACAGTACATTATTTCAGCATAACAGAGGCAAGTAAAGTGAGAAGAAAACAAGTGTCTGGTGTTTTTGTTCCTCAGCCCACATCCTTGCTGACCCTGCAATGTCAGACACTCAAGAATATAGCACTTAAACACACCCAGACATAATCCCAGAGGTGCACAGTCACCATAAGTGCAGTGCAGCCAGGGCTCATTCCTGCTCTCATCTGCCTGGAAGAGCCAGGTTAGGAGAATCTGGGGGAAAAGGAAGTGGTGTTGCAGTTTGAGTTGTGAGATGAGGTACGGAGAGCTGGTGAGTCTCCAGCAGGTATCACTCTGTGCTGTGCTGGCTGCAGGTCTCTGGCTGGGCAGTCTGGGTGGGAGCTGTGTGCTGCCAGGGCTGTGCTGGATTACCTGGACAGACTCCTGCTGGTCACTGGGATGGGCACGCTGCCTGCCGTGCTCCTCCCAAAGAGCAGGAATGCAGGGCAGGTGCTTGGTGGGGTTTCCATGCGGAGCCAGCTCGGGTGCACCCAGGCTTGGTGGTTCTGTCTGTGCCACCGGGCTGGTGCCAGGAAACTGTTCCCTCCTTGCTCTGCTCTCTGCTCCCTGGCTACAGGCATGAGCAATACAGTCACAACATCATGATCTTAAATGTTAGACCTGCTTTGTGGCTGCTGTTTAACCATTCCAGGATCATTTTAACTCCAATCCCAAAGAAGGAAATGTTTCCTGTTAAAAAAAAAAAACCACCACACAAAAAACCCTACTTTCCCTACTGAGTTAACCTGAAAAACATTTCTTCTGGAGCCAGACAAATTAAGAACCTATTTCCACAGCCACACTAACTGCAGAGCAATTAAGATCTGGGATATTTCCTGAAAATTGGGATACTGAGCATGTGTCTTCTCAACAGATTGCAGGCACACAGTGTATACCTGTGTTACTGCCAGGCTAAACCAAGCTCCCAAACCCCAGTCTGGGTGATGGAAATGGTTCTTGGGGAAGGGAGAGGTAAGTAAGTGAAACCAGAGTGCTACATAACTCAAATATCCATGGTTGTTTTTATTTTTACCAGCATTTCATCTTACTTTTATACTCATCAGGACAATGGCTTTAAATTCAGACTAGAAAATTTTGATTTCCCCATCAGAAAATAATATTTAGGAACCCAATTCTGTTCTGAAAACCCTGAATAGGGCTGCTAGTTATTTCAGAAAAGTCCCAGCATGTTAGGAGTAGAACTGTTTTTTTTAACAGCATGTGGAAAAGATGTCACTCCAGCCTTTACTGAACACACTGAAGCTTTCAAACATACAGGTAGTCTTTGAAAAGCTTCATGGTGTAGTCTTAGACCTCAGTCAGAGATTGAGGATCTAATGTCCTCAACTCTCCTTGAGCTCCATGAGGGTAAAGAAACAGCCACTTCTTGCAGGATTCCTATGAGCTGCATCTTTATTTAATTTACATTTTGCTGACCCAAAGCTCAGTGAATTTATTTAAAATATCTCCTCAGGTTTTGACTGACTTAATCAGGCTAACAGAGAGCACTTACTGAGTCTGTTAGCAGAGGGGAAAAGTTTCCATTCAGAAAAGCCCATAGTAATGTGAGTTTCAAGGTGGAAAATTTGGAACCCTTCTGACAAGACACAAAAGGGAAGAAGTTTCTCTGTCTCCTGCTTCTGGGAAATCTGCCACTGACCTAAAGGAGAAATGGGCACGGTGAGAACTGTTTCTTGCTGCTGTTACCTGATCATCTGCAGGTGATTCCTCTGCCTTGGATTTGATTCAATGCCTTTCCTGGACTACAGCTCAGCTTTGTAGAACTGAACTGCTGGCTGGGATAAACAGGGAAAAGATCCCTTGGGAAGGATACTTTTAAGGGTCAAGTAAATGGGTGTGAATTATGGTATTGAAGAATTGGCATTTTAGTGTTTAGTTCAAATATCAATGTATTTGTGTTAGGGCATTTTATCCTTCATACATATGATGGATAAAAATAATTATCTCTTTTTCTCCAAAAGCAAGTAATGTTCTTCTCCCTCATTTTTGGCAATTAAGATCACATTTTTAAAACTGAGTAAGGTAGCAAAAAACACATGCCACACTTTCAATTAAACAGCTTTTGGCAGCTTCACAGCTGTGCCTATAGATTGTTGTGGCCATGGAGAGAATTACAAATAATTCAAATAGTTGTAGATTTTGGGTTTTTTTTAATAACCTTTTGTATTTCGTTATCAGTTTATGATGTTGATGTTCATTTCCTGTGTTCTTTTCTATTAATGGGATCTTTGCTTGTAGAGCTGACATTGCAAACAACTCCTGCTCTGTTTCTGCAGATAAGGTTCCTAGCACTCTCTGGTGAGGGCAGAATGGACATGAATTAAGGTCATAAAAGAAACTTCAACTTTGTATTTTTTCCTTTGTTTCCAAGTGTTTTGTGAATTTTTTTTCTTAATATATTTTTGTTGGTTTTTTGTTTTGGAGGTTTTGTTTTTGCTTGTTTTGTGGTGTGATTTTTTTCCCCCTCTGTTTAACAGCTTTACTACTTTGGTTGTGCTTTCTGATTGCTGTTAAAGAGGCATTCCTGTAGGATAAATAATGCATTATCAACTCTACAAGCATGAATTTGATTTTGCAGTCTCTCCTTCAAGGAGACTTTAGTATGTAAACTTATATGACTTTACAAGATCTTTTTTATTAGAGAATCTAAGCAAGTACTATAAGAGGTAATACCAAGTTGGACAGGCATCCACTGTATGGTGGTGGTTGGAAAACCATTCCTCGAAAGATTTGAAGGATTACTTAGAAAAAATTGCAATAGCAATAATTTCTTGCAGGTGATTAGGAAGTATTGATGTGAGTGATGCTGGACTAAAACCTTACTGTCATTTTAAAATAAAGCCAAACCTTGATCCCCAACCTGGAGCTAAATAGGCAAAAAGATTTGGGGTGGTGGTGGTGGGGAGGTTGGGAGGTTTGTTTTCGTTTGGTTTTTTATCTTGTATTTTATGTGTGAGTTTTTTCTGGGCCAGATTTCTCCTGGCTTGGCTGCTTCAGTCAGAAGCTCCCAGTTTAGTTGGGGTGCACCAGGAATACCAGGGAAGTGGAAATGGGAGAGACAGAGGAAGGGGAGAGGTCTGAGACTGCAGCTCACAGGCAGAAATCATCAAATTGCAGCCTCAGGAACTGCTAAGGGAGTGACACCCACAAAGAGGTGGGTAATATGTGTGTGTACATATATATGTGTGTATACATATATTTATATGTTTTTATATCTATATATATATGTTTTGCAACTGACAATGCAGGACCATGAAGCAGAAAAACAAACATACTCATTCATCTTTTACAAAACCCACCACAATAGTTACATTTTATCTGTCAGATTCACTTCTGTGAAGATATTGGACATGTAAAAAGTAGCTCAGGCTTGAAGCTCACTAGAGCAGTCACAGAAAAATCCTTTTAGACAGGAAAGTAAATGCTTTTGGAAAGTATTGTGTTACCATAACATAAATAATGTAGCACAGGAACTCATTACACTGCATCTTGTGGATACCAGCCCTCAAACAATCCTTGGCTGCAGTACTTGTGGCAAATCCACTTTAATCCACTGCTTTCTAAAACTTGTACTATCTGGAGGTTCAGTATCAGCAGGCAGTGATGAGAAGGAAGGGGTTACTGACCATGAAATGTGCAGCTGTCTGCATGGGTTTGGGCCTTTTTTTTATTATAATACCTGCACTGCTGTGTTTGAACACACTGGTGAGTTTTTAAGAGCTAATTTCCCTGGGAAAAGCAAGGAAGGCTGATGTCTGTGAGCATCCTACTGCAGGTAAGTGTGATCTGAGGAGAGGGGAATGGTGCTCAAAATGGCAGCAGCTCTCCAAGATGACCTTGTTGACTCAGAGCGTGGCAGGAGGGGCAATAACTTTGTGAATTTGTTTGGTCTCATCGCAGTAAGTATTAGGATGGGTTTGTTGCCAAGGAAACCCAAAAGAGCTTCTTTAACTGCCTGTCATTCATAAATTAGGAGCCTCTCTCTGGGGCAGGAAGAAGGTTCTGCTGACAGAACTATTTAAGATGCAAACAACAATAAGTAAAAAAAGGTAGAGTTGGGAATGAAGAATTCTTTGTGCAATAGATGCCTTGTGGTTCACTTTGTTCATTTGTGGTATGTTCTAACTCTGCTAAAATTGCTCCTGTTGCACTGTCTCCATTTTGCTGGTGACCTGCTGTGCTCCTTTGATAATGGCAGCAGAACCCCTGAGTCTGGAACATCCACGTGCTGACAGGTTGGAGCTGTGATGAAACAGCACAAAGGATGTGTAGATGATGTTGTTACCTAACAGAAAAGCTGAAATTAGAACAATTGTGCTGTAACTCTCTACAGGAAGGTTCAGATAAAAAAATAGTGATGTGTTTGATGCCCATGTAGGCAGTTGAGCTGATGATGCTGAACTCTGCCTTCTGTGATGGCACAATTTGCTCACAGCCAGGTTTGTAGGACAGCAGCCTGGAAATCTGTCCATGTTTCCTTTGAGGTATGGTTTCCTAGAATACCTATTTTCTTTGGTGATTTATTGTTACCATGAAGAAATGTATCAGTTTTGATAGAACTGCTCCTCTAATGACATATATCATGAGGCTGGATATTTTCCTGGGTTTATTTTTGATCCTGACAGTTTCCATTTGAGATTCTAATTATATACATATTTACATACATGTTTATTTTAATGTTTTTAAATAGTAAAAATGTAACCCAAGGTATTGTTCAAGAAAACATCTAGGGCTTAAATAACTTAACTAGAGACAGGAAAGGTGGAATTTAGGTTTTTTTTCTCTTTTTTTCTGTTCATAGTTATTTCTGGAATTTCCAGTTCCTCGTAACTACAATAGGACTGTTTGTGTTTATGAACACTAAAAGGCTGCATCTTTGTTCTGCACTCTGTCAGATAATCTTGAGGAAGTTATGACTTTGATGGATAAATATTCCAGAGGAAAAATGAAATTCAGTGTAAACTGTTTTCATGAGAAAATAGATAACATTTGAAACCAATATAATGTAGTTTCATATTAATTGTGCATCTTTAAATGATTGAAATAAATGTTTTAAATAAAACAAGTCATTCTAGGATGAAGATTTCATATGTTACAATTCAGCCTGGCATTGATTTTATACATAGTAAGAACTACCTGGTTAGCAGCAGTGTTTGGTCTCTGGATTTCTGTAACCATTATAAAGTGAAGGATGCTGGGCACTGATTGAGTAACAAGAATCAGTTAAGATAAATAAATATTTGTAGCTTCCCAAGCCATGGAGTTAATTCACAAACAGGATTCTGAACACCACCACCAATTCTTGCATGTCACCAGAACCTGCTGATGTTTGAGGGAGTTTTCCATTTGACAAGTTTTAGGATCATATTCCTAGAAAGGGCTTTGCTTCAATTATTCCAGGAATGCATTCTGAGCAGGTGAAGGAAATACTGGCTGCAATATGCAACAGAAATTCTGACAACTGGGAAATCAGAGAAACATACTCTTTGCTTTTTAAGTACAGTTATCAAAGATTTGACAGCTTCAAGTTGTGGTTGCTCTGCATGGCACTGTAGATTTCTGGTTAGAAATCCTTGGTGCTTCCCTTCCATCAGGTGTTGCTGCTTTCACTGCTGCAGGTTTTTTTTTATGCAGCAATAATTTGCACCTCCAGAGTGGAACTGGGGCAGCTGTAAGGAGAGGCTGGTCAGAAGGTGCAGCCTCCCCACAGAGGAAGAAAAAGAAAAAGAAAAAGAAAAAGAAAAAGAAAAAAATTTTGTGCCTCAGCCTCCCAATACACAGGCTGAGGTGTGAGAGCATTTTTGACTACAAAGACAAGAAAAAAGAGAAAGGTGTGGATGATTAAGAGGAATGGAAATACCACAGAAAGAAACTCTCATAAAATGGCTGTAAACAAAGTTAATCTTGAAATAAGAAGTTTGCAAAAATAATTAGGAATTTGCTTGTTTCTGTCCCTAATACTGATGAGGGATAGCAGTGGGATGTGAAGGGAGGGGTTTTAGAGTGTTTGGAATCTGGAGTTAAAGGAATTCAGAGTTTTAGCTCATGTCATGATAGCTAATGGACTTATAAACCTGTCATATTTCCAGTGGAATTTTTTAGCTTACTAACTGAAAATCCCAGTGGGGTTGTTGAAGTAAGAGCAAAACTTAACCCCAAATGTCCATCTTGTGCTTTGCCACCTGTCACTGTAATGTGGCAAAAGCTCCTCACCTGGTTTGCTCTCAGGAAAACAGCCTGGGCAGAGGAACACAGCACAGTATAGCAAGACTTTATGTCAGTTACCTGCGAGCCTAATTCTGCAAGCCTAATTCTGCCTTTCAAGAAAATCCAGGAGGGTGGCTTGGCTAACTTGCATCCTCAGAAGTGGGGGATGGAAAATAATGTCTTAAAAAAAGAAAGTCTCTTAAGTAGGCTTTAAAAAATATATATATTTAAAGGGAAATTAGTGTCTTGACTTTAAGACAGGAGCATTCCCTTTTGCCATTTTAAAGTAATTTTTAAATTGCTTTGCCCATTTAAACAATGCAGGCTGAACACAGTGTCGTAGTTTGAGATGGGAGTGTTTCATGGAAGTGATGAACATTGTACACGCCTCAGAGAAAAGACATGTTAAGGTCGAGGAACCTGGGAACTTCCTCTCTTTCCCTTGGGCAGCAGTGAGGCAGGATCCAGGCTGCCTCCGACATGCAAGGTGGTGACCAAAATGAAAGTCATCAAGGGCATGAACCATCGAGTTCTCAGATGTTGACGATGCTGGTGATCACAAGTCCTTCCACAAGCAGAGACTGAGCATTGTTCATTTTTTCTTTTTCTTTTTTTAAATGGAATTAGGGTGAGATGTCACTCTCACTTTTCAGCCTTCTGATGTTTTCATTCTTGAAAGTGAGTGCACTCCTAATTGGCCTTCCCGGCCAGGCCTGCCGGAGGCTGTGCCCTTCCCTGGGCTGCCTGCCAGCACCCCCAGCATCCTGCCGGGCAGGGGGAGAGGCAGGGGAGGTGCCATGGGGGCTGAAAGGAGCCAGCCTTGCTGGCATCTAGAGCTCAGCAGGACCAGGCTGACCAGGACCACAGCACCCTCCCCCAGCCCCAGCCAGGCCTGCCGGGCGCCCAGGGGATTTTTTACCCTTGGAAGCAGCTCTGCAGCCCAGCTCCTGCTGCAAAGGGTCACGGAACCAGCTGCAGGCCCTGGGCAAGATGTTAACCCCTTCAGTACTTTCAGTTCTCCCTCAAGTGAGAGAAAGACACCAGATGAAAGCAGTGTAAAAGAGTACATGAAGACATCTGTGGAAACCATGATTTTGCGTTTTGTGAATCTCCTAGCAGCAAGCCTGCTAAGATTCATTCCCAAGTGAAAGCAAGAGAGATTTCGGTAAACAATCTCTGGGCTGTGTTCTGTTCATGGACATTCTCCCTCTGGCCTGTCCTGGGAGGAGGCTGCTTGGTTGTCAGCCCTTCTCACTTCTGGTATCACACGGACAGGGGAGAGGGACAGAAGCATTCTGACTGAAGCACTCTGCCACAGGCATTCTTTCAGGCAGAGGACATTCTCGTGCTAAAACACTGATGGGAAGAAAGCAAATGTACAAGGATTGAATCTAAAACCAGGTAAGATGCCTGTAACTGGAGCCATCATAAATAAACTATCATAAGCCCTCTGAGATCTGGAGTTGGAGTCTTTAGGCATGGGGGAAAGAACCAGGACACTGGTAAACACCTCATGCCAACCACAACAACAAGCACAGACACCGAGGTCAGTGAAGAAGAAGTTAAGCCCCAGATGGGAGGGATGAAAAGATGCTTTAATCTTAAAGCTGAAATCCTCTTGTGAGCTATGGAGAAAAGACTCTTTTTTCCTATAACGCATGAGACTACTGGGGAAATGAAAGGTTCAAATTTGAGCAAGGGCCTCCAAGCTGAAATAAGCAGATGATGAAGTAGCTGTGATCTCATTAAAAGCTTGAACAGAGAAAGAGAGAAGATGAGATTCTGTGCCTCCAAGAGAGAAGAAAAAGATCTCTGTTCCCAGGGATAAGGACAAGTTTTTGAGATAGATAATGAGAACCTTTGCTTTTTTTGAACTGCTCATCTTTAAACCAGTAACCTCAAAGCCTATAACACAGCTCTGGGAAAGTTGTAGAAATGGGAGGGATTTTTCACGATTGTAGATTTTCCCCCGGGTGGCTGTGTTCGTGAGAACATTGAGAGCCACGAGAGAACTGATTTTTTCCTCTTGTGGAGAAGTCTCCATAACATTAACAAGAGGGACTTCTCTCCCTAAGTAAGTTAAAGAAAGACTATTTTATAGGTAGTGAACTGACGAGAAATTTTAAGTTTTGTTTCTTTACATTAATAGTAGGAAAGAATGGTTGGGGGCGGGGGGAGGAGAAGTATCTGAAGAGTTTGTTTTGATTCTTACTTTTTTTTTCTTTTAATTACTGTTAATAAAACTTTCTTTATACTTTCTTAAGGTTTTGAGCCTGCTTTACCTTCCTCCTAATCCTATCTCACAGCAGAAAGTGAGTGCACTCCTAATTGGCCAGCACTAAACCCACCACACTCAGTGGTGCACTGATTAGAAAAATTTCAAAATGGGAAATTCTAAACTTAGCGAACCAAAACCACTACATGAATTAGTGTTTCCGCCCAGTTCAGTCTAAAACCCTCACACATGGTTACTGAGAATATTGGGATTTATCAAGCCTAAACAAGACTTCTCTAGCACAGATCCTGTGTAGATTAGGCAGGGTGACCAGCTGAGGAAGAGTGAGCTCACAAACAAACCCTCACACAATGTGATTTAATATGAATACTGGGATAGAGGGGAATATTTTTTATCTTTATGTGCCCTGTGGGGAATATTCAGTGTGAAGTATGGAGAGGACTTCTATGGCTTCCATCAAAACCATTCCTGAAGGTAAATCCCTGCATCCTCCTGAGCAGTCATTCCTCAGGGATGTTCTGTATTAGACACTCACAAGTCTCAGATGCAAAAGGCAATAATCTTGGTTGCCTAAAGCTCTGTACATACCATTAATATCCAATCACTAAAGAGTGCAAAAGCACTTATGCAGTGGGATGAGATGCATTTTCCCTGGCCACAAGGTGAGAAGTTGACAAAATTCCTTTCCTGCTGTGAAATCTCCTCATTGCTTGGATTTTACTGACTCTCCTAAAGAAAATGTAATAGTTTTTAATTTACTCAGACTTTGGTTGGTATTGTAATTCAATCCATTTCAAACATGTGAGCTCAACTTATTTTTAACCAGCTTTCTTACTACATATTTGTAAGAAGTTAACTAGCAATGCTCACTAGAAGTGTGTGTTACAAAGAACTCAGCACAGTGAACATGAGCTCATGATTTCTGTCTATAAAGGTTTCATCCCCACAGTGTCAACAGCGTGCTTTTACTCACACCAGCACAGTGAATGTTGAACAAAATGGCAGATACTGGATTTACAGGCTTTCCAGTGTTTCTTTCCAAGTCATATTGACCATGATGATAGGTAAGACGTGGCAGGGAGATTGTGCTTGTGTTCTGTCCTGGTTGGATGTGTTCAGTTTGCTCATTTGGAGAGAGTAGAATGCTGTGGTTTAGATTTGTTGGGAGATCGCTTGGATCATCTTTCTCAGACTGAGTTTCTAGAAACAAAGGCTTTGCCATGTCTGGTGACACACACTATGAAACATGAACTTCCAACCCTGCTGCAAGTATCTGTACATATCAGGAATATGCTCTGAAATACAAACCCCTCATATTCTGAAACTGTTTAGTTCATACCCCCTGTATTTTGTTTTTATATTTCTCATCTACACCTCATGTAAAATCAATGTGACAGATGCTAGCACAGATCTGAGATTCATTAAAAAGCCATTAACTGTCCTAAAGGGGTGTTTATGGATAGCAGCACTGTATATTTTGGGCTGTCAAAACAAATTGACCAAATGGCTTCTCTGTAACCACCCTGCAACAATGGCAGGCTAATGATAAAATTCTATGCCTGGCATCCCTCTAAATCTAATGCAAGAAAGAGGTTAGTGGAAGTGTCTGTGGGGATAATCAGATTGACTCACAAATGAAACTTGTGCTTTAGAGATCAGAGCAAATACTAATATCCCAAGGCATTTTTCATAGATTAACTTACCAATAACTTTTTTTTTCTATAAATAGTGTTTTATATAAATAGTGTTATTGGACTTGCAGCTGGAGAATTGGGAGTGGGCAGGCCGGAACAGGGAGCTCTCCCTCAGCCACAGACATGGGGGCTGACTCTGTGTTTCACCAGCCTTGCCCTTAAATCCGTTTTCCAATCATATAGCTCAGCTATAAAATCTAACTAAAACATCCTAGACTAACCACCCCTTGGCCAAATAAAGGTGTTGTGCTTTCTACTGAAACCATTTCTGGAGTGTGGTCTGGCAGGAATGGTGTGAGGAGCCCTGGGCTGCACACTCCTGTCTGGGTGCTGAAATGCAGGTGGCCTTGCAGGCTCTACCTGCAACCGGTGGATGAAGGAAATTATCCTGGCAGCACCCACTGATTTTAACTCATTGAACTCTCTCACTTCAAAGATTTGTAAGTGTTATTTACCAGTGCAGTTGCTTTCCTTGCTGCTCTTCATTTCTGTTCTGCTGATGCCACAGCTGCATTATTAGCTTTTGGCCATGCTAGTTTAGCTTTAAATTACATCTTGCCCTCCAGGAATTAGGAGGGGGAATTACATTCATTTAGGCAGTGCTATGTTTCAGTAAACCTACTCTTCAAAATATTATCATATGCAATGAGATTGATCCCAGGGAGTTAATATTTTAAATGCACAAGGTCAGGCACATCTTGTTTCTGCTTCCAGGCCATGTCTGACAGTCAGCTTTCGAATAATCTCCATGCTTTACTAATTAAAAATAGACACTGCAGTGTTATGCCATGCAGGAGAATATAAAGAGAGATGTACAGGAATGTTTTGGGCCTTACATAATGCAGTATTCAGACAGTGCCTCTCACTCAGTGCTTTTCTGAACAGTTACAATGGTCTGGAGAATGCATTAATAGCAAGTTTGAAAGTCTCCATGTAGCTTTGCTTTCAGTCATCTGCTTTCCCTGAAACACAACTTTTCCCCAATTGTGTTGCTAAGATATAAAATTGACTAAGATTTTGATGATTTGCCAAAGCTACTTTTTCTAAAATATTTAACTGCAGTGGCAGTGAGAAAACAGCAAAGCCATTCACAATAATCTTTACTTTGGACCTGTGATGCAGAGCTGTAATTACTGGGATGAGCAGTGTTTTCCAGTGTGTGCAGAGTGGATCCTCAGGGACACAGTCCACTCAGCCCAGCAGGGAACCTGGAGGAGGCAGTGGCTGGACACCTTTATGTGTCCCAGAATATTCTGAGAACAGGTAGGACACAAGGTAATTAACCCTTGCCAGGCTTGTTACAGAGGCTGCTGCAGAATTTACTGCAAAATGTGGATAATCTGTGCTATCCTGTGTCACTCATATCTCCTTCAAACAGAACTCCATAGAAATGGAAAAACCTTCTCTGTGTCTGTTTCAAACTGGAAATGGAAGCATCCTTTGGTATAATCATTGATGATCTGTCTGCTAAAGAAATATATTGTCAGCTTGTTCTCAGGAATCTGGCCAGCTGCCCACTCAGTCTTGCTTGGGTGTCAGCTGGCTGCCTTTTATTAGTAAAGACTCATGGGTGTGGGCCCAAAATCCAGTCTAAATTCTGAAGTGGATTTATATGAAATTCTACACATTTAGATGCCAGGCTCAGAGTAATTTTTCACAGGTGAGCTTTCTGCTAAAATATTTACACAATCCCTAAAAGCCCATTTGTTATATAGGATGAGTTGGTAATACATAACGGGCTAGTGTAGAACAGGCATAGAATAAACAAAGCAAAGATCCATGTCTGGTGTGCTCAGTCAATAATGCTGAGTTGCTCTGTAGCACAGCCAGAAAAGGGCTGGTCTTATAGTGGTTTAACTCAAAACAGAGTCTGCTTAAAAGGAAGAAAAAAAGAAAAAGAAAGGGCAGGGCATGGCTATTCAGCCTTTTTTTGCTGTTTGTAAGACACAGCACTACAGAAATCTTGATGTTCTGCTTAAAATGATTTTTGTTGGTTCATTGGAGGGAGTAACTGAATTCCTTCATTTCTGGACCTCATGGTGCCTGAAGCACATGGAAGAGATGCCCATGGCCCAGGGGCAGCTCCCGAGGCTCGTGAGGCTGTTCCTGTACCCTGTGAATTTGGGCACACAATTTAGGAGCTTCTGTATAATTTCTGGAATTTTGCTTTTTTGTTTCCTGTGATCTGAACACTCTCAAGGTCAGTAAAAAATGTAACTTGCAAGTTCTTGGAAAAAGTATGTATTTTTGACTTTGAAACTTTGACTTGTAAATGCATTTCTTTCAAAGAAAGATGATTTTAAGTAATTCTACTTGTGTGTTTCATTAGTATGTCATCACCATGATAAATTTTAATGTGAATATCACTGAATGAGAATTCCTGTCCACATATTTATTTAGTAAAAACGTATTCTACTAAGGAAAACTTGAACTTACACTCAAGCTAAACAAGGTCTGTCTATATTCAGAGTTTGTGTAAACTGAATTTTTGTAGTGGGCTTTGCCAGTGCAGGACTGTAATCTGAGTGCAGAATCTCAGGCAAGTGCTTACCATGGAGGTGGATCAGGATACATGATGTTCACCTGAGAAAGTATATCCATATAGGAGTCAAAATCACAGGCTGGGGGAAACTCCTCGCTGCAGGTGGATCTCAGCTCTGCAGAGGAGCCGCCGTGAGAGAAACCATCTGGAGCTGCAAAACAAGAATTAATATTGGCTGTTCTTCCCTCTGTGCTGGATTCTCTGTCACTCATTTGTAACACTGCCATTCATCAGAAAACAAAACCCTTCTGAGGCAGAGGAGTTGTGGGTATTTTGGAACTATCAGTTTTCACAGGATATTCTTATTTCTTTAAGAGTAAATGAACACCATCTGTAGATGAAGCGTGGTGTTTCAGGCTGTGGCACAGGGACTGTACCTTTAGTGCTGCCCTACAACGCAGGTGGAAGTCCCAAAGCTTTTCTTGTGCTGGAAAGGAGTGTGGGTTCTAGCATGTGCAGCTTCAGATGTTTGTGGGCTAACTGAAATTCCCAGCAGTTGCATCTGTGGAAAGTTTGTCCATTCTGGGAGGGGTGTATAAGGAGGGGCAGATGTTTGATTGCTGAGAAAATGCTGCTCTCAATAAACACTGACAAAAATGGGAAAAGCTGGAAAATAGCTGGAAAACCCCTGCTCCAGGGATTTCTTAATGCTTCTGTGCAAGAGCTTCCCAGCTTCACAAATTTTAAGAGTTTAGTGCTATTTTCTGTGTTAGAGGATAATTTGTGTGTGTGTGTGTGTGTCCATGTAACATAGTGTGGCATAATTTAGTTTAGGATTATTCTTTTGAATATTTCCCCAAATATGCTTTTCTTTTCCATTTCTCTAGCATTGTTATATCTAACAAGGAGTTTGAAAATTTTTCTTTCTGTTTTTGCCTGGCTTTAGGCTTTTTCAAGGAGATGAAATGACCAGAGTAGTAGATTTAAACACAGTGATTAAAGCTTAATGGTCAGTATTTTATCATGCCAAAATATTGTCTCAAACAGTAACTCCAGTTTGGGTTTAACTATTTAATCCTCAATGTAGCTGCTGAAAATTAGGCAAATTGATATTACTGTAATAGTAAACATTAGTTTTCTGGATTTTGTTTTTATTTTTCCTCTGTAGGTTGCCATGTGAGTTTGCATTTCAATTCTTTCGGACTCTAATTTTATTCCCAAAATATAGATGTTATTCACTTATCTGGATAAATATTTCTGGAAAAGCCAAAGAGAGATTATTCTTTGCTCCAAGGGGACAAACTGATCCTAGGAGATTTGTTTAGTATAGACACAAAAATTCCTGGTCCAAATAACTAAATGAAGTTCAATTGACCTCAATAGATCCTTCATTTGCCTCAGTGAAAACAAGATTTAAGCCAATGCATTTTTATGTGGCTCACTGTTGTTGGCTTTTCTATGTAAATAAAAACCCCTCGATGACATGCACAGAACTGCACCCTTAATAAACTGCAGTTAGAGGAGCCTGCTCACAGAGGATGTGGTTGTTGATGCTCCACCATGTATCATTTGAATTTTTACTGTTTGAAGAATTACATAGTAACTTTTAAAACTGTTTTTTTCCTTAAATAGAAATAATCTTCTGTCACTTCCTTGACAAAGTGGCTGCTTGTCAGCAAAGCCCTGAAAAGCACAGAAGGGCTGAAAACAGTACTTTAAAATTAACTCCTTGATAGTCCCAAATTATCTGTAAGGTTTTTTGTTACGTGCTGGTTTTGTTTTATGGGTTTTATTTTGGTTAGGGGGTAGGAATTGGCACCTTTTTGACTCTCTAAGGATGATGGCTGTTGTAATGACACCCAATGTCATCGGTGACACCGTTAATGATGGTGACAGTTTAATGACATTTGGGTGCCCTGCTGTTCTGTTCCCAGGCAGATATTCACTTTTGCACTCAGACAAACAGCATTTGCCCAGTGATCGTTGTAGGCTGGTGCACTCGGCTGAAATGAGAACAGCTCTGCCTTTCCAAGAAATAGGAATTACAGCAAATGCTGCACCAAGGCTATAGGGGGATGTGAAAATGCACCAGAAATAAATCTTATCCCATACCAAGGGAAGTAGGCTGTTCAGGAGGTGCTGTCAGCCCTGGCTGGGTTCTGTTAACCATTACCTAGGGGCTGTGCTGTGGGCACCAAGTCCCAGGACACAATGCCATTACACTGGCTAGCTGCCCGTGCCTGACCTATCCCACTATTTCATTTCATTTCGCAGCCCTTGCGCGCGGCCGGGTGTTTTCCGCTGCCCTGGTTCCCAGCCCGGCATTCCCGGTGCTCCCTTACCGTCCGCAGCCTCCCTGCCCAGGGCTGGGCGGCCGAACCTGCTGTCCTTGCGCAGGCTGCCCACCACGATGGTGGCACAGGACAGGAAGAGCACCAGCCCGATGACCACCCCTGCCACCAGCAGCGGGGACACCAGCAGGCTGCTGTCACCGCCGTGCTCGCCGGCGCTGGGGAAGGCGCTGGACGCGCTGCTCCGGTTCGAGGCAGTTGCTGTGCAGAGAGAGGAGAAATGTGTCACTTGTCACAGGGGTTCCACAGAGCCTCGCAAAGCCATCGCACCAACTCCCCATCTTGGGGAAAACCCAGCTATCAGCCCGACTCCCGGCTGCCAGGAACTTGTGAGGGGTTTTTTTGGTGGTTTGGACTCTACACGGTTGGGAACTTACTTTTTGGGTCTTTGAAGGAGGTTCTCTTTTGTGAGTTCTTAGTTAGGGATGAAAAGCAAGTAAGATTCTTTGTTTTTTGGTTTTTAGGTTGTTGTTTATTTTTTTTTTTATCTCGAAGTTGATATGCTGTTTGCACACTAGACTTGGCGTATAAGAAACAAGGTACAAAATGGAGTTTAAACACTTAAAACTAAGCCTTTTTAAAGTTAATCAGTTTAATTACTTTCTAACATGTATGTTGTTTTTATTTTACTACTAATAACTTTTACTAATTTACACGCGTAACACTTATGCTACTACTTTTTCTAACTAATGACTTTGTGTCACTAATGCTAAATGTTCTTCTTCCACTGCAGAAAATGGAGTGGAAGAAGAACAAGAAGGAAAGGAGACAACACTCTAAATTTTTTATTTTATCTCCTATTTACTCTCATATTAAAATCTTAAAACTTAAAATTTTTCACTTTGTGATAGATTACTACTACTGCTGCTACATACTACTACCTAGTTCACACCTGTATGCTCTAACTCCCAAAGCCTTAGTAATTTCTTCTCTGGGACAGAGGTTAAAAACAGTGTCCTGCTGAGAATCAGGGCTTCCTAAAACTGGCATAGAAACATTCCCTGTGCCCTGGATTCCAACAGAACTGACTCCAGGGGCACACCAGCAGGAGCCTACCTGTTCATCGGGAATATCCTGCTGGAGCCAGGGCTGGATGATCCCTAATTCCGATGGCTTCTGCTTGCCAGGGTTCTCTGTACCATGAACTGACTGACGCTGAAAGAGCTGAAGTGCACAAGGAGGAAAGTGGAAATTCCAAAAGGTGAGCCCCAAGAGGAACAGAGGAATTGCCTGTTGTTAAGGGTGTAAGAAAGCTCCAAGGTTTTGCACAGAAAGTTTTGGGCCAGAATGAACCATAGGAGCCTGCTTTGTAGCACACAGCTTGCTTTGCTTTGTGAGGAAAGTCTGCATCCCAAGAAACTGATTTGTAGTGTTGGAAGAGACTCATCCAGAGTGGGATTGTTTGGTTGCAACAGCTTTACTCTGGTTAAAAATTAAAAAAAAAAAATCTATAAATGTATTATTTGTGTTCAATAATAAATCTTAAAGGAGAATAACTCCAATAAATTTATTGTCAAGTCAAACATCCTTTTGAGACATACCACAGAGACAGTATCAAAAGCTAAACAATAACATTCCCTTAGAGAATCAGCTGATAGCATGATTATACATGGGAATTAATTGCCCAGAGATGTGTCCATGGGGGATTGCATCGCTAATGGGGGGGAGGGTAAATAGAAGGAATTATGGGAAAAAGGATTCGGCATTTTAGCAGATAGAATTGCCCTCTCATCCCCCAAAAAACCCAAAACCTTCCATTAGCTGCTCAGCATCAGTAAACCAAAATTTTATTGATGCAAAAAAATTACTGAAGATGTCGAATCTGGCCTGGATATATTTTTATATCTGGCTACGTGCCAGTTGAACAAATACAGAATTTATTTCCTGATGAAATCAGGGATTACAAAATTTTCTCTTCTGAGTAGTCTGTGGAGTGAGTATGTGTTTTAGGAAGTGCAGTGCTGTTTACAAGGATAGATGTTATCAGGGAGTTCTCAGCAGTGTTTGCTCTTTTCCTTTGGGAGACACTGTGTTTTGCAGTCACAGTAAGTTTAGAAAGAAGGCAATGGCTCCAAGCCAGTCTCTGTTATTGGCTGATGCTTGAGGTTGAGACAACCAACTAGAAACATACACACGAAACCAGGGGAATTAGCATGTAGTGGAGTTTTGTCAATTTTCTGGAAGCACTTGACTGTTTGCTGAGGATCTTTATAGGCATTTAGGACACACAGCCAAGAAATGTGCTGAGTTTTTAGCAAGTATCTTGTGCCAAAAACCAAGACTGAATTTTCTGAGAACTAAACTGACGCTGTAGTGTTAAATCGAAGGTTATGGACAAGTGTCCTATTTAATACTCAGTGCAAAGAAGTTTTGGGTATGGAGGGTAAGGCCCTTGTGGTAGAACTCAAATTCCTGAAACATTACAAAATTTGAATTGTGTTTCTCATTTGTACATTTTTTTAGCTGTCTCTGCTGGTTATGCGTCCAACACACCCTCACCGCCTTTCCATGGCCTTGTTTTTTCAGATTTTTGCAAATTCTGCCTTTGAGAGATGCAAATATCACAACAGTGGCAGTTTAAATCCTGGCTGCAGGGATTAACACCTGAACTGGAAGTAGTGGCAGGTAATTTATTGGTAACTTTGGCTGACTTGCAAAAGTAAAAGAAGAATTAACTTAGTTGTCAGCATGTCGAGAACATGAGCCTGGGGTGTGAGGTTACCCCACACACTGTCAGGCTTGTGGTCATCAATTTAATGTCAAATAGCACTGAAATGGAATGGTGATAAAGTGCTGTCAAATGTAGAGGAAGGAGGCTGCAGTGAGTGCTTTCAGATCTTTAAAAACTTGGGACAAATTTGGAATGATCCTCTACACAGGAAGGGTGTGGCTAAGGATATTTATCTTTTATTTTTTTTCCAGCTGTGGAAACCAGCGGGAATATTGACACTCTGACTATCTGGGAGATATTCCTGTGGTGCCACCCAGTGTGAGCACTGATACTTGGACCTGCTTTGCTTTATAGAAGTTTAACAGCTTCACGTGACTTCACACAGAAGATACTCTCCTGCACTGGTATTGAGGTGGTGTGGTTTAGTTCAAGGCACCCCATTTATCCACCACATTCTCAGGGCTTCCTTGGCTGTCCCAAGTCTTGTCTGTTTTATCTATTGTTTCTCACCAGTGTGAATCTTTCTGGTTCTGTTACATTTTTAATCTAACTGAACCCAGTCCCTCATATAGACAAGTTATAGTGCAATATTGCTTTTATTAGAAGGAATGAATGAGTCCCCTTAGCCCAGCTTGTAACACAAAATGTACTTGATAAACTTCTCCTGTGGCACCATTTTCAGCTTGACAGTGAGTCTGATCCTCCAGACTTTACTACTGACTTATTGCTGTGACAAACTACAGCAGAATGAGATGCTGCGTTGATATAAATTCTTTGGGTTTGAATTTTGTGGGGGTAAAAAGAGATGTTTATATTACTTTTGGCAAAAAACCACATTATAAATTTTCTCCTCTTATCCAAAACCATCTTCTTTTGATAAACTGTGCATTTCTCCATACAAAAATGCTATGGTTCTTCCTTCAGAATAGAAGTATCTGCAAATGTATGTGAAGCCCATAAATACAACACCACTAACAGAGTGCTAATGCTTTTGTTTTGAGGTAAATTGTATCCTTTCCCATGAAACTGCAAATTATAAACAATACATACATAAATATGAATGTTTTGTATCTAATCCTCTAAATATGAATTATGTCGGATGTACACACCATGGCTTTTATCCACGATGGGAGCTGTGTAAGTAACAAGAAACAGCACAACTGGCACAGGGCTGGCAGAACACTGACTTTAGAGTGAGCACCAGTGCAAAACTGCCTGGACTGTCCATTCAGTGCCAGAAAATAAATTAGCATTTTGAAAAATCCCTTAAATATCACAATATATTATTTTACTCAGTGATTCTGCATCTCAACAAACCAATTGGAAAGTAACTGAAGGAGGTATAGAACAGCCTGACTTTTTGGGTGGATATTGTTCTTTCTCATTCCTGCTAACCTGTCTTTGAAGGGACAGTTACCCCTTTCTAACTTGGCCATAAGTAATAGGGAAGTTTTAGCTGGGTCAGATCCTGTCAGGGTGAAATGTCCTGGTGTGCAGACATGTCAAGGGAGCTTGGCTCACCCAACATTCAGCCCTTTATTAGGAGAGGCGTCTCTCTTCCTCAGTGCCTTTCACCTGCTTGTACCTCTAGAGGAGAGAGAAGGGAAGCAGCTCTGCAGAAATGAGTCTCTTCTTTCCACACTGAGTTGAGTTTGGTGGTGAAGGTGGGGTCTTGTTCTGTTTCCTTTTGTCCTGAAGGCATATCAGCTTTAGTGGGGCTGCAACGGCCTCTGGAACTGATAGGCTTTGAGATGGTTTTAGAGCTGGATCCTGCTAAGATAACCAGGATCTGGTTATCTCCTTCCCTGGTTTCCAATGTATCATCTTAATAAAGATGATAATTCATGTTGTAACTATTGGACAGGATGAGACATGGAGTGGTTTTGTTTCCCAGGCTGAAAAGTGCATGACCAGCTCCTGAAGGTGTGCTGATGTGTTGTTCTGGAAAGATTTTGTGTCTGGAATTATCCATCTCTTTATCCCTGCCAGCCTGGGATTCTCCTTCCTGAGGACAGGGTGGGCTTGGTGCTGACTTGCTGAACTAGAGCTGAAGCACATGGACAGAACAGGAGTATTCCTTGTACCCCCTGGGTCAGTAAAACTATTTGGGATGGTGATCCAGCACCTCCCTTACAGGCACTGCATTAACACAGGGTACACGACTGGGAAGGAGCAGTGGGAAGGTCAGTTTAGGATGGTGCACAGCACCCTTCGTGATCCTTCGGTCTTCAAATAATTGCAGCAAAGCATCTCAAACACTGAATCAATTTAAAGCACATTTCTGATATCCTTACTTTCTCAGTCCTTTGGATTATGCAGTCTCTTTATCCAGGGAAGGTGAGTGACAGATGTCAGGAAGGAGCTGAGAGCACTCAGATACACTAAATCGGTGGAATGATCCAAGATTTTGTTGATTCTGCCTTTATGAACAGTTCCTGTTTGAAGATGGTCTGCTCTGGCCAAGACTGACCAGTTGGACCCTGCCCTTGCTGCTGCCCTGGGAAATAAATCTCTGGAAATCAGCAGAAATTGCACTGCTTGTTTGTGTGGCACAGGAAAGGAGTAAGGGAGGTGTAGCACAAAAGAAAACTGGGAAAGAGTTCGGATCACAGGAGGATCCCTGCAGCCAGGGGGAGACAGATGTTACTCAGGCTTTGAATACAAGGACCCACAGGAGCTGAACCTTAAAATTAAATAAAAAGAAATGTCTCTCTTGGATTCAAAGCTATTCCATTGGATCCTGAGGAAGGCTGAAACTTCACTTAGGCTTGATAAATACCAGGGTGTCATCTGTTTATGGGACTAAAAAAAGGAAGCAATGAGGATGCTCAGAACAGGGCAGGCTATTTGTCCTTTTGTATTTCTCTTATTCTCTTGTAGAAAAGTTGAGAAATGAGTAGATGACCAGAACAGTCTGGGAAATGCCCTCTCTATAAAGCAGTTTTACACCAGCCAGACAAATAGTATGGGAAAAGGAATTTGCAGTTCAGGAGGCCCAGGAGCATGTTTGGTTCTCTCAAACACAGTTTCTGTTCTTCAGGCTTTTCTGCTTTCCACACAGAAAATTAAACTGCCTCTTAAGCTACAATGGATGTTCAATAATAACTCTATAGGGAATGCTTCAAACTTTTACCTCTTATCTTCTTATCTGCTGGAATTGACACTTAGTCGTTATTTGACAAAGTCAATGAATAAATAAATTTTTCCTGTCAGTTGCTGCACCAATGACATTTTAACAGTTCCCAAAGCAGATGATAGTCATTATTATTCCTAAATTTGAGGTAAATCTTCCTACACAAATGGTTAAATAATCTTGCCTGTTCATTGCTGCTGTGGGAGATACCTCAGCATAATCCAAGCTCACACGAATTCCGCTAACCAGGCAGGACCTGTGAATTCAGACTCAGTTTCTCTGCAGCTCTCTGCAGTTCAAAGGCTCTGAACTTTTTTACTGCATATATATTCTAATCAGAATTAAAAATTTTCACTGATTAATAGCAAAAAATAAAAACCTTATTCAGACTTGAGACTGTGTGCTAGGGATGGCTTAGTTTTATCTGATGCCCACAGCTGAAAGCGAATAGGGGACATCCTTGCAGGTGCAAAAGCTGCCCATGACCTTGAGGAGCTCATCCAAGGCAGAGAGGGTGGCCTCTCCCCTGAGACAGCAAACTCTGCCTTTTCATCCTGTCTTATGCCTATCAGATAATGACTTTCTCTCTTCTTGCATTGACATCCTTATTATAGAGCCAGAATGAGGAAGATTGGATCACCAGCAGCCTGCAAATTGAGAATGTCAGAAGCAAAGAGAATGTGGCTGCAGAAGGGCTCAGGAAATAAATCTTTTCAGCTGCTGTGGCTTTAGGGTATTATGTTGATGTCACAGCAGCTTGTATAGGTGCTGTTTCAAATTAACAGGAAAAATCTTCCAATTTTCAGATCCATGGTCTCTTTTACCAACATGATAAATACCACTGCAGGGAAACAAATCACTCTGCAAGTGTAACGGCCCACTTTCTGATGGACAAGGAATATTTTCCCCCTATTTTCTCATAATCAAACAACGTGGAACGAATACAGTTTTATAAGCAGAACCTAAAGCTATTACTTTTCTCAGAAACTCTGTATTGGGGCTTGGAAATAGGTATGATGAGAATTCTCTTTTATCCATTAAAGTAAAGTTACCTTCATAAGCTCAGATCCAACCTAGCTTGGCAGTGACTTGAATAGCGCAAACTCTATCATTTTGGGTTTTTTTTTAATTGTGAGAAACTCTGTTTTTTTGGCAGAGAACTTTCTCATAAAAAATTTGGAAAATATGTTGCAATATAGTAATACTTCTTAAGGTTTGAAAAAATATAATGGGCAAATTATTTTATATTTTACCTTATCAGTCTGCTTGAATTGTGATCTGGATGTCTCATGTCTTTAAGAGGCTGAGCTCTGTCTGAACTGTATTTAATGTAACATAAAGAGGGCAGGTGGCAGCTCATGGGACAAGGAGCCCAGGTAGGAAACATAGTCTATATTGGGGCAACAAAAAACCAACCCCAAACCAAAAATCTAAACCCTTCCACAGAGAAGCTCCTTTCCTTAGAAACTTTTCTCTCAACCTTGACAGAGAAAATGGGAAGGAATGATGGAATTCTTGCCAGCTCAAATAGTCACAACTGGTGAGCACCTGACTTGTGCACTACATGCATTTATGAATCTCCAAATCAGCTATCCACTTCTGATCACTATTGAACTGGCTCACATTTATGACTTTTTAAATTATGGAGTTTTGTATTTTCCTGGTGTTTCAATGAATTGTTCCACTGGCTCTATTAGTCATCTTCAGCAATCCTTACCCTGCTCACAGAGTTCAAAGCTCTATAATGAAGATCCATCTGCAACTAAATGTTGAGGCTGAACTGAGCTTCAGGAATCAGATCCACCTTCTGTACACACCCTCAGCACTCCTCCTACGGTGCTTGTGCCCCTGTGCTGTTTCTTATTTAGGGCTTTCCTTATCAAAATTAATCCCGTTTCTTTTTCCAGCTTCCTTGCCAGTCTTCAGTAGGAATAATCTACTGAAAAAGCACATAGAGAAATGACTGATTTTTACTGCTTAGAAAATAATGATGACTGAAATACTGATCCAGGGAGATGTGTAAGGAACAAGGTGCTGAGATAGAAACCTGTTAACAAATGTTGGGATCCCCAGATCTTCCTTTAGGAGGTGGTCACATGTGATGTATCTCGGCCTTTCTTCCAAGGTGACATGAATTTTTAAAAATAATTAAAATGGCTTGCAGTGGTGTTCTGCACTCCCACATGAGTTATGGTGATGGTGTTGCAGAGTACACAAAGCCTCTAGTGTGATTTACATCATCATTTGTATCTGTGTCTGTATCTGTGGAAGCTCCAGCACTATCTGCCTGCATAAATCAAGGAGCTTTCTCATACCATTACAAAATGATTTATTTACTTCAGATTTCATCTGACCAGGACTAGGATATCTGCTTAGACAGATGCAGGGATGTCAATAATGGCAAGTCAGATACTGATTCTGGAGACAATTTCAATTACCTGGGTTCTTTGTTGCTAAAGGAGCCATTGAAATACAAGGACACTGAAAGATCCGTGGAAATGAAACACTCAAACATTACTATTCAAAAGCCTGGGGGGGAAATCCCTATTGCTACTGTAGAACACCCATTTAGTGAAAGGACTGTTCACTGGGAGTGCAGGACTGGCCGTATGGCCAAGGACCATTCCCATGGTCCCTACAGTGTCCAGGGGTGCACTCCCTCCACTGTGCCCTGTGTGTGCCAGCAGGGCTGAGCCAGGCTGGCAGGGCACAGGAGACTCACCCTGAAGGGCTGGGAAAGCTGGCAGGGAAAGCTGGCAGGCTGTGGGGTTTCTCCTGGGGCAGCAGAACATTCTGCTGCCTTGCACACAGAACTCCTGTTACAGGCTCCACACAGTTCCTTCCTCTAAATAATGTAATGATGGTTGCTTTTCATTTGAGGTGGCAGGGAAAAGACTTTAAAACCAACCAAAAACTCCTCCTAAGACAAGCGTAGCCTTTAGGAAAGGACATTTATTTACCTTCAATATAAACTACAGTGTGTATATGTGAATATTTAAAATAGAAAATGCAGTTCCCACTTCAAGGCCTGTTTCAGCAGAGGGTTACCATAAACATCTGCATCAGCTCCAGCAGCTCCATGTGTGCTGGGAGGTCAGAAGGGCTCTGAGCTGTCCCCAGAGAGAAGGCAAGAAGAGAAAGACTGAGATTTGCAGATCCCCCAAGAATCAGATCTGCTTGCTGCACCATTTCTTCTCCAGGCAGTTGACAGTCTAGGCTGTAGGTGTTCCAAACTGTTCTTAAAGGGAAGCTGTTGATTGTTTTCAAACATGATTTAAACAAGGGAATATTTCCAAAGGAACAGGAATTGCAGTGTGCATTGTTCTGCATTGCCACCCTCAGTGAGACTGAGAGTCATAATTGAGGGATTCAGAGTCAGGCTGGAGCAAGAACTCGGGCTTTTTCTGTGAGCACACTGTTCAGGAGATTATAGTCAATTTAAATAATTATACATTATGGGAAAGTTGATTAAATTTTGAATCCAAAGGATTTATAAATCCCTTTGTAATGAATGGTGCTGCACGTAGATGAGAAGCCCTGTGATGCCCTTAGAGCACCCTGGACAATGCCTTAACCTGGAACACTGGCTGGGTTTAAAGCTGGCTGGGTTTTGTGGCCTTTTGAACAAAAGGGACCAGAAAATGGTTCAGTCCCAGAAAATAAGTGTGCCCAGCAGAGGTGATTCTAATAAAACCATCTAAATAAAAGCTCTTGTAGGGATACTGCCTGGAAGTATCCAGGGATACCACCCAGCTCCCACCTTCTTGAAGTTCAGACTGCGTTAAAAGTCACTAACTTGCTGCTTTCTATTAATACAGTGGAAATGTGTCTGTTAAATTGTTCCCATTTACCCACTAGAAAAAAAATACAGAGAATTTTTGAACAAAGCTATGTGATTCTTGGTAGAGAAACTGGTATCTAGGCTGATGTAATCTCCTATCCCCTTTCAAGTGCATGGGTAGACACATGGAGAAAGAAACAACTTTGTAATAGAAAAGGAAATTCCTGTCCCTGTTGTCCTGATAACACAAGATTGCGAAGTGATTTTAATCCACATGCTTGCTAACAGCAAGGGCTTTTACATTGTGGATTAACAAGTTTGAAAAAATCACAAAAATAAAATGGAGCCCCTTCTTCAGTTTCCTCTCACCTGCATTAATTATTCATTTTAACTCCATGCTGCAGATCAGGGTTACCTTGCTAGGTGCTTAATGAGGCTGAGAGGACCCACATGGTGTGCCCAGTTAAGGAGTTCTATCCAAATTACCTAAACATTCTTCTTCCCAACCTGAAGGCAATCTTGCATTACAGGAGAATCAGACTGTCCTTCAATATGAGGACAATCTAAAGAGTTTGCATCAGGAGATTGATAAACTCCATCTCAAAGAGATTGATAAACTTAGATTTGTAAATTGTATTCTCCAGGTCTTAGAGTTGCTGGACACACTGCTCTTCAGTTCTGGTGGGAATGGATGAACCTCTTCAGTTTCTGGTGCATGAACAATCAGATTAAGAGACATTCAGATTAAAAATAAGATGAAATTTTCTATTCTTTGCATTAGCAGACAAAGAGGTTTTTTGTGAGGAAACTGACAGCATGAAAACAGCTCCTATTTCACAGGATGCTGTAGAAACACAGGGGTGTGAGCTGCAGAAAAGTGAGTGCTGTTCTGAAAAAGGCTTGTTCATAGAAGTGATGGAGCACTGAAAGGAATAAAAGGGGGAAATGGTGCTCCAGGGTTCCTAGAACACTATCAAACCCATGCACAGCACAGTGGGATATGTGGTGTGTGCTGGACACTGCAGAATGACCTTACGGGGAAAGGCTTGGGGACAATCCTGTCCAGCAGCAGTGGAGACCCAGGGCTCTGAACAGCAGCAAGGACCTGGCCCTGTACAAAGGTGCCCTGGCCCCTGGAGGGGACCAAGAGCAACTCCCTGAGCAGGAATTCACTTCAGCCCAGCGATCTCAGAGGTCCCCTGAGCAGAGGCTGGCGGGAATGGCTGAAATCCGAGGTCAGCAGTGAGGGAGGGTTGGCTGAATGAGAGCCAAGGAATGTCGAGACATTGTGGGAGCCTTTAACCTCAGCTGCCCAAAGCACAAGCAGTGCAACGTCAGCTTGCTGAGACTGCAACAAAAATCAGTCTAGAAAAGGTGGCTGCTTTCTCTTCAGAGCTCTTGTGCTTTAATGTCAGCATGGACCCCTTGTGGGTATTGTAACTGGAAAGTGAAATAGTAAAACAGATGGGATGAGCCTCATTATTAAAAAGCTGACAGTCAGTGTGGATCTGCTGTGGAGAAGGTGTGAATTTAGGATGAGCTGTTGCCTCAAAGCAATGTTTAAATCTGTGTTACCTCTGAGAAGTAGCTCTTCACCTGCTCCTCCAAAGTTATAAACCCATGAACTTCACAGTATATCCTAAATATAATTGTACTGGCAAAATGCCCTGTTAGAATGGCAATGGGAAGTGGATACTTTTTTGACTGTTTTAGTTATTTATGTTTTTTAAAAAATCCAAAGTGCCCACTGTCCTGAAGCCTGAAGAAAACCATGATAATGGGAAAGGCTTCAAATCTCTGCATGTATTAAACAGTTCCTTCAACTCTTCAGTCTCGACTTGTGCATCACGATGTTCTTTTGAGGGGTCCCAGTGGGGTGCTGGCCGTGTCTTTAAACTACAGAGATGTGGGTTCCTGACCTAGGGAAGGGAGGGTCCTACCTTCAGCTGCAAGCTCGAAAGGGAACATGATTTGGAGCCAGGTGTTCATGGTTTGATGGCTTGTCTGGGTCAGTTTTTGGTTGTTTGTGTATGGTTTTGGTTTCTGTTTGTTGGGGTTGGTCTATTTTAAGCCTCTTTTAGCTGCTGCAGATGAAGGACAGACTGCAATGCTTGGCCAAGGAAGGTATGAACTCTCTGCAACAACAAAATCCTGTTTGACCTCCTCCTGCCTTCTGGATAGCTCCTGCATTGGTATGAATTGGAGAAATATGCTAGAAATGTTAACAAGGGTGATCACTGTGTTTTATGGGGCTACATTCACAGCTTTAGAATGTTCAGCCAGTGCATGCTGACCTGCTGCAATTTGTTCTGACTAGCTCCTAGAGCAGGGACTTTCACAGTGATGTCCCTTGTGCTGACAGCACATGAGACAAGAAATACCCTGCTGTTTGGATTGTTACAATAACTGATGGATTCATATGTACTGTGTCATTTGTTCATACTCTCAATACTTCTGGGAATGAGATCACAGATTTTCCTAAGTAGCAGCTGCTGCAGGGTTTCCTGAAACCCCAGATTTTTGGGCTGGGCCAAGGAAGGCAGGGCTGAGAATACAAACAGATGCCTGGCTGCAAAATATGAGCTAACAATACCTGGGCCTGCAGCCTTGAGAAGGTGTAGGCAGCCTTGGTGATTCAGGGAGTGCTGAGGGTGTTCAGTGAGCTCTGTGGTTCAGAAAGGAAACTCACTGCTCCTGCTCCCCTCCTGTGTCCCTTGGAAATAAACCTTGCCTGGAGAGAGGCTGGAGACAGCCCAAAAAGGTATGTGTTTAATTCCCCATGTTGCCCTTTATCAGTGTTTGATGACCCAAAAGCTCTGCAAAGAGAACCATGTACATGTCACCCCTAGAAAATCACTGTGAACGAGAAAAAAAGGAATGAACAATGACTGATGCATTAATTTACATCTGTCAAGGTGATTGCTGTCTGAATTATGGTTCTATTTCCTCTGGTTAATTTAGCACAACATTCCTTCTTTTAGTCTTTCCCTGCCCAGGGGTTGGATACCCTGATGAAGCACAGGTTCCCTGGAATGTTTTTTGCAATATTACTCCTCTGTCCAAAGAAGTTCTCCTCAGCAGCAGCTCCTGAGTTGTTGCAGGAGGAATCAATACAGTGTCTGGTCAAATTATCTGGTGCATGGGCTCAGTTATCTGCTCATGTCTCAGTTATTCCCAGAGATGAAATTACAAAGCAGCAGCCACTTCACTGAGGAAAGATTCCACGGGAGCAGGATGTCCTGGGGATGAGCTGGGGGAACGCTGGTCCTGGGGCAGGCAGTGTAGGTGCAGAATGATCATGGTATGAGACTGAATTAATTACTCATCCATACATGCATCTGCAAGTTAGGAACATATCTTTAATCATTATTTGCCGTCTTAATTAATTAGAATTGAATTATACTTTTTTGTTATGGTTGCATTTTTTTCAGTGAAGTTTTAATCTTTCTTGAAATTTTGGAAAATTGTTTTTGTTCTTAGTAGTAGTATTTTTTTTCCTAAACTTTAAAAGCATCCTGAAGCAGAGAAATTGAATTTAAAGGTTTTATTTACTCTATGAACACTGTCCTTTGGGTTCTGACTCATGATAATTCAATATGAGCACAGCAAACCCATCTCTGGCTCCTACAAATGCGTATAGATCTATATTATCACAAATAATTGCTGTGCTATGATCCCAAATCAAGATTAATACAAAATCAGTTTGCCTAATGTCGGCCTTATTTTGCCTTTAACGAAGAGCTCTTCCAATTCTTGTTGGCAATTTCTACTGATAAAATTAAGGGTTTTTTTTCCACTGTGACTTAGCAGAATGCAGCAGGATTTTCCATAAAGTGGTAGGAGAGATGCTGACTTTAAGGCTTGTTTTATTTCCATTTGTTGGATGCCAGTTTGCCTGTGGGAGAGGGAAGGGGCTGCTGGCCCAGCCCTTCCCTCTGCCAGGGCACAGCATCCTGGAGGAGTGGGCTGGAGCAGAGGTGTCCCCGCAGAGCTCTGGGGCTGCAGGTGCCCCTCTTCCTGAGGAACATGGAGCAGAGCACTGTGCTTTCCTGTACAATCAGTCACAAGGCTTTTGCTGGGTTCCAGGAGGAAAATCTGTGGGCTTATTTTGCATTGTGTCAGCTCCCCTGTCCAACAGCTCCCCACACAGTGGGAGGAGGTGGCCCTTGCTGGACTACACTAAAGGAATTTATCACCTGCAGAGCCAAGAGAGCTTCTTCTCCCAGCAGAACAGAGGATGTACCAGGAACTTGGCATCCCAGTGCTCTCTGCCTTTTCAGAAGGAAGGGATGGTATCAGTGCCCAAGAGCAGCCCAGCACCAACCCACACTGGATCCACGAGGATGTTTAGCTCGTGAGACAAGGCAGTTGCTCAAGCACCAAACAATAACCTAAACGTGCAGGATTTTAGCACATGGAGACTTTTTTTGGCTTGTTCACTCCTGAAATCCCACGCTGGCCTCTGTTAGGATGCAGTGTGGTGGGGACAGGCTGCTGTGCAGGCCCTGGCAGGGCTGCAGTGGCACACTGGTGGCACCATGAACCACACCCCCACTTGTGTCAGTGGGGCTCTGACTGGAGGCTTTTCTGAGGGACTGTCCCTTTGGCTGGTGACTTAACTCTGCTCTTCCCTGGATTCCCTTGTGATTTAATTTAAACCCCAATGGCCCTTCCTGTAGCACATGATCTCTGTCACGCTCTGTGTTCAGTCACATCCTATTTCTGCACATTTTTCCTGCACTTGCTGTGACCTGTGAAGAGGGATGAATTACCAGCATGCTGTTTCCTTAAGCTGAGAAATTACTTTGAATGAATATTACATGGGTTATGTGAAGATAGAAAGTGGGAATAAAGAGATTTGCTATGGAAACGGGTTTTTTTTTTCCACTTTCCTTTTTTGATGCTTTCATCTCTTCTGCGGTGAGAATTACTCTGCTATTTATTCTTTATGGTGAAAATATGACAGTTATGTCTGTTAGATTTTTCATATTTTTCTTTATATTCCTTAAAAAGTGAGAACTGAAAATGACATTCCTGTACTACCTTTGGGTATTTTGTTTTTATTTTGATGATGTCTTCTTTCTCCAGGCAACAAAAATTAGGGTGTTGTACTATGCCCATCTCATTCATGCATTTTTTTCAGGTGAACTGTCTGTCCTCCTTGTTAGTTCACGTTCCACAGAGTATTTCCAGAATGGGGATTTGGTAGAACTTTGCAAAGCCCTGCTGCCTACTGTCTCCAGTGTGGTAGAGCAAGAAAACTTTTAAAGCCCATCAGAAGCTTGTGGATTGACCTCTCTGTATTTTATTGAAGTGATTAATCTACCTTATATTTTCATTGACTGATCTCTGTGTTTCTGCACCAATTATTCACTTCTACGTGTTTCTGCTGTGCTGTGTAAAATATTCCCAGTACCGAGAATCAGGAGTCCTACAGCAAAGTACGTGTGCAAAAGAGCCACCTGAGAAGCTCAGGGATCCACACTTTATCCTCTTGGTATTAAACGAGTTACAAAGCAAGAAGGAGAAATGCATCCCTGCACTGCTGACACTGAGCCAGCAGTTTCAGTCTGAGAGGAAGAGAGAGAACAGAGGTATTTGTAATCCAGTGCTAAATGCAAATAAGTTCTGTGTCTCTTTCTTCGGGAGATTGCTTCCCTGAGTCACCGGGGTTCATTTACATTTGGGTGGCATCTACAAGAATTTTGCCAACACGGCTTATTACTGCAAACATTGTGTCAGTTCTGACATTTCTCTCTGCTGGAGAATCCCCAGAATGGCTCTGTTTGTTCCTGGTGGCAGACTTGGAGTCACACGGGGAGCGGTGCCAGCCTCAGCCGCACCTGCATCCCGCCGAGCTCCATTCCCTGAGTTCTGCCTCCACAACCCTTCACGGCCAGGGTGGGAACAGAAGCCTTTCCCAAAGCCCTTTTACCCTGGAAGCAGGATCAACACCTGGATCTGGCTCCTGGAGCAGCCACGGGCATGAAGGTCCCAGGCCTTTTTCTGGAGCAGAGGCACGAAGGCGTCACCACGATGGGGTGGCAGAGCTCCCTACGGGCACCAAGCAGCTCCAACCCCCAACAGGAATTCGGATTAATCCAGCATTCCTGGGGCCAGACAACTGAATCCATGGAAAAGAAAGGTTGTTTTTTATCCCTGTAGCTGCACTGAAAGGATGCTTAATTCCCAGACTTTTTCCAGTCTAACTCACAAGTGTGTGTTACAAAGGTGGGGAAGGAGTCAGTGCCAGGAGCATTATCTGAGTTAGAATCTCAACTCTTTGCTCTTGCTTTCCCATATCCCTGCTTTGTGCATTTCCTTGGCTATCCCAGGGAGAAGGATTGAGGCAGTTACTTCCACTTCCCTCCTCAGAGAGGGCATCCTCAGGGTTTCTTTAATTTATAAACATCATTTACAGGTTCTGTGAATTGCTCTTGCTAATGGGAGTCACCGGTGATGCTTAATAAGTGACATCAGAATATTTTCTTGTCTACCACTCTATACACTTTTCTCCTGCCCTCTTTATGTATTTATATGTAATATGCATTTATTTGTCCCTCCCCTCTGGGGAACAATGCCTGGCAGCTGCAAACACTTCTCTTGCAATGCAATGATAGGAATGAGTGGCCTCTTCTGGAAGCCACTCAGATGAAACCAGCCACATTATTTCAGTTATGATTCAAGGCAGATTTGAAATTAGGATTTTAATGTGTTATGCCCCCTGGCCCTGCTGGCTGTTTTCTATTCATTCTGTTCACTCTGCACTTTTCATCTTATTCTCAGTTCTACAGCATACAGTGTTTCCCACTAACTCATATTTTGTAAAGATAATGTGTCAAAAACTGGAGTCTGCTATTTTTTGTAAAGATACAGAAGCTGGGCCTCAGTTCAGGAAGGTGCTTATGTGCATAGTTTGTGCTCTGTAAATGCATCCTTGATTTTATTACTACAAAATTTTCCAATTCAGGAGGCACTGAGATTCATGTTCTAAAACTGCCACTGTTCCACCCCTTTAGATTGTGGGAAAGGGTTTTGCCTTGCTGACAGGCTTGTCTTGTTTCCAAAGTTTGTATTATATCAAAATTACCAGAATGTTTGAAAGCGCTTTAGCTGAAATTCATAGATTCATATAACAGATGAAGGAAAAGGCATAGCAAGGTAACTCCTTTAACAAGAACAGTTTGTTGGCTGTGTTTGTGGGTTTATGGTGTTTGTGGGTTTATGGAGCAGCCTTTACAGGCTGTCTTGACAGAAAGTTTTAAACCTTGGCTTCTCCCCTGAAAAAGGGCAGCCATACAGAGAAATATGTTAATATATTTCAAAATATAACAATACTACAGATCACTTCTCACTATGAAACAGAACTGGTCATTCTTTATATTCTGTCAGATAATTTACTGTGGTTATATCTGTTTTGAAAATGGCTGTATTTAGCAGAACTGAGCATTTTCTAAGTTCATGGGAGAAGGGGAGTCACATCACAATGCCTGTGGCATTTCAGGAGGAGCTGGCACTGCCATCTTTGCTTGTCCCTGCTCCTCCTCCTGTGTTAAGGCTCCTGGTTTCCTTCAGCCACTGCCAGTGCTTCCAGACGGAGGCAAAGGGGCCACAGCCCTGCAGCTTTGTCTCTCCTGTTTCCTGTGAGCCAGAACTCTGTGCTCAGTTGTTATTCCTAAACCCCCTCTATTCCTTTTAGCCTCTGAAAAGATAAGCTGTCAAATTAGAGATGCAAAACCAGAAAAAGTTCTGCTCTGATTAACAGCTACTCAAGGGCTATTGCAATTATGTCCTCTGTTCATTTCTGCTTACAGAAGCTGGTAGTGTGTCAGTGGGATTTTCTGTATCAGGCAAGATCAACAAATACTGACCCTCAGCAGGCAGTAAAACACTCATTAAATAAAACCCAATGCCAGCAAATAAAAGAGGAAAAGTATGCTGAATAAACAGAACTACTGGAAGAAGCAGTATTCCAAAAGAATCCTTAGAAAGTATTGTAAAAGTTGTAAAAGAAGAGGATATTGTTGTCATTAGTGTTGATAATCCAGACTAAGGTAAAGGTAATCTATGACATTTATAACCAGCCCAGCAGTAGGATTTTTGTAGGCAAACAGGCATTTTGCTGTGGCAGGGAAACAGTACCTGGTGATTTCCACAGCAATCTAAATTCTCCTACTGAATACTGACAAGTGTTGTGAATGCTCCAAAGAACTGAAACCTGTCTGGAGGTCACAGCCTGTGACTTTGCAAGTGAAGAAGAAATAAGAGTGACAAGTAGCAGTGACTTCAGAACTTAACTGCCTGACAAGGACTGCTTAAACTATCAGTACAGCAACGTGATACATTAAGAAGCTTGAATTAGCCAGCGTGTTTATAAGAACTTATTTATTAAGTTACCCCAAAATGGAGGCTGATTGGGTTATTTTTTACCTTCCTCCATCCCTTTATATTTTTCTTTGGGATGTTTGAGTATTTTTCCTAATAGAGAAGATAAAAATATATTTTTATCTTGTATTTGTATATGTATTGTATAAAAAATGTATTCCTGAATATAAGGAATATAGTTTTGTTGCTTCATAGAAGTGCTAGGGTATGATGATACAGCAATTTGCCAAGCTGGCAAGTACACTTACATTCATTTGCTGAGTGAAGAAGTGAAGTTAAAGGAGTTGAAATGGCTTCTCAGAAGGAAACTAGCAGGCATGGGGCAGTCTGGGCCTCTTGAATTGGGATTCTTTCCTGTCAGTGCCTCTGATAATGCTTCCATTCATGTATCCTTCAGCGGTTCTTTAAAACTAGGTTTTCCCATCTCTTTCAGTGGTGTGTGACAGTATCCCACAGATTGAGAGCAAATATTCCCCCACTTCTGGAAATTCACTTTGGAGCTTGTTTCAGGAATTTCTTGCTCTCCCATCTGGACAGCAAGAAGAGCCTGGATGCACCTGCAGGGAGGTTGAACCTCTCTGAAATGCCCCTCCTGAGTACCTGCCTCTCTCTGACAATCTGGAGAAGGTCTGTGTGCCTTCCCTGGAACTGCTGGCAAGGACTGGGAGAAGCCTAGGTACAAATTCGCAGGAGAACTGTGAAATTACAAATTCCTTTTCTTCAGCTGGACCAGCTCTAAAAGGGCATGCAATGAAATGAATGGAAACAACAAATGCAGTCATCAGGTTAACATTTAATGTTTTCAATATTTAATATTTCAAGTTCTGCTGTGTTTATGCAATAGATGTTTAAATAACAGTACTGTGCCTCTCTTGAAATCAGCTTTTCGGACAAGAACTGTCCAAAACACAAGTCTGGACAGTGTTCAAACATATTTTCCTCAACAGTCTCCTGTTTTGTTTTTGGATTCTGTTCACCATCCTGCTGGACTCCAGGCAGGATTATGAGACAGGGTTAGAAATCTGACATGGGGTAGAAACCAATTTTGGATTTAGCTGAAGTGAGCTGTTTAAAACTTGTATAGTCTGCTAACTTGCTGTGCACCAAAGACTGCAAAAAGGACAAAGAAAATTCCAGGCTGCTTAAGAAAGGAATGCAAGCTTCCGAGCTAAAGGGACAAGAAAGGGCCCACTGGCCTCGAGACTGAAGTGGACAAGAAAACTGGAGCTAAGCTGCAGACACAGAGAAGTTACCAGAGAACTGCACGAAGTTCATAAGAACCAATAAATTAGTTTTAATACGAAACGGGGCTGGGAAATGAATATGCATGAACCTATTGTGAAACTTTATGCATATGCACAAATAAGGGGGATAAAAGAGACTCAGGAATTTTTGGGGGTGTGCATGTCTTTTGGGGGAATCATCCACATGTGCCCAGCACCGAATAAAGATACATACCTACTTCCCAACTTGGACAAGTTGTGGAGTTGTGGAGTTAGTTTTCTCTGCAATCAATTACCTAGAGAGGCTCTTCCATGGACAGGATTATATACATGACTTTCTATAATGCTGCTGGAGAGGGATGGAGGGTGGAGGTTATTAATCCTTAAAGCCTGAGGTGCTGCCCAGAGAGGCAATCTGGGGGCTTGGCTGTGGGGAAGCCACTCTTGGAACAAACAGAAACCTCCTGTTAAAGTGAGCTTTAAGTAAAATCTTCATGACAGAATAATTCTGTGCTTTTGTGCAGTGTTTAATTACTCTACTTATAAAATGAGAAGTGTCAAGTTACCTAAAACAGAATTTCTTTGAGATGAAAGTCTCCAGTCATGTAACCCTTGGGACGGGGAGCAATGATTATACAGGTTGTGATTCTCTTTGGCTTCAGTGGGGCAAATTCTTTGGTTCCCATGAAAATGTATGTTTAAACCTGAAGCAGAATTTTACCTTTTCAATCTACTTTCTCGTGGTTTCAGGAAAGTCTCTAGATAGAAAATACAGCCTAAAAAATGGAGATAGGTAAACTGAGACGCTAAAAGCTCAAATCTTTTGTGCTTTAGCTTCATGCTAAATGAGTGGTGGAGGAGCAAAGGGGAGATGAAGGCAAGAACATCTTAAGTGCTACAGGTCAGCACCACCTTTCCAAGAGTAATTTCTGAGAAATGTGTGGCTAACGCTTGAGCAAAGGTCATACATTTGATTTCCTCTTCCAGCCAGAGAAATTTTAGCTTGTTTTCTCAACTGGAACAAATCCATGCATTGCTTCTGAGGGCAGCTTCCCCTGAATGCACGCAGGACAATGCTCTTGTTAAGTCCTAGAAGTGGTTCTACTTCCCATCCAAGAGGATTTAACAGCAAAACCCACCCTCAATCAGAAAAGAGAGCACAGGAAAGAGAAAGGAAGAGGGAAAAAAAGACAATAATGTGTTTTTTTGTCTGGGGATTCTGGTTGACTGAGCCAGAAAGGAACAGGCAAATATATTCATACTTGCAATACACTTGTAACAGTTCACGTTCTTTCCCATTAGGCTGAATTTCATGGTAGGTGCACATTAAATGCAATACTTTTATGCCAGGGGTTTGTTTCCTAATGCTAAAATTAAGCTCTCAGGGTAAGATAGGAAGTAATGATTCTGTTTCTGAAAGCCAGGACAGCTATGGAGGGTAAAAATTAACTAAATTCTGGGGACCTGTACTGCAATATAAAATTTTTATTTTTTATTTCGACATTATTCTTTCTTTCCAAATTATTCAGCATGATTATATGAATTTATTTCCTAAGATGCCCCCAAATTACATGCTGATGGCTTTTTTTTTTCCTTTCCCCCCTCCTTTATCTTTTTCACCTAGAGAGGACTTTCCCTAGGCAGGATTATATACGTGACTTTCTATAAAGCTGTTGGAGAGGGATGGAGGCTATGAATCCCAAAGGCCCGAGGTGCTGCCCAGAGGGGCAATCTGGGGGCTTTGGCTCTTGAGATACAGCTCTTAGAACAAACAGAAACCTGTTAATGTGAGCTTTAAGTAAAATCCTCACAACAGAATTAAGTTTTTCTATGCAGTGTTTAATTACTAATAAAATGGGAAGTATCAAGTTATATTTGATTTTGTTTTTCTGCACGAAGCCCCTCCTGTGCAGAGCTGTGTGTGTTTGTGTGCACACATCAGCTGTGGGAAGCACACACCGAGGGCTGTGCTGGAATCCTCTCCATCAATCACACTCATGGCTTCTCAGGCTGCTGTTGGTCACTGTGATGCCCTAAACAGCCTTCCAGGAATTTTGGAGCCTTGGCCCAGCACACTGGGACTGAAATTCTTACATAGCTATAATGCCCAGGAGCCATGGCTGGGAAACTGCATGTGTGAGGTGCTACAAAAATGCATATTATATGATTGGCTCTTTGCAAATATTAGCATGAATACTATATGTGTTATGTTGGAAAGTTATGTTGTATTAATTTTTGTAGTGCTGTATTAATCTTTTAAATGTAGGGGTTTTTTTTTGGCTAAAGCATAATATTAAAATAGAAGCTATGTGATGTAAGATACTTTTTGTAACTAACTCAAGGAACGGATAAGATAACCAAGAAATTCTTCACATAAAGATAACAACAAGAAGACACCAAAATCCTGAGAAAAGAATTATTGCCTCCTTATCATACCTTTCTAGACTCTCTGGAGCCAAGAAATTGATTTACGCAATGAGATGGGGAGCAGAAATTGAACAGAAAACACCCTTTGTTTGAAAAGAATGTATGAATCATGTATGAGGTAAAATTAATATGCAACAGGCTATTGCTTTTAAGGGTTAATCCTTTGTCAGTATTTCGTGCTTTTCCTGAGAGACACGCACCCGGACGTCCGTAATTCTTTGCTTTTCATTGTCTCTTATTGTCCTAACTTTGACTGTCCAAATTCCTATTACCTTAATTTTTTTCTATTAAACTTTTAAAATTTTAAACATAAGTGAATGGCGTTTTTCACAAGAACAAATATTCCCTCCTCCCACATTCTCCTTCTTTGATCCACCACTTGTTCAGGCTCTTCCTGCCAGCCTGGTTTGTGGCAATAGCACAGATGTTTTCCACCTTGCAGCAATATGCTGAACACATGATGGAAATCTATCCTGGAATACAGCCTCCCTGGGAAGTCCACTCTTACTCTCAGTAGATACTGTGCATGTTGATTTTGAGGACCCGAGTTTTTCCTCTGTTCCTTGCCTGAAAATTCACCATGGCTGGCTATAAAGCTTCTTCTGCACATGCCTAGGTCTGAAAGGATGTGTAAAATACTGTGAATCCTCTTTGTTTTACAAGCACCACTCTCTGTGTAAGCCCTGGGGAATCTCTCTCCCTGTCTCAAACAGAACACCTGAGATGTCTCTGCCTTTTCCTCGTGATTGTTCAAACAGCACTGCCAAGATCTTGCCCCAGTGTGACCACACTGCCCACAACAGTGGTGGATCTCCTCAGAACCCCGTGGCTTCATTCTCACAGCTGTGACCTGAGATTTCCGTGAGTTTTGTGATAGTAAAATTAGTGTGATATGGCTGAGAAAGTGCTGCCAGGTTTGGGTTTCCCCTTCCCTCAGGATTTATTTCTGAACTCCTTCCTTAGCATCTCTTTTTGCTTTGCCCTTCTCATTTCTGAGATCCTGCATGGCTGATAGAAAGCAATCTCTTATCTAATGAGTGCTGAGGCCTCCTCGTCACTGCTGTGGACACCACTGAATCTGATTTTATCAATGCCAGAACAAAGGGTTTGAATCCCTCTGAGGCCCAAGAACAGGAACCCAGGATATTGGATTAGGCACTAACGGCACAGTGGGCAGGAGGTTTTTGAAAGTCATTTCCCTTTCCCTCTGTCATTAATCTGCTTCCACGGCTGACGAGCTGCCAGTGTTTCTTAAGAAGCAGATCTCATGAATATTCTTTAGTGACAGGCCAATCCAGAAGCCCCTGCAGTGAACACACTGTGGGCACATGTAACAGACTGAGGAACTTGGCCATTTATTTCTCTGTTTAAAGAAAAAAACTTTTCTCAGACCAAAACCAGAATTGGACTAATAACCTTCTAATGGGTATACAGTGGGAAAGCTTTTTGTTTTCAAATCTGCACAAAGCACAACCTTCCATGCTTTGGGATTCTAGAATCTGAATTTAGGGTTTTATTTAAGATCCTGAATAATCACATCACAGCTGTAGTTTAAACCTAAGTGCCATCAGAGAGGATCTAGTCCGGTCCAAAGCAAAACCCCACCATGCTTCTGGGATTCATTTTTAAGAACTCCGGCACTGACAGGAATGATTGACCAGTTTTCAGACTGATGGGCGAGTTTTCTTGGGGCAACAGGAAATACATCTCAATACTTTGGTGGCTATATTTTATCCCAGTTCTCTGGGGAACTGGTCTGTTCTGTTAGTTGATAGCTAAGACTGAACTGCTGAGGTTTTTTTCCAAAGAAAGCTGCACATGGTCAGCTTCCCTGGGAATCCCTGTACAGCTGTAGTCCACCAAAAATTCCATTATCTCAAAGCTAATGATAGATTTGCTTTTGAGTAGAAACAAAAAGTTTCTACTAAGTCCCGCCTACAGGCATTTACTGGGGGGTGAACTGTTTTTCAGAAGAAATGAACCTGAAATGGTTCTCATTTTCCAATTTCATGTCTGTTTGAAAGTCAAATTATTGTAGAGAGTTTTCAACAGGGTTCCAAAAGACAGAGGAGCTCTTTAAGGTGCTGCATAACCACCAGCTGCCATTACTGTTCATAACACAAACTGTTTTATAAGTGCTGTTTCAGCCTTACTGAAAGATATTTGGGCTTCTGGAAAGCCAGAGGTGGGGAAAGAATTGGAACAAAACTGAAATAGAGCAAACCAAAACAACACAGTAAAGCCTGTTATCAGCACTGAACGGCTTTGTGACTTTGATAAATATTCTAGATAATGAATTTAGGAGACAGAGCTCTGCACACTGTGTGGCTCTATCACCATCTGCCTGGCACTGTAATTAATTGATTCTATCACAAAATTGCCTTGCTAATTAGATGGAACACAGTCTGGTAGTAGTACTTGGAGAGTTCATCCACTGGCCTGATAAGTGCTGTGCAATATTTGTCCAATCCTTCCATGAGAAGCAGGGATTGTGATCCCAGTGGCACTTGGAGACACATCCCTCTCCTAGAGGACAAGGTGTGGGCCACCTGTGCTCACACATTTTTAGGCTGAGGAAGTAATCTCAAACCTTACTTAGTCACGGTCAAGCTGTCAGCAAGAACAGATACTGACGAAGATCTTCTACCTGACAGTTTTTCCCCTTTTGCTGGGAGTTACTCTCCCTGGAATTCTTGAGGTTCACAGAAAACTTCCTGATAATCTGCAGGGAAAATCTGAGGAGCTGATTCAGCCTCCTCTTCAAATATAAAGCTGTCCTTCCTGGCTGGTAATGAAGAAGAACTTTGACAAGCTCTGTTTTCACAGACAGCTCCAAAGGTGGAACATGGCTTTATTCTGCTAGATTTTTACAGTGTAGAAATGATTTATTTGTAGCACACTGAAAATGGAAATGTTAACCTATCTATGCACTAGTTTTACATTATGATTTATGATGAGAATTTCGAACTTCCAGCCCAGCGGAAATTAATTTCAAAACATCTGTTTAGCATCCATTGAGGCACTTGCAGTCAAGGAACACCATATTGCATGGCAGAGATTTGGACTACAGGTTTTGTTTGGGTTTAAAAAAAGCCTAAACAACAGCTGTCGTTTTCCTCCTCCTCTGCAGTTAATTCATCATAACTACACGAGTAAGAGGTCCTGCTGCACCCTACTAATGTGAGTCAGAAACACACAGAGCAGTGGGAGCACTGCTGGCTACCAGCACTGGGAATCAGAAAACATTGTGTCACTTTTTGTCCTTGAAGAAACAGCTATTGAGCAGAAGGTTCCAATTTCCACTGGGAATTTGTGTGTGTGAGTGTGGGGAATGCAGATGTGGCCTCTACACAAATGTGAGGAGGTGATGGCCATAGGGTTTTAGTACTGACAGTCTGACAGCTCTAACTTTATAGAGTGCTGCACTTGCCTGTTGTTAAAAAACAAACTTAAAGTCACTTAAAGCCATTTATCAAAAGATTTTTAGGTCGTTGAAGTAATAATATTAAACTAAAATTCATCTATCTATCTATCTATCTATCTATCTATCTATCTATCTATCTATCTATCTATCTATCCATCTATCTATCCATCTATCTATCTATCCATTCCTGCTTTTATCTATATAAAATCCTTTTCAATTAAAAAAAGGTGACAATCCCCATGTCTCTGAAAACCTCAAAATAAATAAACAACAATCTTAGGTGACACATCTATTTGTATGCTTAATCAGTGCCCTTAAGTAGCATGAGAAATTTTCTATGGACAGACAAATAATGGATGAGCGATGTGAATGACACAAGCTTTAAAGGTATCTATTAATAATGATTTAACAGAAAAACATGCTATAAGGGAACTATACTCCCTTTTTGGTTCCTGGTTTTTATTATTTATGGGTTTCATATGAAGCAGATGAAATTTTTGTTGTCCAAAATAAAAAGAAAATTAAATTTCTGAATTGAGATACCATTAACTGTAAAGTAAATGTAACAAATCTAAGATGAGAAAGAATAATGATAACTAACATGTAAAAGTCAGGTATTTTCATTCATGCTTTATGGCTCAAGGATACAGGTCTTTAAAATGATTGCTGCTTTCAGAGGACAAAAAAAGGTGCTTGGATCCTGCCAGGAAGTCCTAAATGTCCTAAAATATATTAGGATGAGACAGGTATATCAAATATACCAAATTCAAAATCTGTTCTGAAGGAACCAAGGTGGGCTAAATGTTTTCTACCCTATGGACTAAATGTTTATATGTCAGTATTACAAAACCAGAAAGTTAGAACAGTGAATGATTCAAGTGGAGTGCCTCTATCCTGCACACAGATAGAAGGAGAAGTAGTAAATATGATATGTATAGATACTCATCTCTGCGGTATTAGTTATATAATTATATACCTTATATAATGTTACCTATACATTAGTCACAAAGGTGGGTGTCTTATACATAAGTACTTTTCCATGTGCTGATTTAGCCACATGTTCATTGATGACTTCCCTCTGTGGACACAACTGCTATGGAAATGTGCCTGGCAGCCTTTGGCTCTGTCCTGCATTCCTGGGCAGCAGTGCTGCTCTGGGCAGCCTGGCACTCAGGGAATGCTGCACCAGGGGCAGCTCAGTCCTCCTGGGAAGCTTTGCTGTGGCCGCTGCTCTGCTGACAGGTCTTGCACCGTGCTTTGGCAGACACCTTGTCTGGAGTGTTTCTGTATCTGTGGGGTGACAGCTGCTGGTGCCCCCGTGGTGACACTGCTCCCAGGATCACTTTGTGCAGAACCAGTGTGTGAAGACTGAAGATCATCAGTCCTTGCACTGACAAATAATGAATTTTCCTCCAGGCAGTCTCTGAGCTCTGTGCACTCCTGTAACTATTGGAAATGCTCTGTTGGTTTGGAACTCTTAATGACTGTAATGTGTTCAGAGCAAACCTGTGAGTACTTGACTCTTATTTTGTCAGCTGTCATTCCTGTAGCTTTTTACTAGCACTGAAGTGACAGCTTTGCATTTAGAAAAAAATATATTTACATATATTAAGAAGATTGTTGCCAGTCACTACTTTATGCACACCTTTATAGAAGGGCAGAAAATAACACATTCTTATGTGCAATGTAATTGATTAAAGGTTATCATGGGATCCTGGCAAAATGCAAGATCATCCAAACTAGTGTGCTGCCATTAAACCTTTCACAGCCACACCCAATATGTTTTCTCAGAGGAAAAACCACAACCCCATGTCTAGCTGTAATCTCTGCTGATTAGGTTATGAATTCAGAGTGTAAGAACCTGAGATCTTACCTAAATTCAGGTCTTATGTTCCTCCCATGCACATTAACTGTAAACCTGTAGACCTTAGGAATTCTCAATATAAAGTCATAATGTCTTGTGCTCCTTGGATGTAACCCAGATGCTGCTCTATTGTCAGAGTGTTGTGTGGGGCTGGAACTGCTCTGGGCAGCCTGGCAGTGGGGGGTGCTGAGCAGGCACGGTGGTGAGGGCCTGCTGTCCACACTCCGCATGTCCAGAGGGTTTTACTTTGCATTTTTCCTCCACATATCTCATGCCCATTCGAGGATGGGGTGTACTAGGCTCACTCCTGAATCTCATTTTTTAGGTTACTTTCACTTGAAGTGTCTTTATAATCCACTCTGCCATTGTAACATCAGGTCTTTCTGCACAACTGAGGCCACATTCTTCTGTGTAAAATGTCATGGTAACTGAAATCCTCAAGTCTCCAAATACCTCTTCTAATTAGTGACAGCATGTGATCAATGCTATTTGTAGAGTGTAGAATAGAGGTCTAAAAGTTGTTTGTCTCTTAGATGTTGCTAATCACAAAGCGGGTATGCTAAAAGGAAGGGTTCAGTGCTAAAACTGTAGCTTGACATTAACATGTAAACATAACGAGGCAGGAACTGAAGAAGCTGAGGTGGTTACACCTCCAAGTTTGCGTGTAAACAGCAGCTGCTGAGACTGCAGCACCCTTGTGTTCATCAGAGATCTTCCAACACCTCCTTCAACTCCTTTGCAACAAATCTGGTTTTAAAACAAATGGCTAAAACCGTCGGCACTCTGTATAAAAAGTACCCTGTGACTCCTTTAAATACACTGGATATCTCTGACCTGACAGTAACCCTGCCCTCTCCCCTGGCCAAGCACTACTTGAATCAGCTGTGAGGTGTTTGGTTCTTCACATTCCCCTTCCAGATGCAGAGGCCCAGCCAGCAGCCACTGCTCTGCAGAGCTGCCAGTGCCTAATTGTTTCTGGCAATGGCAACTGCCTTTCTTAAGCTTTTTTCCTTCCTTCTCCCTCCTCAGCTGGCATTTCAGAGCAGCAGCTTTCATAATACATTAACTTAATGCACTCTGAGCTTGACCACATCTTCCATTCCCACTGCTGCCTGAACCACACATGGTCCTTGAACTCAGCATCCAGTATGGATGATTTAGACAGACAAATAAATAAGCCTCTGAATATCCATGTCCTTGCAACAGCAAAACCAGATCAAAGCTATTGTTGAGAGCAGCTATTGCTGCAGACACTGAACTGGTGAGCAGATGGATTCACATTCACAGAATGTGTGGGCATGACTCAGGAAAGTGAAGGGTAACTCACTTGAGCAGTTTCAAGGACATGTGGACTCTGCCACGGTCCCCCTTCTAGAGACAGCACAGCCAGTGTAAGAGGCAGAGTCTGTCACCACAGTGTGGTTCGTTTTTACTCAGCAGAAGGCTCAGTTCATCTGAAAGGAGGAGAAACAATAGATGATTGTGTAACAAGCAATTCCTTCTGAAAGTCAGTCTTGCTGCTTTTGAAAGGCCCGGCAGGATGACAGCACTCTCTGCTTTGTCAGACCTGGAAAGGGTCTCAAGCTGAAACAAACACTTCCTGTCCTGCTGTTCTGGGCACTTACAGTGGGTTTGAGCCAGATGAGGTCTAGGTGAAGCACACCAGAGAAATCACAAGGCTGCAGTGTCTCTGAGCCTTCTGGCTACCTGTCGTGCTTCAACATCCAAACCAAAACAATGCATCTTCACCCCAGCTGAACGCACAAAATGGTTAAATGGAAAAAGAAAAAGATATCTGTTACCTGCCATAAACCTGAAGGACTGGAGTAAGACCTCCTTAGCTGTAAGTATAACTCTGTCATGGTCCCTTTCCAGTTTGACAATTAAGGGTAGGAACTGAGTCTGATAGAGTGGGGAAGGATTTTTTCAATACTCTTAATAAAGCCGTAGGTGAATTTATGGAGACATAAACTCAGGGCTGGTTTGCAGAGACATGAAATCCTATCCAGTAGGGTCTGCAGCTCTGCCTGAAGCCAAATGTTTTACTGGCCCCTCAGTTAAATGACTGAAGACACATCCCAGGCTACTGTTGATTTTGGGAGGCTGAGTAGAAAACAGAATCACTCCTCCCTGCCTAGAGAGGGGAAAAAAGTAATTTTCTCTTGTCCTTTGGTAGTGCACTGGGGTTTCTTTTATCTTCAGGCACACAGACAGCAATGAACATACATTTCCTCCTCTCAAAGGAGAGATGGTAACAGCCAGAGAAGCAGTTTCAGGTCATGCTAATATTCACCTGTACAAAATATATCTGCATGAGAAATGGGAGTGTGGGTGGGACGGGTGTCACTTGTCACATCTGAGCAGGACCACCCCTTCCCACACCAAAAGCTCTGAGGGTTTGCCTGCAGCAGCAGCAGTTTGGCTTTTCATGTCCATCAACAGTCAAACAGCAGCTGTATGACACAAAGTTTAAAAGGGAACTGGGGCATCTCTGTGAAAGGAAGTATAATGGGGTTTTCTTGTGTGTTTTACACTTCAAAATACAAAATATCCCATGGAATTTCAGTGTCCCACTGAACCATCTAAACCACTGAGCAAATAATTGAAAAAAGAATTTGTCATGTAAATATATTCCAGTTTCTTAGGTTACAAATCTATTAAAATACTATAAGGAGCAAACAAAATTATGGAGATCAGAAGTCAGAAAATTCTCCAGGAAAAGAGAGGTAAAAACTCCCTACATTATTCAAAGAATATATTATTTTATAATTTTTTCCCATTTCATCAGAAGAGGTATTGAAGGTGATCTTGTTTGGATGGTACATAAAAGCAAATAATTATCTGACAAGTGCATCTGAGTGTGCACTGACACATGTAGAGTCTTCCAATAAAGAAAAAGAGAAGTAAACCAGACAGAAAATAGTTCATTCATGACCAAATAAATATTTTTAAGTTTGGCAAGGAAGAACTTTGTGCACAAAGATTCTCTGGAAATCAGCTTTAATTTTCAGCAGAGTATTATGAATTCAGGTTGTATCCAGGCCACTTTATGTGAGCGATCTAAAACATTCCAGAGGCAAACAAAGGTTCAGGCCCAGCCTGAGGAGCATGAGCTCTGGAGCACACAGGCCCAGAGGTGCAGGTTAGCACCCAGCAGAGCACAGGCACTGCTGCTACAGGAGGTTTGTTAGCTCTCCAGTATTTGTAATTTGGAACCTTTTGTCACCCTTTACAGCTGCAGAATTCTGCAGTTTGGGTAATTGCTCCTGATTTCCCGTCCTGCACAGCTGCTCCAGGGGAAGATGGCACTGTCCCCAGTTCATAAACATCACAAGCACTGACACACTGCCACAGCAAATCTCAGCCTGGGCCCTTGCACCTGGCAGCTCTGGCACCTCCCAGGATCACTGTGTACCTTCAGAACATCGTGGTGCACCTCCCAAATGGCCTCTGCATTTCTGGCAGGCATCTCAGACAATTTCAGGTAAAAAGGCATGGAATTCCCAGCAACTAAAGTTGTGGGAGTTCCTGTCTGGCCGTGGGTTGTTTTGCTTGTTTGTGGGTTTTTTATAGGGTGTTGTTTGTTTGTTGCTTTGTTGGTTTTGGGGTTTTTTTAGAGTTAATAAAATGACAGAAGCAGCAGCTAAGCAGTAATAGTTTGTGATGCCAAGGGTAGTCCTTGTGTAAATAGGAACAACTTTTACTGATGTTGGACTGGTTGCACAGTCACTGCAAATGTCAAGCAGCAAAATGATGCAAAGGGAAAAAACTATTTATTAGGAAATTTATTGGAGTAATTGGTCCTGGTAATATCTCATATCTTCCATAAATCTGTTTAATTCCTAATCTAGTTTGAAGTTACCCTAATTATTTTAAACCTCTATGAAGTTGCTCCAGTTTACACCCTTTTGTATCTTGTTCACTGTGCCTGTTTTTACCAGTTCAGCACAATTCTCCTCTACCACTGGCTGTGATGTCACCACTTTTTGGACATACGAAAGTTCTCAACAGTTCCTGCAACATAAAATTCCTGTTTTACCTTTTACCACTTTACTGGCTCCACACTGAAGGTCACTCTAATCCAAACACCTCATGTGCCATGAGGTAATGCTGTGCTTTGTGTTCTGCCAGCTGTTGTGGAACTGGGGAAGTCACTTTGGGACCTGGCCTTTATGAGAACACCAGAAACCCAGAGTGATGTTTTGTTAGCCTCAGGGAGAGCCATTCAGATTGTAAACTGTAAAACATTACATGGGCAGATCCAATTTCCTTTGGACTGAGCAGCAGTGGGGTACAATGAGGTTAAAAAAAATGGGTGTACAAACCTATCCCAGCTGTAGCAAGTGCCAATTATATGTTTTGTGAATCCAGATGATACAAATGTCCCATCTGTTCTCAAAGGGAGCTGTAAAATAATCCCCAAAGCGATAAAGATCAAAAATACATCAGTGTTCTTTTGGGGAAGAGAGTGAGGCACAGTCAGCAGGCAGGGACAGAAACATCATAAACTGACTGAGGAAATAATGAGCTTTCAGTTCTTTGCAATGAAAATTCTTTCAAGACTCATTGTTTCACTGGTGAAACTTCCCAAGGTGATCCTTCTGTCCCAGTACATGCTGCCAAAAGATATTTCGTCTTCAAAGCACGTTTTAAAACTAAAATTGATTCGAAACCTGTTTTTCCTACTGATGACAGGGAGCTAAGAAGCCTCTCTCAGAGAAGCCCTTTCTGGTTCTTCATCTGTTGCCATCAGAGAGGGCCATGCAATGGGGTGCAGGTTTGGATTCTAAATCAGCACACATTTGATGGATTTAGCAAGTGGAAACTGGTAACTTAGGAACATCAAAATGGCCACATCTAATTTAGGCTAGGGGGTAGTATTATTTGGATGTGATGCAAAAAATTGACCCACAAGTTGAAAACTAATCTGCATCAATATTAAAATACAGTAATAAAAGGTAATAGTTTACAGCTAATTTTCCTGCATCAGTAATACCAATTTTTTTAGCCACATGTCCCCTGAATTGTGTCTCTGCTGAAGTGGGTGCACAGTTGTCACCACAGCCACTGAGTGATAATGAATGAACCGCTCATGGCCCAGGTTGGGTTGATGTCTAATGCTCTGTATCTGTGATCTAGAGGAGCATGACATAGAAACCTGTGCCAAACACAATATAAGGAAGACAGTTCTTATCTCTGGTGACTTCTTGTGCCCACCAGTTCAAAGTATTTTTGCATTGATGGCAACTAAAGAAATGTCAATAACCTTAAACCAGAGCACAGACACAGGATGCCACTTCTGTCCTACTACAGTACCTTGATACCACCTTTATCCCTGCATTTTACCATGTCGTCCTTGGCTGTACTTGGGAATCATAATTTGAAAATCTGGGGAAAAGTTCTGGTTTTTACCTCTATGGATGCTGCAGCTCTCCTGAAGAGCTGAAGATCTTACGTCTCCAACTTTAAGAAAATTATAAATTTACAGCTTGCTTCATTCAGTAGAAATGTGATTTTTTTTTTTAAATCAGAAGCACAGAAATAAAGCTCTGAATTAAGGGATTCTTTTTCTATTTTTAGCTATCTATCTGGTTTTCAGATGTCTTTAAGATTGTTTAATAGGACCAAGTGGCAAAAGTGCAGTTTCCACTCATTGTTCCATTTAGGATTGTTCTGTTCTAAAAGGAAAGTATTTTATAAAATTGTCTGTGTAGTTAAAAAGTATTGGTGATATTCTGATTTTGTACTCTCCCTAAACACCTGGGCATTTCTGGTTGGGATTGCTGCTCAGAGATGTGCTGTACAGCCAGAACACCCAGCAGGATGCACTGGAACTGTTTCCACTCTACTGTTGAATGTCCCACATTTTTCTAAAGGAACATCTGATTCCACAAATGTGTTTACTGTGAGGAGAGTGATCATTAGTGCAGTTTGATGTACTCTTCAAATGATGCACAAAAATCAGCCCAAATAACTCCTTCTTTTTGCTCCTCTTTGCAGAGTGTGTGTTCCTCCCTTAGCACCAAGTGCCAGGCCAAACCAGAAATCACTTTGGATTCACATTCCTCTCTGGATGTGTCTCTGAGGCAGAGCTGGAATTACAATATCCAGTGACTAGATATTGTTGGGCTACTTGTCAACATGACTGCCACAATAAAGCAGCAATTTGTCATAAAATAAAATAAATAAAATAACCTCCCATTAATTTACCTCTCAGAGCTTTTATTGTCTGGTCAAGGCAGCAGGGCTTTACCCTTTCTCTGCTGCCCAGGGAGTGAGTGTCCTGTGGTTCCCTGTGGAACCACTGCCCTTGGAGCAAGTTTCAGGGCAATACATTGAGGTGACAACAAGGAAACCTGGTTTGTAAATTTCTAGAAACTCTGGTCTTCTGTGTTGGGCTTTCTGTGACCAACTTCTTTAATAAAGCCTGGTACTTCTTGCCATTTGTTTGGGCCAAGGACTTGTGTGCTGGATGTGTTTGGAGAGTGAAAACAGCCAGTCTGTACCTCAGTAGTTTAGCCTGGAAACAACCAAAATACTGATTTCTGCTAATAAGAAGAGATGTAAAGTGTGGATTAGAAGCAAAATTCAACGTAAGTGGGTCCTAGTAAGAACTGGTCTTCCAGCTGGGACTAATGAGCTCGAGCTCACAATTACTCTCTCCCTGAGAGGATCTGGGATCTCTTCTGTAAAGCTCATCTCTTTCAATCCTGAGGCCTTGCTGTAGAAATTACTTCCCCAGTGGAATGAGGACCTGCCTGCATTTGTCATCTAACCATAAAAAACATTACAGGAAGTGTAAACTGAATTCAGAGAATTTGTCTCTTGTTAGCAAGAGTCAGTGCCAGGTAATGGACAGACTCCAACCCAGCAGCCAGGACAGCCAGGCTTTCTCCTTAAGTTCCTGTGTAATTTAAACAATTGACTTTTCTGCCAGCCTTTTTTTCCTCTGCCCACCTTTCGTGTTTTCTAGATACCTGTCATCTGAAAGGACAAGGCCAGTTGTTTTGTGCAGAAACTACAGTGATTAAGCTTCAGTTTTCATTGGGGCTTTTAAGTAGAAGTAAATCTTGTAGCAATTTTGCAGCTAAATGAAAATAAAGGTAGGATGCTGAAAACCTTAAAGATCAGATGCTTACAGAGCTGTTTTTCTTAAACCATAAAACTAATAAACATTAATTGTCAATGAAGGAAAAAACAATTGCTGAAAGATAAATCCTCATTTTAAAGATGGAAACAGAGGGATTAACATGCTTGCAACTAAAAAGAGCAATTAAAAGATAAGAAACTTAGAATTAAAGAGCCCACAGAAACAGAGTGTCATAGAAGAACTATTTGCTTTAAGAGTAGACAGAGATCATAGGGCTTTGGCTGGAATGTCCTTTAGTGAATTACCTTCACACAGGTTCTTGAGGACTGTAGGCTTCCCTATGTCATATAATGTAATTCAAAAAAAAGTCAGGGGTATTTCAGGAAGTTCCAGCAAGAAATGTATTAAGTCTTGGAGCTAAAATCCCTGTTTGCATAAATGCTGTCAAAGCCAGCTGCATTGCTTCCGCCAGCTCTGAGCTGGAGGCCAAGTCTTCAAAACATCTGAGGACAGAGACTGTAAGGAAGCTTTACAGAGGAGTCCACCTCTCCTGGAGAGATGCTCCGCATAAAAGTATCTGGGCATGTGCCTGAACACACAGCTCAAACAGGACCTAAACCAAAACTGCCCTCTGAGAGGTTTCTTGATAGGGCTGCTTGTAGCAGCTTGATGAGATCCCCCCCAAAAACTGAAGCATCATTTTATTTATTTGCTAGGGAGCAGGTCTGGATTAGACTCTGCATGTTTGCAATGCAGGTGCATGGGAACTATGCATCTATTATTTCCTAATATACTACTTTGAGTGGAGAAGTGTGAGTTGGGAGAAGCTGCTTGAAATGAAATCATCAAGTCAGTAGGCACAATGGAAATTAATGACTTGGAGTTGTCAGCCTACATCCTCATACAGGAGGATGAGAAACTGTCAGGCTTGGAGAGAAATGGATTCCTTCCCAGTGCAGATTCCACTTAAAAGGTGAAGAAATTATTCTTCATGTAACAGATGATTTCAAGCCATCATAAAGTAAATTGATGGCAGAAAGATGCTGGCTGTTACTTGTAGAGGAGAGGAACAAAGGATTCCAAGGTGTGATTCTGGAGGTATTTGAACATCCTTCCCTCCTGCACAGCTGGAGTCATTAAAACATGAAGTGCAATGTGGAAAACTGTATGGAGATAAGGGGTATGTCCTTAAGGAAAAGGAGATGGGAACCTCTTCAGCACCTTCAGAAAAACATCCACACTTGGAAAAGAAATAGAATGAAGGAAGAAAAGAGCAGATTATTCTGAGGATTAAATTTTGCTGTGTACTTAAGAGAAGAGGGGGCAACTGCAGCGCACGTCCCTCACGGTCTGGCACCACAGACCTATGTGGTATCTGGTATTTTTGATAGAGAGACTGATAATGGGTGGTGCATGTTGGTGCTTTGATCACTGACACTTCTTAAGGCATCCCACAAGTGCAAGGCGATGTCCTGCTGTGCTGTGCACAAGTCTGGCTGCAGATCTGTCAGGCTCTCTCCTAAACTCCTGGCATCCTGTACCTCTCCAGGCCAGCAGTTCCCACCAAAGCTGGAAACAATCTCCTGTTTTTCTTCATGTCTCAAATCTGGGAGAACTCCTGAAGATGCTTGCACAGACCCCAAATCACCCAGTCTCTTCCCTGGTTTGGACTGAGGCACTGGGCTCCATGCCTGAGGATGTGCAGTTCTGTTCCTGCTGATGTGCTCCCTGTCACTGGGAATTGTGCTCATGCCTCAGACAACTGCCTTAAACTGGCTGAGTTTGGAGTGGGAAAAAGACAGGATTTGTCACCAAGAGCTGCAGAGCCCCAGGTCTTTAGCAGTGGAGAGGGCATTTTATTCTTGCTGTGTGCAGAAAGATTTCCTTGTTTATGAATAGAATTTGATTCATGCTCTCATTGTCGTCCTGGGGTCTCAGGGTGCAGCTCTCAGTGCTGGAGTCAGTGTCCCCTGGGCCTGTCTTAGGTGGGTTTTCATGGGCAGAGAGCCAGAGTAGGAATGCTTCAGAGTAGGAATCACTTCTTGATTTGGTGAGAGAATTCTGTTTAGTTAGGACAAGTCTGTAGACTATCTAAAGATTCTAAGACAGGAATCTTAGTTCTGGATTTGAAAATGCTGTCTGGATATTTTAAAGCTTTGTTTTTTGTTATTCATGCATCCAGATGAACATTTTACATATCTCTGGACATTCCTTGTGCTCTTAGATATAAAAGCAGGGATGTAGTTGAATGGGACTATCATAAATACTTAGTATTTGAATACATAACTATAGAGTCACTAAAGAGCTGGAAATAACCAACTTTTTATAATACCACATATGCATGGGCAATATGGATAATTGATTGAATATCAGTTGGTTTGATTGCTTTTACTTGTGTCTACAACCAATTTCCTCAGAGATAAATCTCAGAAGTGCTGGGAAGGAGGTGGAGGAGGCAGGCACATGCAGAAAGGGAAGGCAGTTTGCACAGAACCATTTTTCTGCCTTTTTATTTCTCTGACAGTTTTTGGACCCCTTCATTTAAGCATTTGAAACACTGACTGAGGTTCATGACTGCTGATTAATAATTTATATTCATTGTCATTATTTTTTCTAGAGATAAATCTGACTTTTTATTCTGAAAACCAACCAACCATCCAAACACAGCTGACTAAAACCTAGAAACACTTTGCAAAGAAAATCCAATGTTTCTCTCAGAAAGAAACATCTAAAGCAAGAAAGTCAAAACAAATTCTATTTCTGGGAAGTTCTGTTAAATGCTGACCCTGTCAGCCCACCTTGGCTCTTTGTGGTTGAAGTCACTGGGCTCCATCCCTGAGTATTCTCTTGCCTGGACTTTGCTGGGGTGACTTTTCCCCTTTGTCCTGGACTAGAGTGGGTTCTCCAGGTGTAGCCAGCTCTGTATGGGCAGAGCTGCAGTCCTGCTCCTGGGCCTTTGCCCTTGCTTAGGAAATTCAGTGTTTGGATAGCAAACAGGTCTGGTACCTGGCCTCCAGCAGTTCTCTAGAGGCCACTGTGGAGTCTCCTTCCTGTGGTACCTCCAAACAGCCTGGGACAACTCCAGTCTCTCCACATTTGCTGTAAAAGCATCCCATGAGCCATGGTGTCATTGCTGGCTAATGACACCTGGTACTGTGTTAATATTATCTGTTCCTGTCAGTGGAACATTTCAGAGCCTAGACATTACAGGAATTCAAGCTGAGAGCCCTTGTGGGGAGGGCCAGAGTGCCAGGCCTGGCTGAGCTGGACTCAGTTAAGGCCAAAGGAAAACCATGGTCTAAACCCCTTAATTTTGTAGGCACCTGTGTGGAAATGAGAGCAATCTTCAGACTCCTCTGAACAGTTTGCTGCAATTGTTCAATTACAGAACTCTGCTGATCTAAACCCAATGCAATACAAAGCTGTCCTGCAATGAAGTGCTGGGAAACATCACTTTGTGCATTATGTAAACCCAACATTTCTGGGGGAAAATAATCTCAGCATTCTTTTTGGAATATTGACCTATAACACCAGTACACCACAGGGATTTTCTTGCTAAGCCCACAGGCAAATGAGACTGCCAATGCAGCTATACCAATGCCCACAGTTTTGTACTGCTATTAGGTATTTTCTGTGACTTGGGTGATGCCAGTTGTGCATCTCTTAGGCAGCAGCTACTGATTTTGCAGTTGCTCTTCAGCTCAGTTTTAATGTCGTTTTTTGGAGAAGTTTAAGGCAATACCAGGCAATCTGAAAGACAGCATTTGGCATTTACTTGGTTTTGCACTGTCTTCACCTTTACCAACCAAACTCTGCTCTCAATTATCAAAGTTATCTTGGGGATAGGTGCTTAAAATCCCTACTATGGCCAGAAGCTGGTTCTGACTCTATGAATAATTTCTCCAAGTTTGCTGTCCTGATAGGTTATGACAGCAAACATTAAAATGGGTACGATTTCTAGTCTGTGAATGACTGTAGCTGTCTGACTTTGTGTTCCTCCATGTATGTTCCAAAGTAAATTAAGGGAACTTCTTGTCTGTTCTTCCTTTAAACTGCACATTTTTTTGTACGATTTCTCAGCCATGATGGGCATGAACGGTGTTACAAAGTCACAGTCTGATTATAACATTCCAGCACAGCTTTTCTTGAGCTGCAGCCCTTGCTCCAAGAGGGCTCTTGGTGGGTTTAATTGCTGTATATTTCTCTCATTATGCATTCTTCCATCCAAGACACTGGACATGCTGCCCTGCTTCCCTGCATGCACGTGGTTTTCTGCCAAAAAGGACCAGTGACATGAGGATAATTGGCTCCCATAATGGTGTATTTCCTTTTCAAAAAACCTTCATGTAATGAGTACAAAAGGCAGTCATAAAAAGGAGAGCAGAAGGAAGGCAAATGTCAGGAATTGTTTTATTTCAATGACTGGAAGTAATTTTTAGCTACATTTGTTTCACTAGTGAGTGCCAAAATGATATAAATTTTGACTGATGTCAGTGTGCTCCATTTGTCAATTTGCTAGTTTGCTGTTGTGGGAGAAAATGCTGAAAGAAGGATTTCTTTTTTTTAATAAAATATTGAAGTACTTGTACCTGACACTAAGTTTTATGGTCCTTTATTTCAGACAATTCTGTCATTTCTGTGAATTTGGTCTGCCTGAAGATGACAAAGTTAAGGACATTTCTGTTAACGCAGTTTTTTTCTCAGTCAGAAAGCTATTTGCTTTTTACTGGATTGATGTTTATCTACCAGAGAACTTTAAATATAATATTCCTGCAGCTGTACATGACTGCAAAGCATGCCAATAATGCAATTTAAAAAAAAAGAAAAAGATTACTCACGGAGATTGGAATAATTGCTGCCTATCCCAATACTGATGGAGCTTCCAGAGATGAGAGGAAGATGGAAGAAAATAACTAAAAAGGGGAAAATGAAGAGAAAGGTCCTTAATAGCAGTTTGGCTTAGTTTGGTACCAGGTGTGAGTTGAAGGCACATTGAGTTGGGGTTCACCTGCTCTCTGGGCAGGATTGCACATCTCAGACCCTGAGTGCACACACAGATGTAGCTCGAATGGGGGGGAAATGCCAAACAAGCCATTGCTCATACTTCCAGGAATCCCTCCTGTTCAGGAAATGATATTAATGTCTCTCAGATTCCAAACCCCACGTATAAACAACAATGTGTTACATAAATATGCTAATTATTGTTAAGTCATTCATCAGTCTCTGAAACAGGCACCTACCACTGTAAAACCAAATAACTTCCCTGATTTGTGTGAGTGCAGCTTGAATGCATCGGGCGTGTGTGTGCCAAACTGGGTTGGAATAAATTTAGTCTAAAATTTGAAACACATACTCCCCCTATGCACTTAGGCTTCGATATTTATAACTTGCTCTTCAAAGACTTATATTTACAGGCAACAAAATGCACACGAGTAAAATGTGTCCTAAATAACCAAATCTTTAGATTTCTTAAAAGATGAGCTCGTTTGCTAATGCAGACAGACTTAAAGCCTGATTCCCGAGGGTCGCTCGCTGTGTCACAGACTCCGGCTCGTGGTCTCGGCCCTGCCCTGCCCTGTTCTGCTCTGCCCTGCCCTGCCCTGCCCTGTTCTGCTCTGCCCTGCCCTGTTCTGCTCTGCCCTGTTCTGCTCTGCCCTGCTCTGCCTGCCCTGCTCTGCCCTGTTCTGCCTGCCTTGCTCTGCCCTGCCTGCTCTGCCTGCCCTGCCCTGCCGCGCTCCCACCGCGGGCACGGCCGGGAAGGAGCTGCTCCCTTTTCGGGAGGGGGCCCGGCCCACACAAAGTTTCGGGCAGGGTCCTTTGGGCTGTGGGATCCCCGCACCCGCGGCAGGGCGGCAACCCACGGCCCCTCAGAGCCTGCCTCACCCGGCTGGGATCGGCCCCT
>VXAX01001448.1:8993-56313 GCA_013399835.1 Leptocoma aspasia | reverse complement strand
TTCAGCCCGCCTTATCCCGACTCGGTTCAGGCTCTGCCTTTCGCCATCCCAGCCCCTGCCTCCCCTCAGCCCGGTTCAGCTCCCGCCTTATCCCAGCCCCTGCNCGGGGGCAGCGCGGGGGGGCCCGGGGCCGCACATGCCGGGGCTGACCCCGCCGCTCGTTCCTCCTGCGGCAGCGGCGAACGGCGGTACCGGGGCTGCTCTGGGGATTCGCTGCTTCCAGGAGGAACTGTAGGCGGATAGCGGCTCCGGAAAGCCGAGTCCAGCCCAGCACTTCGGCTGAAAGGGAGGGACTGCCTGGAGTAAACTCACGGGGATGGACGGGATTATCCGGCAGTGCGGAGGATATGATTCCGTAGGGCTGGATGCGGGATAGGAGGAGGATGTAGTCATGTAGTCCAAGCGAGAGCTAAACCCACTTTACAGTAGTATGATCTACTTGTTACCAGGGCTCCTGGGGACGTTTCTCACTGTGCTCCATAAATGCCCTAGTGCTGGACACAGAGGGAACAGGGCTGCAGCAGGGACTGAAGAGTATAAGGTTTCATAACTGGTTGTTTACCTCTAAGAAAAGCATCATTAGCTTTTTAGGTAAGGAATGTATGAAGTGAGGCCCCTTTTCTGAATGTCCTGTCAGCAGTTTGGGGATTTCTGTGATCCGCGTTCCGTTGGCAGTTTCTGTCACGCACGCACTGATTAGCTCTGCAGGACACTGCAGAGTGGTCCCACTGATCCTGGCTGGCAGGACGTGGAGCTGGAGCTCCACGGGTGTGCCGGCAGCCTTCTCTACTTCCCTGTCCCTGGGTGATTTTGTAGCCTGGACAGCAAGTTCTCGCAATCAGGACAGCTTTGCTGTCAGTATTTGGGCTGTTCAGCTTCTCCATGGTTTAGCAGTGATGGATGCAGGGCTGTAATAAAGTTTGGGGTTGATGTAAATCATGTGAACTCCCTGGTAAAGTTTCCTGCTGTCACTGATCATCTTTTTAAAATTTTCTTTTCTTTTTAAATCCAAGCGAGCATTAAGGGAGTCTAAGGCAATTGAAATGAAGGTTTATGGGAATTTACAGGTGTGTTTCCTTATGCCTTAGAGAAACCTGTACCTGTTGCCAAAAATATAGCACCTTGGTACCCTAAAATCCTCAGAATGCTGCTGCAGAAGTTACCTTGTAATAAATTTCTTTAACCCCTCAAAACGGCTGGCTCTTTGAAAGACTCCTCGTTTATAATTTCAATAAATGGAAACTGCATAGCTTCCTTTCAGGGGTCTTTGTTGTTTGGTTATGGCATGAAGGTGTGGATCTGTACATGCATCAGAAAATCTGATTTTCTCTGTGTTAGGTTTTGGTTATGTGCCCCTTGGCCTCATGCTGCCTGTCAAGAATCCTGTATGTGTGTAATGCTGCACTTAAGGATATAAAATATTTTTTCCACTTTAAAGTTCAGAAATTCCTAATATTTAGTACTTCTGCAAATGTTGGTGATGACATCTTTGTTCAATGGCACCTCGCATTTATTCACAGTGTCAGTATTAAGTTCAGTCCTGACAGACTTGGGGTCTTAAGTTTGACTGAGATATCCATGCTCAGACAATTAAATAAACTCACAAATTGTGGAAAGTGCCTTAGTAACTGACTTTGGATGCAGGGGAATTGCTCAGTGTTTGCAGTTCTGAAGAAATCTCTCTCTCAGCTTGGCTTTAGAGCCTTTTCTGTGAGAGTCTTGTCCTTTTGCTGAATTAGAAGTTGAAAGTGCTTCTGAGACAAAGAACATTTCTTTCTGGGTCAGACAGCACAGTGCCCAACAGGATCCATCAGAGCCTGCAGGAACATCCCCGGGGTTAACAGGAACCTCTGGAGCCAGCAGTACTCGCTGTGCCCAGCTGCAATGGACTGGAATGGTGTGGGCTTTGCTCCCACTGATTTCCAAATCTGCACCACGTGCATGTGGAGATGGGGTAGTTCTTTACCCTTTTTCCTGTGTGTTTTTCAGCTTTTAGACTTTCCTGTTTTGCTCCTTCAGTCGCTCCTTCAGCTGTGCAGCTGAGTGGAACCTGGCTGTGGAGCGGGACTCGGGCCAGACTCGTACTTGCACACTCAGTGCAGCAGTGCTGTATGGTGTCATGGTGGTACTGTGGGTAGTTTACATCATTAGTCATTTCTTCTGTAAAACAGATTTGTATTAAAGAAAACTCACCACAAATAAATGACTTAATACATAGGAGTTTGCTTACGGATGGTATTTGGGAGAGCTGGAACGAAAATTAAAACTATTCAGTATTCCTGCTGCTCCTATCTATTGACTTTGGGTTAGTTTGTCCTTCTTGGGACATCACAGGGCAGGGGAGACCAAGGCAGCGCCTGTGTGAACCTGAGTGGTTCCACTCTGAATTCTGCCATCTTCTCATTTTTTCCCAGTCTACAGAAATTGGGAGTGTGACTGACTGGGAGCCTGAGTACATTTAGTTAAAGTTTGGAATGGTTTTCCTTATGGATGGAGCTGCACAGAGTTGCTGTCCACAGTGGCTGTTGCCCAATTTACTGATAAGGAAATAAACCACAGACAGATAATTCTATTCTTGGATGATTTTACATTTTCTCCAGTCGAGGGACTTCATTATAAAGCTGCTGTCAGTGCAGTGACAGACCTCAGCTCAGCTTCCCATCTCCTGGGGTTTGCTTTGGGATCCTTGGAGCTGAGTGGTAGCTGCAGTCTGGTAGCCAATTTTTGTAAGGCAAAATAAATTTTCGTGCTATAATGAGATCACTTTTGACTGAGAATTTTTATGCATTCATAGCAAGACTTCGGGGGATACTGTTCACCACGTCTTTCTTTTGCTTCATGGAAAAGGTGGTAATGAAATAAATGTCAGTTGGGTTATATAATTAGTTGTAGATAAAATGCCTCAGAATGAACAAAATCGATTATGGGAACAGGAAAGTCTTTTCTGCATGGAAAATCTGGGAGCAGTGAGATTTCATCACTCTACAGAGTCTGCAGAGCTTTCTGCCTCTCGTCACCTTGGGCTGGCTCATCCTGCCCTGTGCTGGGCATTCCCAGTGCTCTGGCACTGCTGGAAAAGCTGATTACACCAGGCTCTGGGCTCAGGGAATTCCTTGCTGGAGTCTCCATGGTGTGGTGGAGCTGGCTGAGTAAAACTGTGCCTGCTGCTGAGAGCAAAAGAGGTCAGGGAAAGAGGCTCTGGAGTTTGATAGGAAGCGTCTCGTGCTTTCACAGCTCCCTGGGTTCTGAAATGTAATAAAAAGAGTCCTTCAAAGGAAAAGTTTTCAAATTTTCTGAAAAAACCCAAACAAACAGATGTTTGCCAGGTTTTAAATATTTTCTGAGTTTGGACTTATTATAGAATTACTAACAAAGGAATTTTGTCCATGCTGAAAGCTATTTTAATGAAAAGAGTGGAATTTTAAAGATATACATTTTCTGTAGAACATTTTTCAGCTGGCATTTATAGGACAGATAAATTTATTTTGAATAATATTTTCTAGAGTTTTAAATCAAGTGTTTTTGTTCTTTAGGCATAAAATCTGTCAAGAGGAAAAATAATTTTAAATTATTAATACAGATGAAACATATCAGTAACAAATATTTCACAGCAGCCTGAAGACCCAAAGGCAGAAGTCCTATTCCTGCCAAATGGAAGGAATGAGACCTGGAACAAAGAGGCTCTCTTTCTATAACTGCCATGGCAGGAAAGGATTCTGTAGGAATTTTATGTCATGCCCAAATTCTCAGAGGCTGTTTTTCTGATTTTTAGCTTGCCAACTGTCTTATTCTCAGGAACAACAGGTGCTCCTGGGCTCTGGGACCAGATTTAGTTTCTTATTTATTCACCTGCTTGCAGACCTTTGAGGAAGATGGTGAGTTATTATGTCAGTGCCTGGTGTACATTTTTTTTTAATATCTGTATATATGGTAAGAAATAATTTGGTCCAAGATTGTTATTAAAAATCCAATATTTCCCCCAAATGCATTCAATCTTCCTGATGCCAATTTTTAAGGGTGTAGAATGGAAAATTTCATCTCGGTGTTCTTCTCCCTCTCATTCTCTGACTCCTTAATTAAATTTACAGCTAATTATGCAATTTATTTTGTGTTGACCTTTTAAAGATCTTAGAGCATCTGATGGTGAATGTAGTCATCCCAGTGTTTATTTCTATGGGTACTTGAATGAATTTGTTATAAATGCTAATGGCACTCACGGAATTAAGGATGGCCAATGGATTACTAACGAACGGTAACATATGTGTCCCTGGAGATACTATAAATATACCAAAATATATAGAAAGAAATACTGAATTAAGTCATACACAGCATTTGAAGTTAGGTAACACCACTACCACCAGCAATAACAGTAAATCTGCATGTCAGAATAGTTAAAACCATTTTGTATGCTGTAGGTCCACTCTTTGACATGGGTGTTGCACTTGGTGCTGGAAATCCTACATTTGGATGATCAGACCCACCTGTATCCCATGAAACATGGATATACCTGTACCTAAGGTGAGGGGTATCCATGGCCCTGTGGGGGACTCGGCTTAAAGTCTGTTTTTTTTGGTGCAGAGTCCATGTCCTGTATTGGCAGAGCTTGGTGTGTGCATCAGATGTCAGAGGAAGGAGCAAAGAAAAGGGAAATGAAAGGAAGGTCCACACTGCAGAGTAGTTTAGTGACTATTTAAAAGATTGCTGGTCAGTGTAACCCTCATAGAGGTTGGAAGTTTTATGATTTAGTTCTTATTTTTTACACTGAAGTAATATATTCATCATTTACTCTCAGGAGGGTTTTTAAAAGAGGCTTTTGATAGAGGGCAGAGAAGGCAGCCCTGCAGTGCAGTGCTGTTAGTGCAGGCAAGAATGAGAATCCAGCCATGCCTTTGTTCACCTAAACCAAAGGTACAAATGAGGAAAAGGCAGCATGGCAGCAGCTCAAAATGTAATTGTGACCCAGCATTGATTTTATCTCTCTGACACCGTTGTGTACTAACAAGAAATGCTTTGTTCACCTTGAAGTACAGACCCCATAATTCATTGTTTGTGTTTCACCAATGAATGCACAAGTCAGTATCTCTCCATTTTATTACTAGTTTATTTAGGAAGTGTTTGTGAATCTGCAGAGCCTCTGAAGGTGGCAAAAAAAATTATAAATAAGCAGAGGTGCAATGTTCCTCACTGGAACTGTGAACTTTTTCATGGTAGTGAGGAAGAGATGCAGACTGGAGATCAAAATGCTTGGGAAGGAGCCTTAGGGCTCATGAAATCCTTGTGCAACCCCAGCTTGGTTTAAATGGCATTGGACTGGCAAAAGGAGGGTAGAATAAGGCCCTGGGAAGGCTCATGCCCCAGAGAAATTGCCATGAGATGCAAAAACTAGTGACAGAAAAGAGCTTGCACAGGGAATGATTCAAATGCAGCCAGATTTTATATGAAACATGAAAAGAAAGACCATTGGCATACTCTAGGTTTCCTGACAGACTGGCACCACTTCTGAAACAGGACATGTATTTTTATAAACTATTAATGGTTAAAGTAAGGGTGTAATCTATTCTCTTGTTTAACAGTTTTTCCCTGTGGGAATAAATGTGCAGCAGGATAAGCAGTCTGGCAATTAGTTTAAAACCTGAAGAGCAGAGGAGTTCACATGCTAGGAGAGAGGAGCACTGTGATAAATGATGTGGAGAGGTGGGAAACCAGGGCAGTCTGCTGCCTTGTGCAATTCCTTTGCAGAGAAATGCGAGGCAGGCTTGGGGACAAAAGGAACAGAGCAAAGCAAAGGAGGAGGAGCAGATCCTGAGGATTTGCAATACAAAAAGGTTGTGCTGGGGTTTGGGCTAAAACTTGGACAGCCTGGGCAGGTGTTTAATGCAGTGGGAAGAGCAAACAGGGTGATGCAAACTGATAAAGAGATACCAAAATCAGCTCAGAGGGGCTGGGGTGATGCAGCTCTCACACTGCAACATTTTCTGGTCAGCCTTTGTGTATGCTTGGGACAGAACACAATATTCCCAAAATTGCTGGTAAAATTAAAAAGGAGCAGTTGTGAATTGAGCACTCTAAGGTAGAAGTGAGCCAGAGCCAGTACAACTGTCTGCAGAGGGAAATGATGATGGAGTAGCTGAGAAAGGAATTGAAGGGGAAGGAAGCCACAGGCTGCCTGAGTTGGTGATTTGTAGTTAGCTCAGCCACTTTTTTGTTCCTTAGTACTTAAAAGGACAATCGACTTTTGTCAGAAGCCCAGTAGAAACAATTGAATGGTACAAACACAAGCATTGGAGATGTGTCTCTGCCACTCTTGCTTTCATTACTTTACAGCACAAGGTGGAGAGAGGAGTATGCCCTTCTTATAACCCAGATTTGGTCCAAGCTTAACTGAAAATGTGCTGAGTGTCAAGCAGGGGATGGGGAAAGCAAAGGGCAACTAGATTTCTGTGGGGTTTGTTTGGGTTTTTTTGTTGTTGTTGTTGTTTTTGTTTTTGTTTTTTTTTGTTTGGTTGGTTGGTTTTTTAATTTCTTTGGTTATTAGCTTGAAAAGTGACCAAATTTGGTTTTGGAGGTTTGGTTTTTTTGGTGGGTTTTTTTTTTTTGGTTGGTTTTTTTTTTTTTTTGGTCTGGTTTTGTTTTGTTTTATTTTTTAAATTTCATTTTAGTTCCAGTGTATGCTTTGTACTTTATTATTTGGAATAGGTTAATATTTTAGAGGCTCCTTTATATATATATAATTTAGCTAAAAATTTCAAAAACAAAGTAATATTTTAACAAGTCGTAACACCAAGGCTCAATTCTGAAGCTTCTTAGGGTAAACTGAATACTTTAGTATTTAACGGGTGCTCATTTTGGGACACTTTGTAGACCTTGGGAGTGGTTTATTTGTTAGAGATCTGAAACAAAGTAGCATGAGGGCTCATGGATAAGAATCTGCATATTGTGTTCATGCTATACTTTAATCTTTAATGACAGATAGTTAATGATAAGAACTTTTAACAACCAGAATAAAGAAGCCTCTAAAATATTAACCTATTCCAAATAATAAAGTGCAAAGCATACACTGGAATTAAAATGAAATAAAAAACCCAAACCAAAACCAAAACAAGGAAACAAACAAACAAACAAATATATTTCTGTATCAGCAGTTAGTTTTTATATATAGTTCTGTACCAGCAGTTAGTTTTTCAGGTCTGCTACACAACAATGTAAGCAAGTGTCTTAAGGGAAAAAAGTTGTTGTCTCAATGGCTGTATTGCTCCTTTTGGATCATCCAGCATCAGAAACAAGGATGGTATCCAGTGTTGATGTTTCCAGAAGTCACCAGGAATCTGACCTTTACTCATGTTTTTGTACTGTAGCATGAATTCGATTCCAATGCTTTACCTGGATCTCTTCCCAGCAGGTGAAGATCTGCTTAGGAATATGAGCATGCAAAGAGAACAAAACTAAATAAAATATAGTATGAGCAGCTGATTTCCATGCTCATCTAAAACTATCTCACAGTAGTCCCTGCTTCTGCCAATAAAACACTCAGAGCTAATTTTGCGATTTCTGAAAGTCACCTTTACTCAACCCATCACTGCAGAGGAAAAGCACTCAACCTGTGCTGCCTTCTGCTTCCAGATACTGTGTGAGACACTGGGAATGAGCTTAGAGCCTCAAAAAATAACACAGAAAAAAATCCAACACAACAGTTTAGGTGCTGGAATATAATAAGAAGGTCAAGTCTTGCTTATTCTGGGGCACTTGGGTTGCTGATACCACCACCAGTAACAGTTTGGATCTGAAGAAGTTATTTAAACAATGCTAGACTTTGGTATTTTATATGTAATAAATTCATTGCAGGTCTACCTTCAAAGTAATATCTGTGGCCAAAAGGTTGATAACACATTTCTTTTAGTACTGAGTAAGGGTCAAAATCAAAACCATATAGCTATTAAATCTTAGAATTGAAAACATTTATTCATATATATATTTATATATATAAATATAAAAATGGTTCTACATGACCTCTATTGCCAGATTTTGAAATATAATATAAGTATCTATTGAGCAATTGTAGCATGTTTTACCACCAGAAATACTTGGTTTAAATGCCCAAGTTGTAAGAAGGAAAGAGAACATGTAGATTTGTAAATTACAGATGTGTTTGCTGTCCTGGCAAGGAAAATACCTTTTTTCTCTTATAAACACAACAAATACTAATAACATGAATGCAGGGGGTGCAATGTCAGTTTTTCCAGCCAGTTTCCAGCGATCACACTGTAAAATGGATATCTCTCCCCTCTGCTCTGAAACGTGAGACTGAATTGGGGGATATTCCCAGGAGAGCTGCCCAGGAAAGGCTGATATCACTCCTCTGACTGATGCCTGTGCTTCTTTTGGCAGCATGAAAGCCAATGCCAGCTGACACACACGTGCATCTGGCTTGGCAAATGCTGATAAAAAATTCAGTGTTGGACCTTGATATTCAAGTCAACATTAAAAAACTCTCTGTGAATATGTAGAGAGGATGTCCTTGAGGAAGAAGAGGTGCATAAAAAGACTCGGGGCATGCTTTGAAAAGGTGAGGCAGCCTTGTTTATGCTGTACATGTTGAGCTAACGTTGCTTGCAGTGCCACAGCAGAGTGACCGTAGCTCCTGCTTGTGGATCTCCTGGAAAATAAACACAAGGACTGGGAGCCAGCACTGCCCAGAGCCCAGCAGGGAAACCTCAAACTGTGCTGCTGCTGGGGCACAAAGGTCCTCGTTCCCCTGACTGATGCTGGTTCTTTGGGGCTGAGTTAAGCCCCAGGTGATGCAGGGAGAGTGCAGCTGGCAGTTTGCTGTGTGGGTGGCTGTTTCCCACAGTATGAAATGCATGAAATGATCACGTATTCAGTCAAAAGCCCCAGGGAAATGCATTATTTACCACCCTGCTTCCTGATGGTGTTTAGTCTGAAGCTAAGTGCAGCTTTGGCTGCAATGATCAATGTGCAGAACCCATGGGGCTGCCAGGAATGGATTTGGGAGCCACGCTGAGGACACTGTTATTACACTGCTTTTCTATTGCTCTCAAAATCACTTTGTATCTGACAATTTGAACTGGCAGCAAAATGAAAAGGTGTCCCACCCACTTAGGGCTTTCTGTACGTGTTCTTCCTTTCTTTTCCCTTTAGTTGCCCCACATGAGGGGCTGGGTGCAGATCTTAACGTCGCTGGAGACCAAAATTCGGCTGTGTTTAAATGATGCAGACACAGCCCTGTGGGGGTTGGGAGTAAAGAGGGAGAATTTATTGCTGGAAATGGATTAGTGCTGCTGTAAAGAGATCTATTTACAGAGTCCACCCACCCTCAAGGGGCTCTGTACATGAACTTAGATTTGGGAATTGTGTGGTGCTTCCCTGGGAGGGCTTGAAATGGGCACCATAGAGAGGGAAACCAGGCATTGTTAAGTGGGATTGCACATGATTTTAGAAGCTTACACAAGGCACAGGAAAAGTACACCTTTCTGTTTGACATTCAATTTTTCAAGTTTTATTACATAAAGACAGCTAAGCCCCAGTAATTTACTGAGAAATCCTCATTGAAGTGATCAGTTTATGAAAATGATCTTCTTGCCATTGAGTGAAATTAATTGCTAGTGAAAAAAAAGTTGTATCAAGACATGAGACAACATAATATATGAATAATGTATTTTTGCTGTATTTTGCTAAGTCAAGAAAAATTCAAGTGATATGGCCTTACTTACTCCTTAGGTGCATATATATATATATAAAGCCCCACAATCATCACTTATGTTTTAGAATGCTTTATTAAAAAATAAGCAATGAGTTGAGCAGATAATCTACCTTTTTTTTTTTTTTTTGACAGAGCCCAAGGCTGTTAGGTGAAAAACAGGATTACTTGTGAGAAAAATCAAAATCCTAGAACAGCTGTAGCTAGAGATTGGATTAAACAAAATGTCTTAATACTGAAACATGGCATTAGAGGCTGAGGATAAATGCAGACAGTTGATGAGAAGGTTTGTATACCAATTGGCTTGGGTCATGCCTTTGAAGATGAGTCAATTAGAACATTAAAGCTGATGGATGCTGAAAAGATCTGCTCTCTGCAGGTCAAATCTGTGCTGGGTGGCTCTGATCAGGTGCTGCTGCTTCCACTGACTTTGGGGATCTGATGTGGCCAAAGAGGGCAGGGCTTCCCTGTGGCTCTGCTGCCATTTTTCAGCTGTAGGGAGTGTCTCTTTCTGTAGAATGTAGAAAAGCAAAGCAGAATTAATTAATTCAGGTAGGAACCTCATGATGTTCATTGGGATGCGTAGAGTGCAATCAGGAGAGAAGTTTGGGCTCCTGTTTGGAAAAGGGGGGGTGTAAGGGCAGAGAAAGGTGCTGGGGGCCTGTGTGGAGGGAACAGTTCCCAGTTTGGGAAGGTGGCATGAAGGGATAACAACCTCAAAGCTGAGCAAGCACAAACTGTGTTCTCAGAAGAGAGGACTCCCATTCTTTTTTGGCTTCCCACTGCCTGATGTCACAGCTGGGAAATGTGTTTCTCTTGATGCCCCCTGCTCATTCTGTCTTATTCCTTCCTTTGGCTGCTTCTGTGGAAATATCTGGTTGGAGTACCATTTTCTCAGACTCCTTGGCTCCTTGGTAGGGTAAGTGTTGCAGCTTTTTGATACTTAGCAAGAGAAGAGTTTCCTAGGTGCAGTGCAATCACATGCACAGCATTCAGTAGGAAACCTTCAGTTTCCTCAAATGAATGAAATATGTGAAAAAAATACATTAATTTGATATTGAATGAAGCTCCTCCAAGCTGAATCTGAAAAGCACAACTAATTGAAAATGGCAGAAAAAAGGCAATTGTGCTCTCTAGAGATAAGGGCAAGTGATAGGTGGATCAGCAGAAAAAAATCTTTTAAAATGAGTTTATTGGAAGGAATAAGATCAGCTGCTGTAATGTTTTCTATGTTGCAAACCTGCTATTGCAGCTCAGGCTGTTCCCATTGCACAAAGCGTTCTTGAAAGGACTCAAATAGCAGCAGAGCTCCATACAGCAGGATCTCTGTAATTCAGCTTCCACCAGCATTTCTGGGCCTAACCCATCTTCAGGGCCCTATAACTCAGCTTTCAAATCTTCATTTTGTGCTTGCAATGTGCTGTACTGTGATTGATCATTTGTTCAAACATCATGATGTGAAACCGTGCTCTCCTAATGGTGGAACCTTGTTCAGATCAGAGCTGTGTAGAGTTATATATTAATAAATTTGTATTTATTCCAGAGGCCTACGGCCATGTGAACTCCTTGCAGACTGTCCTGTGTGGGAAAATGAGCATCTGAATACCAGGATAGCCAACACATATTTTTGAGTTCACTAAGAGACATATTCCTGCAGGATGAAGTAGTTGTGCTGTGCTCAGAGGAGGACAGGAAAATCACAGAAGGCCTCTGAACCTGGTGGTTGAAAACATCAAGAGGTATGGATCCCTCATGATTTTTTAAATAGAAATTTAAAAAAATATAGTCTTAGTTATACAAGAAAAACAGGTGAGTGTTGGTTATTTGTGGCTTGAAAAAGGGCAATTTGGGCAGCTGCACCAAAGGTCTGATGTGAGTACCACAAATGGCTAAGATAAACGTGATTATTAGAGGCAGAATCAAAGTAGTGAAAAGGCACTGGAACCTGAATGCCTTGACTAAAAGTAAATATTCTTCCATCCCATATGGAGCCACGTGAGGTGTGTTGTTCATATGTTTAACATCTCATAAAAATAACACTTTATTTCTCACCAGTGTTTTCTGCACGCAGTAAATACTCTTTGTGGCTATGCCATGGATTATAAATGCCTAAGACAGTAATTTTAACTTCCAGATGTATGTGTGACTGCCTTGTTTTAACACTCCCTGATGTGAACTGTTACCCCTCACTCTTGGTCACAGTGATCTGTGTTGTGCTACACGTTCTGTGTTAATTGCAGTGGAATAACGCTGTATATGCCATGCAGAGGGTAAATATGGGCAGAGGTTGGTGTCTTACAGGTTTTTGTAGATCTTTTGCAAAATTCTCTTGTGCCTGGAAATTGCCTTAAAATGATGAGTGGTACTAAAACTTTCACCTGTAAAATGAGTAAACATAAGAGAATATTCCTTATTCAAGATGCTTTGGTGTGTGTTAACTAACCCTTGTAGTGTGTCTGTGTGGCTCTTGTGGCACAGGAAGGGAAAGGACCTTTCAGAAGGGAATCCCACTTTGAACATTTGATGTGAAAAAGCAAAAATTGGTCTACATGATGTACCTGAGATGGAAAAGAAGTCTGTGTGACAGCAAGGGTACAAGCTTTGAGTTCTGCTCTTGCAAACAGGCTTTATTAGTGCATGGTGTTTATAGTCCTAATTTCCTCCTAAAATACCAAAGGCAGGCAGTTTGGCATAGTCATTTTGGTCACCATTTAATGTTCTGCCAGATCCCCCTCTCCTGAAAGGCTGTGTGGTGCTTCCACTTCCCTCAGGAGTGACTGATGTGACAGCAGAGGGGTCACACACAGCCTGCCCACAGGTGGCCTTGTCTGCTGGTCAGGTGCTTGTATCAGTGTGCACAAAAATCCAGAAGTGGTGGTGAAATCCAAGAAGCCCAGTTCTAATTAGGGTTAATACTTAATCACCTATTTATAGAAAGGAATTAATTGTGGAGATTGTTTTACCAGGATTGAAGAGAATAGTTAATTTTTCCAGCTAATTCAAAGCTCTTCTAGAACAGGAAGAAGAAGGGGCTAGCTGTTCTTTCATGGCCCTTCAGGAAGGGCTTAAGGCTTTGCACTTCCTCCAGGTGATTTCTCTGCCTGGCTTGAGCAGCAGTTTTGGCAGATCCAGGCAGGCCCTGACAGGCAGATCTGAGGCTGTTCAAGGTGTGATTTCTCAGGCTGGTGACAAGTGGGCACTGCCAAGTAAACACAGTGACAAAATGTTGGGGTTTTTTTGCCAGCATGCTGCCTGGCATTTCTGACTGCCCTTGGTGTCTATCCCTTGGCTTCCCAGGTGTATTCCTTGGTGCCAGCTCTTTCATACAGTTGAGTTTCCTGGTGGATTCCTGCTAGCCTGGCCTTCTGCTTGTGCTGGCTGTGCTGTTCAGTTCTAGGAGGCAGCAGGACTGGCCGTAGCCATCTGAGCCTTGTCCTGGTTGCACTGGTCACAAAGGCTGTGGGTTTTGCTGCTCTGCAAATGAGCCTGCAGTTGCAGAGCTCATGTTATTCCCAGTCTTAGAAATCCATGGAGAGCAGGGCCCTGCTTATGTCTGCCCTGTGTCTGCAACAGCAAAACTGCAGGAGTGGGAGCTCACCCGAGCCCAGAGCTGCAGCAGCCAGCAGTGACATTTGGGAAGTTTCAGTGTCCATGTGGATGGCTCTTACTCAGCTGGGTGATACAGAGGAGAGCTTCTTGTCCTCCCCACCTGTGTTACACACTCACATAATCCATCATTATCCATCCTCCCTCCTGTTCCAGCAGGAATTCCTCAGCCAGGAAGGCTGTGCTCCGAGGCATGGCAAACCCCAGTTGCACGGAGTGTGTGCAGAGAACTTGCCCTTGGTGCCCTCGGAGCAAGCCCGGGGTGGCTGCCAGGGGGCAAGACCTGCTGGCCAGACTGGAGGTGTTACCTGTGCTGTCCCTGTGCCAGGCCAGCAGCTCTGGGGGAAACCCTCACTGCTGTCAGCTGTTCCTCTGGAGAGGAGACCTGGTCAGGGTGGGACCTGGTCAGGGTGCTGGTCACCGGGCCCTGGACACTCTGTGGGGGCAGAGAGGAGCAGGGGGGCAGGATGGGACCTGTGGGGCAGCAGAGGTGTGAGCTGAGCAGGCTGAGGTGGCTCAGCCACTGCTGAGCAGTGGGGGAGATGTGTCCCTCCAGGCTGGCTCTGCTCACAGGGAATTTGCTATTTGTGTATAGCAGAACTTTTTGGATCAGAGGGAGAAATGACATTTCCGCCCTCTCCTGTTTTTGACCTACAAATTCACCTGCTGCTGTTTCTCTTTCGTCCTCCCTCCTCAACCTGTTTGCTGTCCAGAGCTGTTTGGGACAGACTGTCAGTGTGCACAATCACTTAATTTGTAAGCTTCGTCCTTACCTTAGCCCAGTGAAATGTCATAAACAGATCTTAAGCTGACATGGATGTTCTTTGTGGCTGACCAGCTGGAGTTTTCCCTGATGATCTGTAGGTGGATCTGGATCCCAAAGGCAGAGCCTGCCTCTCCCACTGTGCTCTGTCCACAGAGCTTGGCAGAGCTGCTGGGTCAGCAGGGTTGCACTAATCTGTCCAGAGGAGGGGCAGGAGAGAGGATGGAGACTAATGAAATTGCTGAACTGGATCCACTTGCAAGGAGTCTTTGACTTGGAGGTAGTTATTAATTTGTAATTGTGTGACAGGATTTCTGTGAATACTGCCAAGTTTTAGGTGATCACTGAAAGGTTCCTGGTACATTTTTGTTACTGGTTTGTTTCTGTGGCTACTTGGGAAAGTTTTGCTGCGTGGTTATAAAATAGAAATAATTAACAAACTATAACTAGTGGATAAGATGTGCGCTTGTAAACAAATGTTCTTGTTCAAGGCAAAACAGAACCAAGAGTCACCAAAGATAAAAATTACCTGGTGTTGCTTCAGAAAATCCTATTTAGTAGCTGTAGTTTGGTTTGGAAAGAGAATATTCTAGAGAAGTAGGGTTGGACATCATCTGGTTTCTTCAAAACCAGATTGCAGTGTTGTGTAACAAAGTAGCAGGATTTGGTGCTGGCTCCTCCTGGCAAACAGGCAAAGGAGGATGGTCTGGACGGAGGTTTGATTAAAGGAGATATCTGGAGCTTGCATCTTCTCCCCAGAGCCCTTCCCTTGCCCTTCATGCCCTTCAGAACTGCTGCCTGAATGCATCACTGCCTTTTCCTTCAGAAATCCAAGCCTTGCAGCCTCCCTGGCTTCCACAAATGTCTGAGAATTTTTGTGGAGTCAGCGCTAAAGAATGAAACGGATGGAATGACCTTTGGGGCATCACTGATTTCACTGACCATGGTCGGTGTGAGGTGACACACGGGGAAGCAGAGTGGGCATCCAGTGGGCAGCAGTGGGAATGCAGCAGGCATCCATTGGGGATCCACTGGGGATGCAGAGGGCAGCCATCGGGGATCTATCAGGGATCCAGTGAGGATCCATTGGGGATCCATCGGGGATCCATTGGGGATTCATGAGGGATTCATGAGGGATCCATGGGGGATCCATGGGGGATCCATCAGGGATCCATGAGGGATCCGTTGGGGATTCATGGGGAATCCATCAGGGATCCATGAGGGATCCGTTGGGGATTCATGGGGGATCCATTGGGGATCCATCGGGGATTAATGAGGGATCCATCGGGGATCCATCGGGGATCCATCGGGGATCCATCGGGGATTAATGAGGGATCCATTGGGGACCCATAGGAGATCCATCAGGGATCCATCAGGGATTAATGAGGGATCCATCGAGGACCCATCGGGGATCCATCGGGGACCCATCGGGGATCCATGAGGGATCCATCGGGGATCCATCGGGGATCCATCGGGGACCCATCGGGGATCCATGAGGGATCCATCGGGGATCCATCGGGGATCCATCGGGAAGCGCGGGGCGCGGCCGTGCCCAGCGCTGCCATCGGGCACCACCTGGCGGCCATCGTCGGTCATTGCAGCCCGCGCTGCTGCGGCGGGGCCGCGAATTGTGTCGAGATAAAACGAATAAAGGAATAAAGGAATAAAGGAATAAAGGAATAAAGGAATAAAGGAATAAGGAATAAAGGAATAAAGGAATAAAGGAAAGTGCCCGGGGAGCAGGGATAAAGAATAGAGGGAAGTGTCCCGGGAGCAGAGATACGGGATAAAGAGCAGTGTCCCGGGTCCAAGGGCAGGGACATGGGGCAGAGGGCGGTGTCTTGGGGCCAAGATCCGGGTCACACGATAAAGAGCGATGTTCCAGGAGCAGGGATGGAGGGCAGTGTCCCGTGGCTGAGAGCAGGGACAAGGCTCAAGTTCCCTGCAGTGCCCGGGCACCAGCCTGCATTCCACACATCAGTGCTGTGGGACACACCGAGTGCAGCTCAGGCCTTTGGCATTTTTAGGTTCTCCAGGTTTGCTCTTTCAGAGGGGAAGAGGGAAGCGCGGAGAGCTGTTTAGAAAAGCCATTTAGAAAAGCCATTGGGGCTCCCTGCAGTCCCCCAGGGCAGAGCAGTTTGTGGTGCCACGCTGGCCCTGGGGCTCGCTGGGGGCAGAGCAGAGCGGGTGCCTGGGCCTGCCTTTGGCCCTCCCCATTTGGGAATGCTCTGCTCTGGAGGAGCATCGCAGGCCAGGCTTTGNGAATAAAGGAATAAAGGAATAAAGGAATAAAGGAATAAAGGAATAAAGGAATAAGGAATAAAGGAATAAAGGAATAAAGGAAAGTGCCCGGGGAGCAGGGATAAAGAATAGAGGGAAGTGTCCCGGGAGCAGAGATACGGGATAAAGAGCAGTGTCCCGGGTCCAAGGGCAGGGACATGGGGCAGAGGGCGGTGTCTTGGGGCCAAGATCCGGGTCACACGATAAAGAGCGATGTTCCAGGAGCAGGGATGGAGGGCAGTGTCCCGTGGCTGAGAGCAGGGACAAGGCTCAAGTTCCCTGCAGTGCCCGGGCACCAGCCTGCATTCCACACATCAGTGCTGTGGGACACACCGAGTGCAGCTCAGGCCTTTGGCATTTTTAGGTTCTCCAGGTTTGCTCTTTCAGAGGGGAAGAGGGAAGCGCGGAGAGCTGTTTAGAAAAGCCATTTAGAAAAGCCATTGGGGCTCCCTGCAGTCCCCCAGGGCAGAGCAGTTTGTGGTGCCACGCTGGCCCTGGGGCTCGCTGGGGGCAGAGCAGAGCGGGTGCCTGGGCCTGCCTTTGGCCCTCCCCATTTGGGAATGCTCTGCTCTGGAGGAGCATCGCAGGCCAGGCTTTGGGCTCCTGAGGCTGCCACGAGAACTCCTGGGACCATTTGCAGCCCAGCTGTTTCTGACTTTTTGGCAAAGCTTACTGGGGTTGTGTTTGCTGGATGTGTTTTCCTGGGGAGCTCTGTCCTGTTTGTTCTGGTGACTTCACCCAGAGCACTGGCTTTCAAGTGGAGGATCTTTTTAAATGAAGGATTAAAGAGTTGCAGAGATTTCTGACTGATTGTGGCATTGATGAAGGGGTTAAGTGGATTAATTGAGAGAGTCTTGAGGGGAAGCAGGTGGGACAGCTCCTCACTGAGGATAAGTGTAAGGAAGTGCTGTTTTTTCCTTTAGGTCAAGCAGGAACAAAGTCAGGAAGAGGAGATAGGTCAGTAAAGATCCATGCAAGCTTATTGCTCATAAAAGTGTTTTTCTGGTATTGTTTCCTTTTCCTTTTTTTCTGATACAGCCTGAAAGAGTGTCTTTGCTGTTTTGTTTTCTGTCGTGTTTTTTCTGCGGACAAGATTCAGTCTTAATCTTCCACTGTGATCTGATCAGACTCTTATTAATTTTCTGGTATGACTTGATGACTTGTGGTACACTAAGATTGTGAAATGGGAAGATTTCAATAAGAAAGATATCACCTCGCTGATGTATTTCATTCCAAAAAGTTTGTGAAGTAAAGCCAATAGAGTTTTATTTATTACTCTCTCAGATCTGAAACATTTATTAATAAAAAATATTAAAAAAAGAAAAAAAGGGAGAATAGGTCAGAAAAGAGGGTGATTATTTATTTTTGTCCTAACCACACCTGAAATATAATAAAAATAAGTGTAACTGTTATTTCTAGCCAAATAAGAGAGTACAGCACCATATTTACTGCCACCAGAGCATTTTCCCTGCATGTGACATATGCTTGGGAGTGAAAAGATTTAAAATTAAGGTATAGAGGTGGATCTGTATCCTGAACTCTGAGCTCCAAAAACTACTGAGGCTTTGCAGGCTGTCCCCTGCAGACAGTCCTGGCAGGGTGACAATTCCTGTGCAGGGCAGGTGTCACTGCCAGGCTGGCTGGGCCCTCCTGGGGCTGTTCCAAGCCCTTGTTGCTGAAAGGAGGAGAGGAAGAATGCACTTCTTGAAGAGCAAGAGCTCAGAAATAATTATTTGATTTTCCTTTGATAACCAATCCTTCTGTTTTCACTGGGTTTGCTGTTGCAGTAGCACTGGGCTCCAATAGGATAATACATCATAGAATTCTTCTTTCTTTCACTGGCTGGTGTAAATTTGCCTTGATAAGGGGACCTTAGCTCACCTGACCTACCTGGGATGTGCCACTGTGTGTCAGGGGTTCACATTCAAACAGCTTTTCATTGTTGCTTTGATGCATATCAAGGTTTCTTATCACAAGCCATTGCTTCATAAAAAGTTCTAATGGGGTGGGAGTAAAAAAACCCTTTATTAAATAGCATGAACTTCTGGGTCTGAATGTAATAAAATAATAATTTATGATATATTTTTAGGGCTAAGAGATTAAAGTGCATATTAATTAAATGAATAATGAAAACCTTTGTGAGATTCTCTCCCACAAGTTGCAAGTAGCTGTTTAATCAAATTCTTTCTATGGAAAAATGCATTTCATTATAACATAATTAGCACATCTATTGTGTTTTTAATACAACTTGTGCTAAAGTGTGTTTGATCTGGCGTTTGCTCATGGCAATTAGCAATGAAAGAATTGAACTTTTTTGCTTTATTCTGGGCTTTGTAAATTATAAGTGCCATATCTGGGGAAAATGGACGTAATCTTTTGTAAAGTGCTAGATTAATCTTGGGAATATATTGGGGTAGTCAATAGCAGTAGCAAAAAGAGAAGGTGTGCTGCCTAAAGCTGCAAATTCAGGGTGATTTTGTTTTCTGGCAGCGATGTGTTTTGCTGTGTGTGTGCTGTGCCAGTCCTGAGGAGGCTGGGGGGTTCAGTGCCCCAGAGTGTTCTGTGCAGGTTCTGTAGCCTGCTGTGGGTCTGGGGGAGCAGGACAGGGAGGGAGGGGGCAGGGCTGGGCTGGGGCTTGTTGCTGTGGTCCCTGCAGTGACAAAGGACCCCTAGCAATAATATCAGAAGGATAAATATGATTTATTAACATGACTCCATAATACAAAGAATTCAGAAAAGAATTGGGTTATTATCTGCCCAGCCCGGAGCATCCGAAGCTGCTACTTCCAGCTTCTTCCAAGGAATGCTAGAATAGTTTATACAATTAGAGATAACAACTTTTCACCTTATAGGTTGAAAGAAAGAAAAACCCCCATCTCCTGTTATCAGGAGACAGGCAGAGAAACCCTCTTGTCCTTGAAACACAACTCAGAGATTTGTTTATAGAAAATTTATACAGAGTAAAAAGACAGTAAAAAAATGCTTTCCCATGGGAAGAATTTTTCTGCAGGCCTGCATGCAGAGAAACCTATAATATGTTCTTGCAACAGGGGCTCAGCCTCGGTTCCCATCTGGATCCTGGAGCCCCTGGGGCTGAGCATGGCTGCGACTCTCTGCCCCATCAGGTGGCAGGAGAACGGGGCAGAAGCTCAGGGGTGACTCAAAGCCACCCTGATGCCTGGCTGCTGAAATCCCAAAGGTCTGCTGGGCCATGGGATGGGTCCTGCAGCCCTGGCAGAGACCCCAGAGGGTCCAGCCTTCCCAGCTCACTGCTGGGGCTTTTCTCTACCAACAGCTGTGCAAGGAGAGGGAGGAAACTGCTTTTGCAGAAAGTTCTTTGGTGAGTTGGTGCCTAGGCTGGGTTCACTTTGAGTGTTTTTATGGCTGAGCTCACTGTGGCACAAAGCCTGATACTGTCTTCCAAGTGGAACTCATTAATGCGCAGAAAATCCAGACTTGAGATTGGCTTTTATGTAGTAAAAAACGACATAATACAGTACAGGAATATAAAAAGAAACTGTCCATTGGAAACATCATATACATTGGAAATGGATACAGTGTTCCTTAAAATAACTTTAAAAAAATCAGGCTTAAAAACAGCAATTCCAGGTAATAGAAGCTGGCTGATACCTACCAAAGTACTTGACTTACTGCACTAAATAATTTCATAACTAACTTTACCTGCTGATAGCCAATACCACAGGTACTGACAAAATCCTTAAACTGTAAGTATTATTAGTTAGCATTCTTTATAATACACAAACATGTAGAACCCCTATAGCACATACTGCTGGCTGGGTTAAGCAAAAGAGAATGAACCCATTCAAAATAAAAACAAGGCTGTCACCCCAAAATGTACTTTTTAAAAACAAAGGATGCGATCAAAACTAATTTGACCAATGGACAGAATTCTCCTCAGTTTTCCTTTAGTTCATATTGGAAAATCTGAGTGATTATGTTGTTGATGTTGCATTAGTGTCCATTCAAGTATTGCATTGGACAACTTTTTTTTTTTTTTACAGAAGTGAGGAGCAGTGTGGGACTATTATTGTCCATTGTTATTTCCTGCCAAGAAAACATTGTGGGGGAAGGGAGTGTGAATTAGAGGTGATGTGAACAAGTAAAAAGCAAATTTGTGAGGTTCCACTATGCTGGTTTAAGGAAAAAAAATTTAGTATTATTTGGTTAGCTACCAGATTTAAATAATCAAATCAACTAAACTAATACATACAGCTCCAGCACAGATCCTGCACAGTGGAGGATCTGTGTAGTAGGGCTCTGTTCCTGTTGGAGGCAACAGGATTCTGCAGTGCTGGAAGCCAGAGACAGGCCATGGTCCTAAGGGACCCGCTTTTTGCAAAATGTATTTGGCTGGGTCACTTCCAATGGGGGAAGTTTCATTCTGGTTATTCTGTGGCTCTTCACCAGGTGGGAAACTGAACACAATCCCTTTCCAGGGACGTGGTGGCTGCAGCTCCAAACCTGCCTTACATTTGTGGTGCTTTTATGCAGCCGAGTGTGTGGGTGTGTAGCATTCTGATTTGGAAGTCTACAGTATTTTCCTAGGAAAATACTTCTTTTACAGTACCTGCTTAGAAAAAAACCACAACAGTTTCACAGTAATGAGGCCCTTCATTTTTTTTGTCCCTGAAAAAACGCTATTGCTTTAATTATGCTGAATAAACCCCCTATTCAACCTCTTTAGAAATCTAGAGAGACCTATATTTCCATCTAGAGAGATTTACAGTGTTGGAGTCTTAACATTCCCCTGATCTCCACATTTCCTGCCCTGCAGGATATGTTCCATTGAGTAACACTGAGATCCTATTTACAGAGAGAAAAAACAATTTTGCTGCTAGCTAGAGCAAATTCTAGCATGCCAGAAATGTGCCTGAAATTGTCATCAGGCTGTTAAAAATGACAGATGAAACCAGATTGTGTGTCTAAAAATCCTGTCTAATTTTATCTTGAGTAACTCATAGATGTAGTAGAAGGCTATAAAGCAAAAATAATTAATAGAATAGAAAGAAGGAAAAAATAATGCTTCTTTTTGAAAATGATGGAATAATTTCTAATACTAAGTGATAGACCATATGTTCCTCCTCTCCTCTACTGGGTGAGCATAAGTGTGGAATATCAACAAAGATGTTGCAAGAGGGGCAGGCAAAGCAGCCAGCTGGAGACCCAGGGGGGTTAAAACATCCCTTCCCAATGCCACTGAAGCTCTCTCTCCCTGAGGTGGAGGGTGACCTTGGATGCATGTGGATGGAAACAGCACAGGAGGAGAGGATTGAGGGAGAAACTAGGGACAAAAGCAGGAAAAGTGGGGAAGGTGGGGGGAGAAGAGGTATGTTCTGGAAGGCTTGAGCAGGTCAGTCAGCAGGAATTTTGGGGCAAAAAATGAACATTAGCGGGAACAGTAGTGCTGGGGAAAGTTAATATAGGCGATCTCTGTGTGTCTCTTTAACCCTACTGCAGGTTTTTTCCATGCCTGTTTGAAATCCTACTACGGCTTGAGGGAAGAGCTGTGAGTTCCTCTTTGGCCACTGGCAGTCTCTTGGTATCTATCTGTAGTGGGAGGGAGAAAACTCATGGCTAGTTTGAGCTTAATACACAAAATCTTCACTTGGTTCTGATCCATACAGCTCAGCTAACATCTTGAACCTGGGTCCCCAGTCATTGAGAAAGTCATAGTCAATGTCTGAGTCTGAGGAGCCCGAGCCCAGAGAGCTGAGGGATTCTGCGATGGACTCGGCGCCTTCGTAGCCGTAGATGTGCAGGGTGTCGTAGGGCAGCAAATCCCTGTCGTTGTCAGCCTCATCCTTCTTCACCTCAATCATCATCTCCATGCCCCCAGCTCCAGGGGTGATGTTCCCAGCAGGTTTCTGGACCTGTGCATACGGAGAGGGAGCGGCTTCCGCCTTGAGGCCGTTCTTGCGGACGGAGTTGAGCACGGACACGTCGTAGCTGGTGGTGTCCATCTCCCCCCCTCCCTCCTCGTCGTAGGTCACCAGCTGCTCGTGGATCTCTGCCACGCTCCTCCCGAGCCCGCTCAGATCTTTCTTGTGCCTCTTCCTCAGCAGAATCAGCAAAGCAATTACTGCAAAGGAAACTTAGATGAGCGTGTGTGAATAGAGAATTAAGACACTAAAACAAATTGCATTTAAGATATGTAACATAGTCTGAAGTGGTTTTGTTTTTTTTTTCCTGGAGTGTTTTTTTAACGTGTATTTATTTTAAAAATAGTTAAAATTTCTATTTAATTGTAGGATTAGTTGAAGGAGTTCAATCTGGACAGGGATTGTCCACCTGACTCTTGAGCTGGAATCAGAAGTACAAATGCATGGTGTCACAAGGTCATTGAATCAACTACTGCCTTGAACTCTTAATGCCAAGCATCAGATGCTACTTATGTGGTACTTGCAAAGCAAGCCAGTTCTCAGGCAGGAAAAAGGTACTCAGCCTTCTCTGATAAATTTCAAATGCAGCAAACAGGTACTGGTCTGCTGATTTGTTACACATGTATTTATGTTCACTGTACTGCATAAAGGGTTTCCAGACTAGTTCTGCCATAGGAACCAGGAATCCTATTGTTATTGCCCCAGCCCAAATTTCCTGTTTTATAGCTGGGTACCAGTAAATCAAGTATATTATACATGTGTGCAATAGCCTCTCCAGTTACTCAGCCTGTCTAGAGGAGTGAGCAGCTTTGCAGCTGAAGCTGTTCTAACAGGCCAGAGAGGAAGAGCACATGAGATGAATCAAATAGGTACAGCATTTCTGGCTTTGTGACCATTTCATAGCCACAAAGCTTTTGTAGGTCTCAGCTAAAGAAAGAACAAAGCAAGCCTCACACTGTAATGCAGAGAACATTCCAAAAGTCAGATACTCACCAATGATTGTGAAGATGCAGATGAAAATTGCCACCAGTGCTTGTATGCTGACGCCCACCTGCTTTGCTCTCTCCTCGCAGAAAGTGAAGTTGCCTTTCTCGTTGCACTTGCAGACACTGATGACCAGAGTGTTTGTGCTGGTGAGGTCAGGGTCACCATTGTCTGAGATGAGCACAGGCAGGTAGTGGAATTTGGCGAGCTCCCGATTGAACTGTCCGTATTTGACAGTGATGTTAGCGGTGTTGTCTGGAAGAAGAGAAGACATCCCATTAGATGATAATCTCTACCAGATTGTCCTCACAGATTGCCAGTCAGTTGGTGCCTCTTCCCCTTAGTGCCAGCCTTTCAGGAACCCAGTGAAACTTTGGTTTCATTAAACATACTTTTTTTTCATTATGTTAAGCCTTTAAAAATAAAGAGTTACTTAGCCCAGCTAGACCCACCACACGTCAGTGCTACAGCTTTTCTTCCCTGAGTCCCAGGGTCCTGCTCTGGGCAGCTGAGGAAGGGCATTGCAGGGATACACTACCGTAGTTCTCAATCAGGGAAAAGTTGCTGTCTTCTGTGGCCAGTGAGTATCTGAAGAAACCTCTGGGTGATGTTTCATCCTTGTCAACAGCTGAAACCCTGACAATCACCTACAAGGATGGAAGAGGTCACAGTTTTCAGTGTACATTGCCTGCAGTGATAAAACGTGAAGTATTTGAGCTGGTCTGTGTGTCCTGTGCAACCCTTCAGTTTCAGGGCAGGACACAGACATCTCAGGATACTCCTCTTCAAGCTTTTTTCAGGTGAGCAATTTCTTTGTGGGTCTTCAAAAAGACCAGTTTTGCATCTTCAAATTTTGCGTAATGAAAGCACGAAAAAAGCCCAATTTTTAAAGATATATGGCTTGATGAAATGTCTAAGATGGTGTCTTCCAAAGTCCTCAGCCTACTCTGAGGTCTGACTGTCATTCTTGGAATGCCTTTGAAACTGCCATGCCTGAAGGACATGCTTAGGTTTTGAAATCTTCAACCTGATGTACATTAGATGTATAAAATACAAAAAATGTGTCTGGTTATATCCCAAAGATATTTAAAAACTTAAACTAAAGGTGAAATTAATACCTTGCATGTTCTATCAGATAGTCCAGGCAGTGACACCTGGTTCTGGCCAGGAAAGAGTCAATTTTTTTCCAGTAGCTGGGAAGGGGGCACAGTGGTTATTCTTGTCACCTCATGTCATTTCTGGGAGAGGAAGGGGACTCTCTTCCTGGAGAAGGGGCTCCTTGTGTTTGAGCAGGTGTGGTGGAGGGAGTGGTGGGATAATGCTGGTGCTGAGCCAGAGGGAGCACTTAGGATTGTGTGGCTGCTCCACACTCTCTCTATTTTTTTCTCTATAGATATTTCTACTATTTATATTGTTGCTATTACTGTTCATTTTCTTATCTCATTGCTGTTTCCAGTAAATTGTTCTTATCTCAGCCCACGATCTTTCCCTTTTGTGCCTCCAGTTCTCTCTGTTCTGCTGCAGGGGAAAAGGGGGCAAGCAAGTGGCGTGCGGTTTGGAGTTTCAGTGGGAGCATTAAACTGGGGAGTATCACCTTAATTAAGACACAAAGTGTCTTAATTAAATAAATATTACAGTATGGGTTGAACACTTGTGTCTGAGGCCAAACATATAAATCCAAAATACCAAAACTGTAAGTAGTAACACAATTTGGATGTGCAGATCCTTGTGCTCTATGACTATAAAATAATGTTCCATGCAGCAATGTTTCTCTTACTAGTTTGAAAAGGTTTCCTTCTCAGTATCACATTCAACCATTTGTGGGATACAACTGAGTTGCTGACTCTTGCTGTGCAAAGCATGACTGTCCTTCATGGCTCAACTGTTAATACACAGATGTGAGAGCCTGGGGGGAGAGAAGCAGTGCAGCCCATGTGTGCAAGCAGATAAAAGTCAATATTCCAACAATGAAATATCCTTAAGAGATATTCCTGGCCACCGATGTTCTGGAAATCAGTGAAACGATTGGGTGTTTTGGCATGAAAACTGAGACTCACTTCTATTAAAAGACATCTTTCGCTTGAACTGACCAGCAGTAATTCAGGTTTCAGGGAAAAGCTCTCCTTGTCTCACCTTTCCAGGTGCAGCATTTTCACACACTCGGGGTTCCTCAGGAGAAACAAGTTCTGGAGCATTATCATTTACATCATCAACTATGACGTGAACGTGGGCATGTGACTCTCTGTTGGAAAGACGGCCTGGAATGGCAGCAAGGGTACAGTCACAGTCTGGAGTGCCAGTGCTGGCTGAACTCCCCTTCCCACACCTTGTGCCCACTTCTGTGCCTCCCACATGAGGAAGAATTTCTACCTCCATCATAACTTAAACTTTTTCTCTGAGATTTGGATATTTTCCTAGAATCTCTCATAGTGGTTAAGTCATCAGGATCTTTTAGGAATAAAATGACAGTAGCTTATGGCTTCCTGATTCTTCCTACTGCACGGCGATGGATTGAGTACCGCTCTCTGGCAGAACAGGCCGTGTCTGTATTGTGAAATGTCAAACCAAGCTGGGACTGGCTTGCCTCCTTGGAGCTGCAAAGAGCCAGGGGCCAAATCCTAAAGTGATCTCTGACCTATTTGTAGGGACCTGTTTGATTGGGAAGATGATGGTGCAAACCTTTAAACACTCCTTTCATTCCTAGCTCAGTAGGAACAGGTGTCGTCTTGATAACTTCTCAGTTTCATGCTGCAAGCCTGCTAAGGTTTTATTCCCAAGAGAAACATCACTTTCTCAAAGAGAGATTTTGTAAACATATCTCTCTAAGCTGTGTCCTGCTCAAGGCCACAGGTTGGTGTTTTTCTGTTCTGCTCCCACAAACACGGAGATATAGTTTTCTCTTTCTAACCAATGGTAAGAGGGAGCTGGTCTTGGTTACCAGCCCATGAATTTAGTATGATAAGGAGTGTTGCACTTGTATAGCTAAGACTATGAAGAAAAGACTAAGACTACGAGGTGAAGCTAAGACTAAGCTAAGAATAAGCTAAGCAAGAAGCTAAGCTATGAGCCTCTGTAACAAGCTAGGAAATAAGCAAGGACCTTTATGCCTTCTGATATTATGGAGCATTCTTTAATAAAGCCTTCTGATTCTACAGCCTTCTGAGATGGAGTAAATTCCTGTCACCAGGCACACAACTGCAATAGAACAGGCTTTTATGTTATGCCTTTTCTTTTTGACAGCCCTGTTGGAAAAGTGAACCCAGATTTCTTTCTTTCAAACCCAGAAATGGCTGGCACTTACCATCTTCAAGGATCTCCACAGCTGCCACAGTGATGTTGTATGAGGAGCTGAATTCTCTGTCCAGAGGCTTGGGAAGTTGAATAACTCCATTATTGGATACCCTGATGTAGTCTCCATTAGGATTTGCTCTACGCTGAATATATCTGGTTTTTGTTTAAAACAAGATATGTCAGTGCAAGGCTGATAATGCTGTGTTTCATTTAATCTCTTCTCAGAGGAAGGTCAGAGAGTTCTTGTGTGACAAATTACATTGATGTCTTGACCAGGAGGGCTGAGAATATTGCCCTAAAACTATGCAAGCTGTGAGAGTGAAATAAATGTGTTGGAAGAGTTTCCAGATTATTGTACTTTGCTCTTTCAGAAGTCTATTTTCTTCTCTAAGTGCATGCTTGAGAGAGCTCTTATAATAAAAAATGTAACAATAAATTAATAATGTAAAATTAATAATGTAAATTAATAAATGTAAAAATATCCAAGTTTATATTTTTTCCCTAAATGTGCAAATGTTTTATCAGTAAGTCCATGTGGTAATTACATGGGTAAATGAAATTTATGTTCAGCTTTTGGTGAGCATATATATCCATGGCTGCAGTGCTGGAAAAATTAAATTGGATTTTTTTTTGTTTTGTTTGGCATGCAGATTTTTAAAAATTAGGGCCAAAGTCTGGGTTCTTTGTCAAATTCTTGGCACTATTAATGGATTCTGCACTTTTAAACAGAATTGCTAAAGCTGGTGTTGTCTTACCTGATTTTCCGTTTAGCTGCGTCGGGGTCCTCTGCATGAACTGAACCAAGTGTTTTTACTTCTGCATGATTTTCCCTCACTTTAAATTCATATGGGAGTTTGGTGAAGACAGGAGGCTCATCCACGTCCGTGACTTCGATGGTGACCGTTGAGATGCTCCGGGGGTTGCCGGGTTTGAAATGCCGAAGGTTAACGGTGGGGTCTGTGGCCTCAATGCCAAACCTGTATTCTGACACTGTTTCGAAGTCTAGGGGCTAAAAAAAAATAGGTAATTACAGATATTCTTCCATTGGTGATGTCTAAACAAACTTTCCATTGGCTCTTTGTGCAGATTTAAGATCTGTGCTCTATTTCATGTTTGGCAACGTTACCAAATTTAATCTTGGCTGGAGCCATGGGAGAGCATTTCCCAGCTGAACTTCTCTGTCACAGCAAGGCTCAAACTGCCTCTGGTGTGCAACAGATTCATCCAGTAGATAAAGTTCAGCAAAATAATTTTATTTTGGGTTAAATAATTTTCTTTTTATAATGCTGTAGCTACCGAAACTTGGTTAGCTCCTGCCCCTCAAAGGCTGGGGAAGTGATCCTCCTCTTGGCTAAGCTTTGTGTTCTGAAGGTGCTCAAGGCAGATTGCAGATCTGCACTGGCTGACAGCTGGGGGATTTAGTGATAAATGACATCCTCTTCCCTGTTTTTCCCCTTGCCTGAAACTACAAAAGGAATCACACAATGGGAGGAAGGCCAGGAGCTCGGGCAGTAAAAAATGCTCTTTTCAAAGTTTCCTTTGTTTTACCACCTGAGATTCTAAAACCGCGGAGACACACAGCAGTTACGGTGACTCTTGTTTTCCTCTGTGAGTAGACATTGCAAGGGGAAGTGATGGGACTAATCCAGCAGCTGACATTTTATCTCACATGGCTGTGTATTTAAAATTATGGCGTGTGCATGTCCAAAATCACATTGCAAAACAGGGTGAACTTTGCCCACTGCGTGTTGGAGGAAGAGCTGGCTCCAAATCCCTCGGGGAGTGTGTGTGGGGTCTGTGACTGCTCCTCTCTGGGCAGGCATTGCATTCCCCAGCTTCTGGGAGGCTGGGGAGGAGCTGCACCCGCTGAAGGAGAGCTGCTCATACCCACTGTGACCACAGCCAAGGATTTTACTGCCAGTCTTGAAATCCTTGGTACTGTTTTTCCTGAAAATTCTCTCTTCTTAATGACATTTCTAGTCTTAGCAGTTACAGAGAGACATTTGGAAGGGAAAAACACATTCCTGTCAATTTGAGGATTGCAGGAGCCGATTTATAGTCCTCTCTTTTTTTTTTTTTTTAACAGCAAGTCAATGAAATCGATGAAGTCTTGGTTTGGCAACGCTCTGCAGCAGTCCCTTGGTACAAATCAAGTGGGTTTGAGAATTTAATAAAAAACTAACAACAGATCCTAGTAAAGGCTTTGAAGAGTCTTAAAGACTTATAAGAAATTATTGGGGGAGCTCTGAAAACACCCTGAGGAAAGTCAGGGAGCTGTGGCTCGGATTGGAGCATATGCCAAACTGCAAAGAGACTTTTAGAAAGGAGGTCAGGTGGACTTTTCACATTTTCTGCTTTGGTTTCACATGAGCTGAAGAAGGGAAGGATTCTTTGACTTCACCAGCTGGTTCAACTCTTAAATCACTGCCTCTTTGAAGCATCCAATCCCTTGAAGTTTGAGAGGAACCCAAAGCACCTAACCTGCACATCTGACACAGCCCCCACTCCCTCTGCAGTAATTCTGGAGTTATTCAGGTCTGGAAGTTGAAAAGGACTAGAAATCACCAGCTTTTCTTCTCCCAGAGCTTGGAGAGCTGGTGTTCAGGATCAACGTATTTCATGCTGACTTTCATACGTTTCCATTTTTTCCTGCTGCTAGTCCTAAACCAAAAAAATCACTTGTTACACATGGAAAACCACAATAATCATCTTTGTTATGGGGAAAAGTACCTTCTTTGGCCTAATGATTCCTTCATTTGTGTATGGATTTGCTACAATGTCAAAGGTGTCCCTGAACTCTCCTTGGATAAAGCTGTATCTTGTATTTCTGTGCTGTGGTTCATCAATATCTTCTACTTTGACTCTGCCAACTTCTCCTCCTACTGAAATGTTTTCAGGAACTTTAAAGTGAAAAGATGCTGTTAAAAAAAAAAAAAAAGAAAAATACATAAGGAGTGTGTACATAGAAGTTAGAACTTAGTTAAAAGTGTTCTTACTTGACAGATGCACATAAAAATATTTCATTGAGAATTTAGCATTGTGTATCTCTAAGACATGTGAAAGTATAAATAATACCCCATATTGTCAAGATCTTTAGCAAAGGGATGAAATTAACACTGATTTTTGTTTTCTGCTCTAGGTGTGCATCACCCAGGAAAAGTGGCTCTGGCTGAAACACAGAAGAGTTTCTGAACATGTGAAGTTCTTTTGGCCGTTTTTAAGGAAAGCTGAATTGTGCTGGACTGTGAGCTGAACTGGTGGTGTTTGTGGCAGCCCTTGGTTTCAGGGGGTTCAGGGGCTGTGGGGCACTCACAGTGTTTGAACACTGGGAAGTTGTCGTTGATGTCGGACAACGTGATGATCACCGTGGCTGTGCTGGAGTCCCCGGAAAAACCCGGAGCATCTTTGGCTTGAACAACAATCTCATATGTTGACTTGGTCTCTCTGTCTAAATTAGGCTCTTTTGTATAAATCACACCTGTGAAAAAATAATATTGAATACAATTAGATTTTGCAGCATGTCCACCATCTCTTCAATTTTGATGGCAAATTTTAATCTTTTTTTATCTCCACACATTCAGCTTTAAGTACCAATTTTACAGTGGTATTTTTCAAAAAATGTTAGACATTTTTCTGCATGATAGAATATTTAGGAGAGCTCAAATGGAATATTCCTTCTAATGGATCTTTAACCTCTTTACCTGCATTCTTTGCTCTAGCAAACTAGTGTGGTTAAAAGAGATACTGACACTGTTTTTAAAACTGGGCAAAATTTAAGCTAGAAAGTTTAGGAAAGCAAAGGATTATTGATTACTGAATGCTGCTTCAGAATTTGTGTATTCCCTTTTCCTGTTTGCTCACTGAACGGTATCTATGCTGAACTGAAAACATGAACTCATCTTAGCTCCTGGTCAGTCTTTCCATAAGTGGGGAAAAAATGACCTTTTATCTTCTCATTTTGTTCATGGCAGCTGATATCCTGGTTTTTTTAGTTCATTTCCAGATGCAGACAGTAGCATTGTGAAGTGTGAATGAATGAAAAACCTTTCTAAACCATGTTTAAAATTATATTTTTGAATGATTATTCCTCTTTTCCAGAATGAAAAAGCCTTAAAATTTTATTTTCTTCAATGGGTAGGGTATGGACAAAGAGTAATGACATTTGTGTGTCTTACTTACCAGAGTCATCAATGGTGAAATATTCACCTCCTGTGGTGACTTCATAGGTCACCGTGGCATGACCTGACACTGTGGGGTCATCAGCATCCACAGCTGTCACTTTGGTGACTGAGGTTCCTAGAAAAGCGTTTTCAAGGTGCGTATTAATATAAATGGTGCTTTTTAAGGCCAGCCATGAAGGGAGATGAGTGATGGAGTGTTGGGAAAGATGAAATAGGAAAGCCTTATAAATATGACTGTTTAGACTTTGAGAATATGGAACCTATAAGTGAAATAGAATTGAAGGCAAGTTTTGATGTCTAAGATGCCGAGCCTCTGTTACTGAACAACAGAAGAACAATAGTGTGGCCAGCTGAAGGCAATCCCCTTTTGATTAAACAATGCCCTTCTCCTCACCAAGAGTCCAAGGGTCAGAGCAGACCCCACCAGCTTGGTAAGAGGGGTCCAAAGAGTAGTTTTTAGGGTTTAAAATATAACATAGTATGGTAATGTAAAGATTCTTATAGGCTATATGTAAATGCTATAGGATTTGTATCTTGTACTAGGTTGGTTATTAGTAAATTAGAATATTCAGTGTAGAAGAAGATTTAATGCATTGTAATGGGAACTTCACTCTCTTACTCTTTACTCTTTACTCTTACTCTTTACTCTTGCTCTTGCTCTTGCTCGTACTCTTGCTCTTACTCCTCTTACTCTTACTCTACCCTTCCGTCTCTCAGTCCTGCTCCGAGCTGTGACTGGCAGCTCTCAGCAGGGCCCCTATACCCACGCTGTGAAATAAACTGCACACTCCAAGATCAGCATTGACTCCAGAGATCTCTCGTCTCCGTCTGTCCCATCACCGCCCGTCCCCATAACCACAATGGAGGACATACCTACTGGTGACATTTCTGGGACAGACCCATTGAACACCTTCTGTACAAACACGGGGGCGTTGTCGTTGATATCATACACCTTGATGATGAATTTGGAGGGGCGTTCCAGGGACCTGTTGTTTGTTCTGTCAATGATGAGGGCTGTCAGCTCATACTCTGCCTTCTTCTCCCTGTCCAGCCTCTCGAAGGCGTAGACATCCCCGCTGGTCTCCTCCACCTTGAAGATGGTGTTGGCATATTCACCCTCGATGATGTACTTGGCGTTGTTGTTCCTTACACTGGATGTGATCTGGCAGGAAAGTGTAATTCAGAGAGATAAGGGTGGGGTCTGGCAGCTGGGTGCAGCAGTTACTCCTGGAGGATTCACACAGTCAGGAATTCCTCATCCCACTGGGAGGCAGAGCAGCCCTCAGGACTTCTGCTGGCAGCTGGGGCAGCACTGAGCAGCACCACAGCAGCAGCTGGGCTTATAGGACCACACTTGCACCCACACTGGAGCTTGCTTGCTTATACAGAACAAAGCTTTTTTAAAATCATACCTCGTATTTCCTAAATGTATAAATTGTTCATGCAGTCAACACTTACAAATAATTAACTGCACTATGTCTGAAATAACATGAGCCACTGTTCAGTTTGAGTTACTCTTGTTTGCAACTTTCTGGACCTACCAGGAGTTTTTGCTCAGTTTCACAGGATTACAGGAGGAAATCTGTATTCACAGCTCCTGACATTATTGAGCATTAGCCTCTATTCCTTAGCATTTAGCAGAATTCCTGCCATAGCTGACAGCTTTCTTGTGCTCAGTCACGTGCAATCCTTTAATAGGCAGTCTTCAGGCTCGTGCTATGACAGGAAGGTTACATTTCCACCCCATAGATTTTAAAATATAAGGTTATATGCAGTGAAAAAGGGATGTGATAAGAGGAACGAGCATTAATCAGTTTTAAAATATAATTTAATCCAATTCTAAATGCTTTTGCACACTAGTTGATCTGCAGATAATATAATGATGCTTCCCCTTCTACACCCCGACACGTACAGGGACACTGCTAGAAGGTTAAAACCACAATTTTCCATGCACTATATCAGCATTCTTATTTCAGCCAGCTAATTATCAAGGATTGCTGGGTTTGACCAAGTATTCCCATCCTGTTGTTACTGATGTTATCATAAATGTCACCTGTTGGGTGTTCAGGATTTAATTTATCCTGTAGTTGTCATTTACTGTTGAGCACTATTTAAATTTCGGTATTCTCTTTTGAAATGTGTCATTAATATTTCCACCCCTCATTTGTTAATCATGCTTCTGGCTGCTGGGACTGCTGGAGAACAGTTGACAACTCTGGAGATGCCACATGAGAGATAACCCCATCCTTGTCTCAAAGATGGGATTTCTCAATTTTTATGCACCTATTCAGTGTAAAAAGCATAAACTTCTCAGAATGTGTTTTCTGGTGCTGAGGACGAACAGGCAAAGGAAAGCACCTTTCCTTTGGTGCAAGATAAAATGCAAATGTGTCAGCACATTCCTGCAGCTGTCCCTCAGCCCTGGGCCTTTCTTTGAAGGGTTTATCGAGGGCTCAGTGCTGCAGATGCACCGAGCAGCCACTGCAGGAGCCATCAGGAGATTGTGCTGCTAAAACACCCCAGAGCTGGACAAAGGGAATTACTCTTATTTAGGACAGCTCCAGGAATAGAAGCTGCTCCTCAGTCTAGGGCTAAATTGGTCTGAAATGAAGCAGGGATGCCCCGTGGTAGCTGAGAGGATGCTGTGGCCTCTGTGCTTTCTCTGTGGTGCTTTCTGACAGCCCAGAGCAGCCAGCAAGGCCTGTTGGACTTTGCTGAGACAGCCCCAAAAGATGTGAGTGCTGAACAGGGCAGGGAAACGCTCAGCTGCCTTTATCTGCAAAGTGTCACAGTGCACCCCTTGGAAAGACTGGATTGGGAGAGCTTTCCCTGGGCCATATGCAGTTGATATTAGGCTTTTATGAGCACTGCCCTGAGGAAAATGAGTTTGCAAGCAGGTCAATGCTTGTTCGTATTTTAAAAAATTATTTGCTTTCTCTTTATGCAACAGTATTTTTCATTGTGTAACACTATTTTGAAACATAGCACTCATGTTTCGTGTACAAGCTGAGATGTAAAGTCTCAGCTGTGTTTTTTAATACATCTGTTTTATTTGCTGATCTCTGAGGTTTCTGAAATAATCTCATGTTGCCAGAAACATCCTGACATGCATCAGGCACCAGACTTCCTTCCTAGCCATGCACCTGCAGGTAATGTGGCTGGTTTTGGAATCTCCAGGACTGCTATTCCCTTAAATTTACTTGTATTCTTCAAAAGAATTAAAATTCCTTTGACAATATTCTTCATTTACTCTTTGCCCACATTTTGAAGACTTTAACATGTCAATACGTAGGTATTAAGTCCCATTTCTATTTCTTTTTCATTTCTCCTGCCTAGACTGCAAACAAATACTGCTTTTCAAGATTCTCATTTGCTATTTTTAGTCATTGCTCACAGGTTGCTGCTTACCTTGCCAACATGGTGTGGCAAAGGTGTATCAATCTCTTCTTTGATGTGCATTTGGTTCCATATCCAGTCCCTCTTCTGGCGTTTGTGGCTGACATCATTTGAACAAAGGTTTTGGGTTGATTTCTGACTTCCTCCGTCAGCAAATGCTGGAGCCAAGAACAACAAGAAAAGTAGAATAAGGTGGCTCATCTTCTTCTGTAGCCTAGAAAGCAATATAGAAATGCAAAAATATAAATAACAACAGAATCAGATTCAGCAGAGGCAGCACACGTAGAAGTGCAAATGGACATTCCTTCTGTAGGGAAATTTGATCGCTTTGTTTCTTTTCATTTGCCTCAGCATCAAAATGTGAAGGCTTCTTCCTTCTATGAAATAGTTTTAGCTGGATGTAAACTGTGAAAACCAACACAAAGTATTTCAATTAAATAAAAAGTGAGTTTTGAATGCTGGTGTAAGAGCCAGCATCCCCCTGAGTGACTGTCATTGCTTTGAGGAGCAGATTCAGGTCCTCGTTGTGCACAGGGCCAGGGCAGCCTGGCACCATGGCTGAGCTTGAGTTAACTCCACTTGAAATGAAATGTTCAGGCCTGACAAACCCAAAGGCTGTATTTTGACATGCCCCAACACAAAATACGCTGTAGTCAATATCTTCCTATGGAAAATACTGATTTAGAATAAAATCTGGGGTTTCTTTTTGGTGGAAAAACTTGTTCATGTGAAATTTTCAATCAAGTATAGTACAGCAAATTATCTTTCTTTAAGAGCTTGATTCAACTCCTTGTCTTTTGAAGCTTTTGGACACTCACATAAAGTTCCTTTATCCCCTGTTCCCAGACTTTTACATCTGCAGAATGATAATTTGTGAAATGATTTTCAGGTGAAACCATATTTTTGCATCCTGTGTTAATATTAGCAAACTTTAGGCCTGACTTTCATATCAGAGGAGTTATTTTCATGTTATCAAAGCTTACTCATTTTCTTGCTATATTTCCCATTCCCGATATAAAGGACTGTCAGGGAGCTTTAACACTCAAGTAATCAGACTTTAAATTGCACATAAATGACTTTCCATTAGCTTTTAGGAGCTGTCAGCATGCACATCAAAAATAAACTCGCTAATTGTGATGAGAAGTTGAAGCTGCTAGATGCAAGATTAAATTAATATTTTCATCAGGAAGGTGCTGAGACGTTTCCAAAATTACTCTTTGGTAACCAGGCAATCAGTGTTATCCCATGGTGCAGCATCAATGTCAGTAAAAAAGATTTTATTTACCATGAAATGTTGCTTTACTGTACTTTTCTCCCACGCTGTTGTACATAAACTGAGGAATGTCCATCCCTTGTGGCTGTGTAGGAAGTGAAGTTGCTTTTTGATAGATAAGCTGTGTTTGATACAGTTCTCTGGAATCAAACAAAGCTTTTTGATTTAGCTAGTTTTTTCTATTCTATTCTATTCCTTAGCTTGACTTTGAATATTTTTAGAAAAATTAGTATGATTTAGTTGTTTTTCTATACTTTATTTGTGTAGATGAACATTTTCTAACTGCACACTGGAAGGCAGTGATGTGGTTCTCTTGTGATTGCATAAGTCTGACTTTTATCCATAAAACCACAAAACACAATAACCAAAGGAAGCGTAGGACAATGCCAACCAGCACAGGCTGTGGTTTTGCCAAAGAACAGACTGGAGTGTTTAAAGAGCCTTTTTCTCTTGCTCCAGTGCTGAGTGGAGCTCTCCTGTAGTGCTGAGCTGCTGCTTGAAGTTTTAAAACAGAAAGTGCTGACTGAATCTATTTACATACACGTGCATTTCAGCTGAAACTTTAGCTACACCTTTCACTCAGCATGTCCATCTTTGTGTTTGTAGATTTTAAGGAGGCTTCAATTCCTTTAACTCCTGATTAATGGATCCCTTGTTAATATTTGTCCAACCTCCCTGGGTAGTGGAGGGTTCCTTTGGCAGTAGTTTGGAGGTCCTTGGCTGCCCTCTGGCACTGCAGCTCAAACACAGGCTGAGGTGGGAGAGCCTCTTGCAAAAACTGATTTTTGCTTCCCTTTGGCAACTTTCAGCCTGCTCATTTTGGGAAAATGACAGTGCCCACTGGAGCTCTTTGCTCGCTCTTCTGCAGGGACACGGGAGGTGCCTTGCCCCGTAGGACAGGCTGACCCTGAGGACACTTTCCTCAGGGCACCATGCCTGTTTTCCACGTGGCAGCTGGCTTTTATGAGCACCGTGGCTATTAGGCTTTTATGAGTTGCAAAGCTGGCAGTCTTTGCTGTTGAGTCTGTCCCTGAATTCCTCAACACGTTCAGGAATGCCCTTCCCTGGCAGCACACAGGAGCACGGCCCTGTGAGCAGCGGTGGGATGAGGGCTCTGTCCTGGTGGGAAGGCCACTTTCCCTGGATGCCAGCTCTTGACAAGCTGTACTAAATGCTCAAAGTGCCAGAGGCAGCAGCAGGAGGGGACATTCCCATGCCTGAGCAGGAGAATTAATTCCCACGGAGTCAGAAGCAAGAACGTTTCTGAGGGATGACAGGGGTAATTAACAGGTAGGGATCAGCTTTTCCTTTCTTCCTGCGTCTGCTGGGGCAGCCAGGACTGAGGGATGGGAATCGGGTTCATCCCTCCAAGCAAGGATCCCCCAGCCCCCTGGGAATGCAGGTGGATCTCCTGGATGCTGCCATGAGTCCCTGCCCTGCTCTGGCCTCACACAGCCCCCAGTCATCCCTCTGTCCCTGGCTGATTAGCCCAACAGTTCCAGCTTCTTCAAGTCTAATCAGGGACCATAAATGTTCCTGAAAGTTAACAGAAAATGGTTTATTCAAACAGCTGAGTTTCTTGCTTTGCTCTTAAATTTTCTTCCAGCAAATGGTGGGTTCTCCCACCCGTATTATTCATTTTATGTGTTGAATTATTTTAGCAAATAACTCTTGGTCTGCAGGATACTATAGGCAGTTAACTGAGAAATTCTGGTATTCAAAGTGATTTATGTGACACATGACTCATACAGTGCAGTTTCTTCTTCCAGACTGGGAGTAATTATTAAAAAATGTCGGGTGGAGATATAGACAATACTGTACTAATTAAAAGTTTGCATTTTACGGTTGTTTTGGCAAGTAATCAACTGTAAAGATGATGAACAGCTGGTATAAATACAGTTTCCATGTAATGAAACCACATTGGATGAAATATTCTTATGAACGTTTGTGGTTTTTTCCTTTTTTTTTTTCCCTGGTATTTGCCTCTCACCTCGTTTACTTCTAACTGTAAAAGTGTGCATTAATCCTTATGTTAGTTTAGTTGGCAAAGAAATTTGTTCAATGCTTGTTTTTTCCAGAAAAGTTAAACCTAAAAGTTAAAGGATTCTGTACAGAGATTTTAGGAAGTGAGGGACAGTTGTCTCTGAAATGATGTGTTTTCCTGGTCAATCATACTAAAACCTTATGCTTATCTTTGAGAATTTTTCAGCATCTAAAAAACCCAAATGGATAATGGTAGAGTGGTGATAATGAACATCCTGAGAGAGAAATTTGCTAAAAGTGGCTATCATACACGAGAAAACCAACACATTTTAGAAGGGTTGTGTCCGTGTTGTTGAGATAATTTGTTGTTGAGATAATTTGCATAACTGATTGTGAGAAAGGCTGGAAATGAAAGATTATTTTCTCTTACTGGAATCTGAATAATGTAAATGAAAATGAAAAACCCCATACAAAAAAAAAAAAATCTTTCTTGGAGCAGACAGCACTGAAAAATTATTTTTCAGATGGAAAAAATATACTTTGATAAACTATATAAACACCTCCAAAATTGCTGTGCTCAATGAAACCATGGCAAATACAGAGAGCAGAACCTGACCTGGTCTCAGGGTCTCTGAGCAGAATGACTTTGAACAGCCTGGCCATACAGAATCCATTTTAACATTAATTTCTCATCTATAAGGATGAGTAAGACCAAAAGTAAATGTGTGAATGCAGCAAGCCCCGAGGAACAGAAAGTTAACACACAAACACAGGAGGGGGACAGATTATCTTTTTCCTTTGCAGTGTTGTAGTTTTGGTGAGCAGGCAGAGCATTATTAAAAGAAAATTGCCTTAGCAATACTTAATGCTGCCTTCCAGGGGCCACAAAGGGCTTTGCAAACCTGGACTGACACAGCTCCTCCCGTCTCTGACAAGCCCTGCAGGCAGATAAAAAGCATTATCCCTTCCAAAAGCGGCACTGGAAGCACAGAGGGCTGAGATGTGTTTGTGGTGTCCTGACAGGGATCAGGGACAGGAGTGACAACGCTCTCAGGTTTTGCTGTCCCAGTTCCCTCAGCTCAGAACTGGTGCCCATGGCTGTGCCCAGCTCCCAGAGCAGCAGGAGGTGTCCCCAGGTGTGTCCCCAGGTGTGTCCCCAGGTGTGTCCCCAGCTGTCCCCAGGTGTGTTGTTACCTCTGCTCCCGTTCCCCTCTGTGCTCCTGCCACGCTGCTGGGGCTCCCGTGGGACAGGAGCTGAGGGCACCCAGTGACAACAGGAACTGGGGAGGTCCTCAAACCTCAGTGACACTGAAAACAACTGGCTGAGGAAATCATGCAACTTTTGACTCAGAGGAATAACTTTTTTTTGCATTTTCGGATGTAATTTGTGGCAGGGCAGAACCCAGTGTTTCTCTGTGTCTGTCACATGTCCCCAGCAAGACACAGTGACCAGAACAAGCCTTTCCTGAGAACACCCTGCTGCTTGTTCCTTTCCAGATTATTGAGCTGATTTCAACAGGCCTCGTGCCTGACTGCCTGGGGTTGGATTTTTGATTGTCCTTGTGTCGATTTTATGGATGTGAGAAGTGATTTCCACTGATGACTAGACAGCCTGGAGTGCAAATGCCTGCCTGGAACTGGTTCTAAAACGCCATTTTGTATGCAATGATGGTACCTTTAAGTAAATAGCCACTGTGATGACTAAACAATCTGGAGTGCAAATGCCTGCCTGAAAACTGATTGGGAAATGACATTTTCTACTTGGGATAGTACCTTTGAATGAACAGACACTTCAGCAATATCTTAAGCAAACTTGCTATTTTAAAAATATCTGTGTTGTGAGAGCACTTGTGCTGCATTTGGTGCTGCTCAGTTCTTGATGTTGATGCTGCAGCAGCGTATAGACAGGTGAGGACATAATTCAGCACTTCTGATTTTGGCTCCTCATATTTTCTTTCCAGGGAAAAGGAGAATTAATTCTAATCTGAAATCACTTTGTGATTTGAGCTTCAAGTTTCTGTTAGGTCTGGGGGAAATTTATTAATGATTGTTTTCCCCTGTCTGTTCAGCTCACCAGAAAGTTTCTTCTGGATGATACAAAATACAACTTTATCTCATGGGTGGATGGAGTCCTCAGCTAGGACAGATTTCTCTTTTGGAAATGAAGAACTTTGACTGTAAAAGACCTGTAAATACTTGCTTTGTATACATTAAATGTTTATTGTCTTGGTGGAAATCAGGCAGCCAAATTGTGCTCCAAGTCTTTTTTATCTCAGATACAGAACTGGGAAGAAAATGAGGGAGGGAAGACCTCGTTTGGTGGGTTTTTTCCTTTTTTTTCCCCCCTTACTTTTATCTTCCTCTTTTTTTCTTTTTCTTTCCTTTTTCTTTTCAAAGAAGCAAAGTCATTCTCCAAGTTAGTGAGTGACAACTTTTGTCCTAAAGATGGGTGAGCAGCAAAAATTAATCTACCCAAGAGTCCTCCCAGAGATCCTGACACCCCTGCTTGCATTGCAGTGAGTGACCTGCTGGCTTGAAGTGAATCCTGAGAGAGGAAGAGTGCGAGCTGAAAATCAGAAATATATGGTCCAAGAAGATTTTGGTTGTAAACAGAATGAGTGAGGAAGGAAGATCCCTTTGGTTCCTTGCTGATAAATCTGATTGAGTTGAGAGGGTCCTGTCAGACAGTGAAGCACCAAGGCCCAAAATCTCCAAGGTGGAAGGATTTTTAACCTCTGCCGGTTTCTCTCAATTTCTAGTTAACCTTCTCTTAATATGCATTTTCTAAAAATTTTCAAAAGCATATTCCATTGCATATTTGCAGTTTGGAGGGTGCTGTCTATGCTCCTACCTGATTTGTATCTGATAAAGAATGGATGGAATTATTTATTGAATGTGTGTTTCTCATGTAGGTGCAGATTCAATTTCCTGTTCACAAATACACATTTGTTTGGCTTATATCTTGATTTCCCTTTACATAACACCTGCACAGATCAGAATCAGCTCTGATATTGGCTTCTGTTAGAATTCAAGAAAACATCAAAGAGTCTCTTTTCCTGGGAATATTTGGGAGAGATGGGCTGATAGATTGTGCCTGGTTGTCCTGCATTATTTTGGTAGCTGTAGCCTTTTGTGGATAGTGTTAATTTAAATATGTTTGGGGATATAAAACTCTTCTGTTTGTGGAAATGAATCCCTTACATGATCTAATAAAAGAAGACCTGGAGAGGTCTTCTGTACAAAAGTGTGCAACTTCAACATAGGTCAAGAAAATCTAGGGCTTATTTTTCTGTGTCATGTCAAAAATCTTATCCAGGAAAATGAGCCACCCCAGAGGGGCTGCCCCTCTGGGTCACGTGCACAAGCTTTGATTCCTGTTCTCATTTTTAATCAAATAATTTTCCTGTCAATCTGTAGTAATCTGTTTTTTATCTGAGTTTCTATCTTGTAAATCTGGTAATTGAGAAGCCAGTTAAATATATGTTAATGTTTCAGTTACTGGACTGTTCATGGACCTTAAGGAAGGACTATTTTTGGACTAGCTAAATGAATAATTCTTGAATGACTACTGTTAAAATGACAGTGCACTCTTGAACTGAGGGTTGTTTGCTGTGGATGACAGGTGTGATAGAGGTAAAACAAGGCTTTGAAGTCATTAAAATCAGCAGTGACAGTACAGACTTTCTTCACATCAGATTGGTGATGTAGCTAATTGTTGCCTTAAGGGATGACTGTTTTCCTGTGACCATCCTGGTATGTCCAGCAAGAAATCCCTGATGTTGGTAAATCTGCTGACCTTCTGCCCAGTAGAGAAACCCAGGTGAAGGTCTGTCAGAGCCACACTCAATCTGAAGTGAGCTTTAACAATCTTCCTCATTTCCCACTCTCAGCAGGCAGGTTGTGTCTTGTGCCAGGTGCAGAATCCTTGGCTGTGCTCATTGTTCAGGATAATGTCAGCTGCCACCACAGGAGCTGTAACAACACTTGAGAGCTGATGCCAACCAGTTTGAAATGGGACAGCTACAAAGCATGAAGCATTGAAGAGTTCTGGTGCTGCTTGAGGGTTCTGACTCTTTCTCCTGTAGTCACATAAAACTTTACTTTCCCTGAAGTATTCCCAAAATGGATTAGAGTCCTTGAAATAAGTGGTAGTGTCCAGTCTTTCCATGCTTAAAGCCTTTTACTTCATGTACAAATATGTCAGTCCAAAATATAACGAGGGATAAAATGTGCTTAAGCACAGTGCCCAGTATAAACACAGCTGCTGAAATATTTTGAATCTCATTTGTGATTAAATTATTAAACCAATTTTTGATTTTGTTTCATAGCAAATAAAAATATTATCATAAACAGAAAATTTTGGCATTCCCTTAGTTGTTGACAGCATGGATCCCATGGAGTTTAAAGTCACAAGCTACTCTGCTGTATCTCTTTACAGCCTCTGGTCCCTGGGAGCAGGTTTATGAGGGCTGAGTGAGGAGCAGGGCTGTTCTGGCATTTAGGGAACCTGCTCAAACCCACAGGCAGAGTTTGGGGGTTGGTACAGAATATTCTCACCTCATCATCACTGTCACACAGATTCTGTGCTCTCTGGTTTAGAGCATTCAATTTATTAAGATCAGAAATCCCACAATACCTATGACTGGTATGACTTATTTACTTTGCAGATGTTGCAGGGGTGAAACAAACAATCAAATGACAGAAAATTTGCCCTTGACCACGTCTTGTTGTGACAGTTGTCAAATGCTTTTGCAGCCAGAGCCATTCTGGGGGTTAACTCTGGGTTAAATGCAGCCCTTCTGATCTGAAGTGGGCTGATAAGATGGGTGGGATAACCCCGCACGCATAGTTTGGAACTGCAGACACTTCCCCCTCTGAATTCCTTGTCCAAGATAAAGAGGAAGATACCTCCCATCTGGATTAATTATTGATGAAGACAGATGCTGAAAATAGTGATGAAGTGCCAGTGTTGCAGACAGGCAAAGAACTTACTCCATTCCTTGTATCCAAAAGCAAATTCCAGGGATTATCAGGTGTTCTCCCCCTGGGGAGGCGTTCTCTCTGAGTCTCAGTGACATATTTACCCTGTAGTAGATCCAGCTTTTTTTCTTGCTTCCTCTGAGCCAATTTCCTTCTGCTTATCCCAAACTGAGGTGACTCAGTGGGACAGAAAGAGCTGCAGGAGTCTCACTGAGCCCCCCTCATTCCCAGCACCCCCCACACTCTGATCTGTTTGGTTTTGGGGGAGCAGGAGAACAAGAGAATCCTCTGAAAATTATCTGCTCCTTCCAGTGCGGAAGTGGAATAGTTTGGGCATCTTGGAGGTGTTTGTGATCACTGAAAAGATTTCTCCAGCCTCTCTGACCAGAAGCTTTGCTCCCTACAATAAATTGTGTCCACCTTTCAGTCTGGGTCTGTTTTGGTGCATGCCCTGGTTAGCTCAGCTCTACAGAGCTTGGCTGAAGCTGCCACTGGGTGTTTCAGAGTTTGGCCAAGCTCAAAGAACATAAGGTACATATAAGAATAATGTATTGAAGAGCTTTCTGCACTTCCCCTTTGCTTTCACATAAATCCTTAATACCAGAGAGGCCTCCTAGCACAGAGTTCCAGCTGAGCCTCCCTCATTAGGGAAAAGTCCCTCTCCTTTGCGGAACCACTTGCAATAAATATGATTTTTTTAAAAAGTACAATGTAGCTGTGTTTACAGCAGGTAAGATTTTTTTTCTCCATATTTTTCTTTAACAAAAGCTCAGGAGCAAAAGTATCTTTGTGGAACGTGAGCATCTTGCCCAGGTCACAGTAACTGATATTTACTGCCCTAACAGTAATCTGCAGCAGAGAAAGCCTGCTTAGCTGGCTGTGTGTGCTCATTCCTTTGTCCAGGGTATTCTCTGGGGCAGCTGAATGCATTAGTATTTCCTCTGAAAATTAACGTTGTAACAGATAAAGAAAGCATGCACATATACATAAATCTCTTGTTTTCTGTCTGGGCAAGAGGCTAAAAGAACAGGGTGTGTCTGGATAGATTTTGTTTAGTGTTCTGTATTTTTCTCCCTTTTTAGAATATCTCATTCAAATGTCAGTTCATTCTTCTCTATTTCCTGCCCTTATCCAACAGACTTGTAGACCAGGCTTAATTAACTTTAAGACCTTTTATGTCCATCCCTATAGTTACAGTCCTTTCCTGGAACACTTCCATTGTATTATCTCCATGTGTTGTGAGATGATGCAAATGATATTATTACCACTCTTGTGAATTTACAATGAGTATTTCAATAGTGTTAGTTACAGCTTAGCTCTTGTCAAGAAAATTCCATCTTTAAATCAAAATAAAACTAGGGGAGCAAATTTCCGCTTTAATGTGCTGATAAAGGAAAACTGGAGAGCCTGCAAATACAGGCCCCAGACACAGGGAAGCTTCAAAATATGAGGAAAGCTGTTGTAAGCTGTGTGACTTTCTTCTGTGTGGATTTGTTTCTATGTGGGAGTGGTTGTGATTTAACAAAGATATTTCTTAGGCTGAGGTGGAACTTTTTTATTCTCTTCAGCAGCTGTGTAAGTGGAACATTTATTTCTGCCACAGCTCACATTTTAATCACAGCCACTGAAAGCCCCCTCCTGGTGTGAATAAACCCTTTCTCTTCTTCTGAAGAAGCTGCAGGTCAGTCCATATTTGACAAGTGATGCAGCTCATCACTTCACAGCAGGGAAATGAGAAAATATATTCCACAGAGAAGTATGTCCCTTTCTTCCTGTTTGGGACTGAAGTAATGTCCAAATGCAACTCAATAATTCAATATCTGTTCTAATCCTAAACTTTTACCAAAGCTGCTGCTGGCAAATCCAGGGTACAAAGCAGAGGTGTTAGTTAAATCTTGCTGCAGAGGATGGAGCTCTGTGATAGTTCTGTCTCTGCTGAGTTCACATTTGTGTCTTTGCAAAATGAACCCACTGCAAAAAGCATTCCAGCTCTCCTGCTCTCTGCTTTCTGCCCTCACTTCTTAATTTGTGTGCTGGGTAAGTGTCTGAAGTGGAGTGCACCGACCATCTGAATGATACTAAAATGTGCAATCATTGTTTATGCTTTAATAAGAGCCTAAACCCCTAAATTGACTGCGCTGAGCAAACAGCCAATATACACAAATTCATTGTAGCTTTGGGTTCCTAGAGGAGGTGTTGAAAATTCTGACACATTATTATTAATATTGATTGCTTGGCCTAATCCTAACATAGAATCACAAAATGGTTAAAGTTGGAAAACACCTTTAAGATCATCAAGTCATGAGTAAACTGATTCTCTTTCAGACAGAGCATTTATATCTGAAAGATAATGACAGCAAAAGCCAGAAAGAGAATGCAAATCTCTTCTGAACTCAGGTCAAGGGCTGGAGGTAGAGGGAAGGACTATCCCACAAACAGATGGAGAAGCCAGCCTAAAGCTCTGTGCCAGTGGGGGCTCTGCTGATGGAGCTGAGCCCATCACAGGAACCATTCCCATCAATGGCAGGATTTCCTATCATTTGCAGGGCAGCAACACCAGGCTCTTGGTCTCCTCAAGCCAAATGCTGTAAGGCAGACCTTGTGCTCCTCGAGGATTCCCAGAGCACAAATTCACAGCAGACAGCATCATTAAAGGAAGAGGAAAAGGAAGACTGGTGCTACCAGAGCACTGCTTAGCAATGTGGACAAAGGCAGGAGAAGGAATTTGAGTGCATCCTCCAGACACAGTGGAAGTGGAATTTCCCTTCCCACTGTCATGCACAATGAGGCCAGGGCCCCTGGTGCTGCACTGACCCATCCTGTGCCTGCTGAGCTCTGCCAGGGGTCAGGGGCACCACCCCAGGTGTTGCTGGTGGGTCTGGGAGAGACCAGGATGCAGAGAAATGGGTGACTTCAGTGGGGACAAAGCCAGATGTGTCCCTGCTGGTTTGTGGCTTTTTAACAAGATGTCTAACAGAAACACAGGCCTCTGTTGCTTCAGGTTGTGGCAGAGGATGCTGGGGAAATTGGACAGGAATAGAAGCATCTTGGTGACAACTGGGACAATAAAAGTGACCTCTCTGGGTTTCAAAAAGAAGGAATTTAAAACATTTCTGCCTTTTTGTCTACCTCTAACTACAGTGGTGCTCTGTAAGTCCTTGCATTTCAGGTAGCAATGTCGGGGCAGAAGAACACTCTTTTCTCTCTGCTCTCTTTGGGAAGGTACCTGTGCAATTTCCCTAGTTTGTGCAGGTAACCATGCTTGCCTTTCTCTAAAATATCAGTCATTTTTCACTATAAGTTCTGGACTTTTGTGGATAATACTTGATAAAGCTTTCAAATGCAGCTGCTAATCTATTGGAAGAGTTTTGCTCTGTCACACAAATATACTTGTCTGGAGAAACACTTGACTCCTTCTGGTTTATGGACTATAAACCTTTACAGGGGTATTCTCAGAGCACCAAAACTGAAGTGTAGGCAGTGCAATGGAAGGATAAGTTGCCCTTGTGCCCTTTTGTCTTTGCCAGCCCTGGAAATCCCGGGTCTTGAGGTACTCCAGGTCCTGTGGATGTCCTAATTTGCATCTGGGAGGGCTGGGCCCCAAATCTCCCTGCCTGCCCAACAGATGTGTATAGCAGCAAATGCAGAGATCAGACCCATGGCACAAACAACTTCCATTTCAGGAGATGAGAGAACTTACTTAACATATTCAGCAAAAGCTTGCATTCAAAATATAGCCAGTTACATTCTTATTGACAGATCTGAAATTCAGATGCAGATGAGTGAAAATCAAACGAAATGGGCTAATTTGTATTCCTGCACTGAAGAGCTGCAAACAGGTTCTTCACAATTTTTTATTAATTTTTCATATTCCAAGGCCAGCCTCACTGCAGAATTGAGGAGGTGCAGTGGTGAGTGGTGTGATGAGGAATTCATTCTGTGGAGGTCTCTGAGGGCAGCGCAGGTTGAACCCTGGGGATGGTTGGAACCCTAGGAAAGGGGCTCTGTGCACCTCAAAGGGCACAGGGAGCTGTGGCACAGCCAGAGATGTGGCAGGAGCCAAGAGCTCAGCAGGGAGAGCGAGACTTTGGCAGCCTTGGACTGTGAGGGGACAAAAGCCCAGGGGGTCCTTGGCTGGGATCCGTCCTGGGAGGCACCAGCTCGGGCTGTTCTGTGTTCGTGCACTGGGAATAAATGGCTTTATGAAATGAGATGTCTGAGACTCTGCCATGGGAAAGCTGGGCTGGAACTGGGAAGGAGTCCTGGTCTGACAGAGGGTGTGTGTAGGGAGCCAAGCAGGACCTGTTGGGTCCTGGAGCTGGGAAGTGGGTCCAGCCCCAGCAGGGACAGTCTGGGGTGGGAGTGGGACTGCCTGAGTCCCTCCTGGATGCCTGGGCATGGGAATTTCCTCAGCTGGTGTGCCTTCATTTCTAAACCATGCCTTCATCTTCACAGGTTCATTCCCAGCATTACTTGGTGGGACCCCTGGGTTGGCAGGGGCTCTGTGCCTGGGCAGGGGCCAGGCTCTGGAGCAGGATCCTGGAAGTTCCTCAGCAGCACTGGTGGCTCCTGGCCATGACAGTGACACCCGAGTGCTTGTTTTCTGTGTTTGCTACACCTGCATGGCCCTTGGTGGAGCAGAGCCCTGCAGGGAAGCCTACAGGTGGATCAAAAAACCTCTTATCATGGGTCAGAAGAGTGTCCAGCTCTGGGCTTGCCAAGGTCTGCTCTCCTTCAGCTCTTCAAGGCCTGTGTGGGAACTGTTCTGGTGATTGTGAGCTGGGCACCTCTCCGTCCCAGCAGATCTCCAAACAAACAATCCACAAATAATGCACAAATAATCCCTGTCTGCTGTGCTCTGGGGAGGAAGGGAAACCACTCACACCAGTGCTAAACTTTGAGGGGGTTTTGGTTTGTAAACTCACAAGGATAACAAGGGAAACGAATTTGTTTAAAAATAATAAAAAT
>VXAX01001434.1:34201-80326 GCA_013399835.1 Leptocoma aspasia | reverse complement strand
AGTTTGATCAGAATGTGTGTTCTCACCTGCCCAAAGCTCAGTGGCTTGTCTATAATGTGTGTTCTTTCGTATAAAGAAAGCTACAAAAGCACAGTTTTTTTTACCTGGGAGCCCTTGCTTTGAGTTACTGAGAGTTTCTAGCATCTATTACAGTTTTATTTTTATTCTGAGCACATCCTGCTGGGAGACTTTAACTCTGATTTCTAATCCTTTTGTTGAAGGAGTTGGACATGGGTTTGTCTGAAATTGTGGAAGATATTTTACATGTGCATGATAACACAAAGGTAGGAATTTGCTGTTCTTTCCTTGTCATTTTTATACCCCAGTATCTTCAGTTAATTGATAAGGAAGAGCTTTCTTTATAGCAGAGATGTGTCAATAAAAAAATCTTTTTCAAGAAATGTCAGTTTTCCATTAAAATTTACCACGTTGTGCTGTGAAAGGAGGAACGTGTTTGAATTTTATAAACCATTTTAATACATTAAGCTAAACCCAAAATGCATAACCAGATGAAATTAATTGGAAGCCTGCACTGTTTGCAAGGCTCTGCTGTGCATAACTAACACCACTTTTAAATCTGATGCTTGACTTCTGTTCTGGGGAAACTGTTCTTTGTTTCCTGTTAAAATTAATCTTTAGAGAGAGTGCAGAAGTTTATCTTATATTTTATGCTGTGTCAAGACATATTATCCTCCTATGGAAGCATCTGTCATGACACAGCAAAAAGTCCTGGTAGTTTATATTGTGCTTTAAATGTAGCTGGGTGTAAATCTGTAGTTATCTGTAATTCTCCTCCTTGCTCTTTGGAAATAGGAGATTTGGAGATATCCACAAAAAATATTGTGGAAGTTGCTTCCATTATTTTATCCTTTGCTTTACTAATTGGGAAGAGTGTCTGGAAACAATAAATAATTTATGAAAAACTATAAAGAATGTCTAGAAATGCTTAATTACGTGTGTGAATAGTTGTCTTGCCTGCTTGTACTCCAACAAAGTGGTGGGCAAATACTTTATTGTAATTCTCTAATTGCCAGAGCAAATTGTGGCTTCTCTCAGTTTCATCCTTTGATCCTTTTATTGTTTGGCTTCTTGAAAAAAAGGGTAATTTATAAGCAAGTGTGCAGCAGTCCTGATTCCACAAAGAGTTAAAAAAGAAGACTTCAGAATATTTTTGTAGTGGCATCATCAGTGTAGTGCTGGAAAGAGCTGATGGTGCAGTAATTACATAAATTATTTAACCTCTTTTCATGTGTTAGCTTTGACCTGGGTTAACTCTGGAGAAAATGGTCTGTAAGGAGAGGCAGAGTAACTGCCAGGGCTGTAAAATTGGCTCTGAATTACATTGGCAGATAAAAAAAATCAGATTGATCCCTTCACTGAATCGAAGATCCCTCTGCCATGGTCAGTGTTACACCACTGTGACTTGGCAGGTGATTAAGAATTAATGGGATTTGTGTTGTCAGGTGAGATCACAAGGCCTTGGTGACTCAAACTGGTTTTCCCAGCCCTCAGAGGAGGATGGTGGGTGTGTGAGTGGATGTGAGTGATGGAGAGGTTCCACACTGGGCACTGTTCACCCTCTGAACTCTGAGCTGTTCAATTCTCTAGGTTGCCTGTGTTATGCTAGAACTGGATTTTTTTTTCTTTTACTGGATGAAATTTTATTTAACAGTGGTGGATGCCAATTTTTATCAATTCCCTGGTTTTGTCATGCCTTGCATGAGACAGGTAATGAGCATTTTACCAGAATTTGATGGTTTTTCCTTCCCCTTTCCCTCTCCTCCCTTCCAGCTCGGGCACCTCACTCTGGAGGACTACCAGATATGGAGTGTGAAGAGTGCTCTTGCCAATGAATTTTTAAATCTGCTTTTTCAGGTATGTTTAGGGGAAATCTAAGGTTGTAATTTACAGTAATTAACTGCTGAGCTTTCTGCATGGCCACGAAGTGCAGGCTCAGCATTTGTGTGCACAGGAGGGGATGTGGCTTTGCAGCTCTGGGCTGCCTTGGCAGCATGATTCTCTCTTTGATTATTGTTCCTTGCAGTGCATGGAGATGCCTAAAGCCTCATCTGTTCAAGAGAACCTGGTGTACTGCTCGGAAAATGAAATTTCCAGTCTATCAGCAATTATGTTTTCCATTAGACAAAGGCTGTGTTTGAAATTATTTTTGTGACAAATCTTTGCCAAGAAAGTAACCCAGGGAATGAGAAAAAATCTCTAATTCTTTCCCTGTACATCTTGCAACCAGTTTCCCTTTACATTTTCTGTTAAGGCCCTCTGAGGTACCTCTCATTGCTTCCTTAATGAAGCAGTCCTGGAAAGCTGGGATATCCTATCTTTGTTCACTTGCAGAAGCTGAGGATTAAGTATGTGCTGAATTGGGTTTTAATTGAGCTTGAATTGGATTTTTCTAAATCCTTGAAAGCCATATTTTAGCTCTGGCTTGCTTTGTGCAGAAAATAACTCTCAAAGAGTATTTTCATCCACTGCAGTTTGTTCCTTACCTGTTTTCCTTTGAGGTTGATACTTGGAGTTTAAATTACAATAATAATAATAATAATAATAATAATAATAATTGGCCTGTTACTACTTTATAAATTGTATTTTGAATGATACTTTCCCAAGGGCTTCAGGGTGACTGAGTAAGAGTGTCCTGAGGCCATCAGCTACACCACAGCTGGAAAGAATAACACCAGAAAGTTCTTCAAATTCGTTTTATCTCTAATTACATCAGGTTTGCTGAAGTTGCAACCTTCTCCAGNACTTGGCAGGTGATTAAGAATTAATGGGATTTGTGTTGTCAGGTGAGATCACAAGGCCTTGGTGACTCAAACTGGTTTTCCCAGCCCTCAGAGGAGGATGGTGGGTGTGTGAGTGGATGTGAGTGATGGAGAGGTTCCACACTGGGCACTGTTCACCCTCTGAACTCTGAGCTGTTCAATTCTCTAGGTTGCCTGTGTTATGCTAGAACTGGATTTTTTTTTCTTTTACTGGATGAAATTTTATTTAACAGTGGTGGATGCCAATTTTTATCAATTCCCTGGTTTTGTCATGCCTTGCATGAGACAGGTAATGAGCATTTTACCAGAATTTGATGGTTTTTCCTTCCCCTTTCCCTCTCCTCCCTTCCAGCTCGGGCACCTCACTCTGGAGGACTACCAGATATGGAGTGTGAAGAGTGCTCTTGCCAATGAATTTTTAAATCTGCTTTTTCAGGTATGTTTAGGGGAAATCTAAGGTTGTAATTTACAGTAATTAACTGCTGAGCTTTCTGCATGGCCACGAAGTGCAGGCTCAGCATTTGTGTGCACAGGAGGGGATGTGGCTTTGCAGCTCTGGGCTGCCTTGGCAGCATGATTCTCTCTTTGATTATTGTTCCTTGCAGTGCATGGAGATGCCTAAGGCCTCATCTGTTCAAGAGAACCTGGTGTACTGCTCGGAAAATGAAATTTCCAGTCTATCAGCAATTATGTTTTCCATTAGACAAAGGCTGTGTTTGAAATTATTTTTGTGACAAATCTTTGCCAAGAAAGTAACCCAGGGAATGAGAAAAAATCTCTAATTCTTTCCCTGTACATCTTGCAACCAGTTTCCCTTTACATTTTCTGTTAAGGCCCTCTGAGGTACCTCTCATTGCTTCCTTAATGAAGCAGTCCTGGAAAGCTGGGATATCCTATCTTTGTTCACTTGCAGAAGCTGAGGATTAAGTATGTGCTGAATTGGGTTTTAATTGAGCTTGAATTGGATTTTTCTAAATCCTTGAAAGCCATATTTTAGCTCTGGCTTGCTTTGTGCAGAAAATAACTCTCAAAGAGTATTTTCATCCACTGCAGTTTGTTCCTTACCTGTTTTCCTTTGAGGTTGATACTTGGAGTTTAAATTACAATAATAATAATAATAATAATAATAATAATAATTGGCCTGTTACTACTTTATAAATTGTATTTTGAATGATACTTTCCCAAGGGCTTCAGGGTGACTGAGTAAGAGTGTCCTGAGGCCATCAGCTACACCACAGCTGGAAAGAATAACACCAGAAAGTTCTTTAAATATCCCCTCATAACTAAATATTGATGAACTAACAAATATCCCTGCAATCTTGACAAAGAATGAATGAAGATGTAATAAATCTGTCTTAATGCTGATTACACATCACCAGTGTTGCACATTGCTCATTGGAAGTCTCATTTACAGTATTTTTTTCCTCCTGGCATAGCTGCTGTGTTTTAATTTTAGATTTTAATTTTTTCTTGATAACTCTATCACATAAAGCACAGGGCAAAGTCTGCCATTGATTTATTTGGGCATTTATTTGAGGTGTCATGTGCCTCATCTGCAGACAGAAAAGCCAAATATTCTGAGTGGAAAGCTTGTCAACAAATGGGTTTGTTTGCAGAGGGGTTGGTTTATCTGAAGAATCTCATTTTAGCTCAATGCTGTACAAATTTAAAAAGAAACACCAGACCCAGCTGTGTTGTGTGTGCTGGAAAATCTGTTGCTTCCCCCTGGCTAATGGCCTTTGTTTCATTCAGATGTGAAATGGTCTCTCTCACTGTAATATAAATTTAAATAAGACATCTTAGCAGTGATTAGAAATCTCCAGCTGAGATACAAATTGATAGCCTCAAAAGAGACATCAGGAGAAGGCTGTAAATCATGGGCTGAGCAGCAAAACCACCTGGGAGGTTCCTGAGCAGCCCTTCCCTCCTCTCCTCACTCCCTGTCCAGCTTTCCTGAAAAAGGAGTGAAATAGGAGCCATCTGACACTGGTTTGTACTGGGAATAAAACCCCACCCAGGCCAGGCAGCTGGCCAGGAGATGTTGCCTTTTCCTTGGAGTTCAGTTCAAAACTAAATTAAAAAGAGAGAAAAATAGCACCAGACATCCAGAGAATGCCCTGCACTTTGCAGAGTGGTTTTGGCTGTGGTTGGGGTTGGTTGCTCTGCTTTGAACTTCCCCCTCAGCCTCTCCAGTTTTTGTTTCCCTTTCAATCCCATCTAGAGCCACTCATTCCCAGTTTTTGTTTCCCTTTCAATCCCATCTAGAGCCACTCATTCCCAGTTTTTGTTTCCCTTTCAATCCCATCTAGAGCCACTCATTCCCAGTTTTTTCCCTTTCAATTCTTTTTAACTTTTAGTTCATCCTCTTCCAACCACTTGCACTGTCCCAGTTGTTCATCCCCTCTCTCCAGCACACCCAGACATCCTAATTTGTGTATGTCATCCATGTCAGTCCTGTGATCTGTCACAGCCTGAAAAGAATGAAAACTGCTTTTCTCTTCACCTTCCTATTTGTCTTGGGGGATTTGACAATCTTGGTGCCTTTATCTTAACAGTGGGAACAAGTTGGTAATCTCACAGCTCAAAAGACTTTTTTATTAGCAATTTATTCAATTTTAGGTAATCATGCTCCATTATTAAATGATGAAAAGTCTCATCTGAGTTGTTTTTTTGCTATTATTTGCCTGTTAATAAGAATTTATTTATTTTTCCAGGTGTGTCACATAGTTTTGGGGCTGCGACCTGCCACTCCAGAGGAGGAAGGACAGATTATTAGGTGTGTGCTTTGCTCAGAAGCTTAAATGCCTTTCAGATCCACCTTTTAGTATTTTCAAAAGATCTGGGAATTCCCTGTTTGAGCTAAAAATTCCCATTCTCTCTGTGCAGAGGCTGGTTGGAAAGAGAGAGCAGGTATGGCCTCCAGCCAGGGCACAACTGGTTTCTCATTGCTATGCCCTGGTGGCACCAGTGGAAAGAATATGTCAAATATGTAAGTAGAATAATAATAATAATAATAATCTATACTGAATAAGTGATTTCTTGTCTTCCTGAATGTGTTGGTGGAAAAAACAGTGTGGAGGAAATGACTGCTGAACTAATAATGCTCAGAATTGAGCATCTCCTGTCCCTTGGTGGAAAATAATTGTTCTGCTGAATCATTGTTATGTGGGGAGCTTTGCACTGTAATTTCATCATTCCTGCATCTTAAAATTATTTTTGAATAAAAACCATGCTCACAGGAGCATTTCTTTCAAGTTTTCTGATGCATTTGATCATAAAGCTGCCCACTTTTGGGTTTGACTTGGCTTGGGCCACAAATACACTCTGAATTTTCTGGACAAAGGAGGAAATTGGTATAATTTGCTTTAGAGACAATGACAAAAAATAGTCTAATACTCAGTCAAAGGAGTCCTACTAAAACTTTGTAGAAACAGGGTGCTCTTTAATACCCTTTAATTAAAATATTTCTTTAATTAAAATATAAGCTAAAGCACCACTGAATTGTACAAAACAGAATGTTTAATAAATTTAATAAAATGTAATTTGAAATAAATACTCTTTGCAGGATAAACAAGTGAAAAAGACCTCTCAAAAGAGTTTGTATACCCTCATAAGTAATCATATAAGTACTTGATTTGTTTTAGAAAAACAAATAGCTGAAAGTACTCAGAAAACTGCAATGTGTGCATTAACTACCCTTGTAATGACCATCATTCTTTGTGCACAATGAATTGGCCAAATGACTGTTGAAATGCCAGAAAATGCCAGGTAATTTGATCTTTACCCTGGTGTGAGTGCTCAGATGTGCACAGGATTTCATCCCTAATCCTTTGCATAATGGCACAAGGCCATTACTCACTGCACTCCTCAAGCAAAATTAAAAAAAAACCACCAGAATTTCTGTGAAAATGCTGCAGGTTTGAGGAAAAAATGTGGTTTTTGTTGTTGTGCTTACTCTTCTCATTTAACCATATGAACTTCAAGTCTTCAAATATTTACAGTCTGTAATTAAAGCTGTTTAAAACCAGGTACATTTTTATAAATCTAGATAGGGAAAATAATTTTGGAATTCTGACTCTGTGCAGAATGGTTTATTTGATTGTTTTAACAATTTTGGGAGTTTATTTCTGTTGATTTTTTTTTTTTGTTGGTACATATAGAAAGCATTTTTCCTTCAGCAAATCTTGTGATTTGCTGAAGTGCAAAAATGTTCACAAAACTCTGGATTTTGGTGGCTGGTTTGAGTGCTATGTCTTTGATCTTGGCTCATAATTAACTTTTCTATTTTTTTCCCAACTCTAGGATGCAAACCCAGTTGTGATAGAGCCTTCATCTGTCTTGAGTGGAGGTAAGAATCCCCTGGTAGCTGCTGCAGCCAATACCCCAGAACAGGGAGAAGACAAAATGGGAGGTCTTAATGACTTCAGTGCACCAGAAGAAAAGTTTTCAGATAATATTTCCACTGCCTCAGAAGCCTCAGAGTCCACCAGCAGCAGTAAGCATCTTATTTCCTTGGAGGTTTAATGTAGAACAGCTTTTGGGAAAACTGCACACTGCATGGACCTCCTCCAGCCAGAGAGATAACACAGCTTGGATTGCAGGATTTTTAGGATTTTTTTAAGGTTTTTTAGTCTGTGGTGGCTAAACACAAATTCTGGTTTAACAGCAGTCCATCTGTTAGGCTGGGATTCATTTCCAGAATTATTTTCAAGGTATTTTTTTGTACTATCATTTATTTTCTGAGTGGATTTTTCCCCCCACTTTCACATTAAGTTGTTTTAAGCTGGTTGATGCTATACTCTGCCATGCAATGATAGTAAAAAGAGGGAAGAAACAGCAAAAAACCATGAGGAAAAGCACAGTTGTACTTTTACAGGGCATGTGATTTAAATTTGAATGAGTTTGTGCAGATCCTAAGAGCCATCTTTGTGAAAGAAGAGATTTTAGTCCTGATTTTCAATGAGTTCCTGTGAGAATTGGAGATTTTTTTCTTGTAGCTGAAGGTTGCATCTGATATTTTAAAATCATTACTTCAGTTGAAATTAGGTAAATTACTGTGATGTTTTTGGATATAGGGGTTGGGGGAAACAAGGGGTAAAGAGACAAAGGTTCTTTCTTTTTATTTTAATTGAAATTTACATTTAGTTCTGCGTGACCAAAGCAGCTTCTATAAGAGTAAAACCATTTGCCTTTTCAAGGAAAAATAAAACAAGACATTATTGGATGTATCTTCAGTTCTGCATGTGAGTTTTTTAGGAGTTTGATATTCAAACATCCAGATAACAACTAAAAGCTCACCACATTTGCTCATGCAAAGCTGCTTAGGCTGTTTCAGAGCTGTGTTTGTGTAATCATGTTAGAAAATATATAAAATATAAGATAAATCCCTTTCTGAGAGATAATAGATTTATCCCTCTGGAGGTGGAAGAGTTGCATGTCTCACTGCAGGATGAAGGGCAGCAAACTTGATATTTTTTAAAACAAGACTACAAGAGTGTAACTCATTCCTTTGTGGTTTGTGGGATCAGGAACTGAATTATTTCTGTTTTTTCTCTTGCTTTGTGCTCAGATACTCTGTACCCTGGCACCCCAGGCTCTGAGGTGAGCTTTGCAAGGCAGCACAACACTTCAGACAATAACAACCAGTGTTTCCTTGGATCCAATGGGAATGCTCTGCTCCAGCTCAACCCCCAGAAACCAGGAGCTATTGATAACCAGCCCCTGGTGACACAGGAGCCAGTGAAGGTAAAGGCAGCCAATGCATGGCAATAGAGGAAAAGCATATTTTAGCTCTTTTGTCACAGCTTTTTTATATTGGGTTTTTCCAGCTTAATTCTGAATTAACGCTGCTCTGTCATACAGCAAAATTTAGGTTTCGTACTCTTAAGTGGGAAAAATTGTGTTCTGCTTTTACAGCTACTCTTGTGTTTTGTGAGAAAACATTCAAAATAGTCTTATAATTGGAAAGGAATTTATGAAAAGACAGCTTGCAGCATTAAGTGTAAAATACGTTGATAATCAAACACTTCAGTGTTTCCATCTAAATATGAATTTACTGCTGTTGCACAACAATATAGTAAAACAAACCTGATAGTTTTTGCAGCATGAGTGCAAATAGAGCATGGAACACAGACCAGCAGCATCAATGCTGAGCAGAGATGGGATTTTTCTGTTCAAAGTTGTTGGAGTAGGTGACACAGGAGCAAAACACATGAATTTTATACTGCAGAAGCTTTTAGAGAAACAGTAAATAAGGAGACTTGAACATTAATTACTGTTACATTTAACTGCCATCTCTCAGTGTGAAAAGCAGCTGCTAATTGTTACTTAGAAGTATTTTAATAATTAAAGAGTGTTCTGTGTTCATGAACTAAAACCATTGTGGCCCTGTACTCATTTCTCCACTTGAGATGTGACAAAACCCTTTTTTTTTTTTTTTAAAGGCTGCATCATTAACTATGGAGGGTGGAAGGTTAAAGAGATCTCCCCAGCTGGTGGAAGGAAAGGACTATGTCATGGTGCCAGAACCAGTTTGGAGAGCACTTTACCACTGGTATGGAGCAAACCTGTCCTTGCCCAGGCCGGTGAGTTGGGATTTTTTAGACATTTGTTAACAATCAAATCTGTCCAGTGGCACGAGGTAACCTCTTAGAGTCATCTCCCACTTCATCCTGTGTCTTGAAGAGCAAACTGGGGAAAAAAGCAGCCTCCAGACTGGCCCTGGATGGAAAGTTGTGGCTGTTTAGCAGGAAGTTTGCAGCACAATTCCAGGGGTCTGGCAGCAGGGCAGAAGTGCTGCTCAGCTGCTGCTCTTTGCTAAAGCAAACAAAAGTAAACCTGAGGTCAGATTAAAAGGCTTGGCATCAAAACTCACATCTTTAAAAGCTGAGATGCAGTTAAAAAGCTATAAAATGAAAAGTGGGACACCTGCAGCTCTGAAAACCTGTTCCTTCTCTGTGACAATTTCATGAAGTGGGGGAAGGCAACAATTGCTCCTTCAGGTTCAGCATCACAGAAACACAGTGTGCAAAGCTTGGGGAAGAGCTCAAAAGCAGCTGGCAATAGGAGAGTCCAGAAAAGAGAACAGGCCAGGACTCTCCTCTGCCAGAATGGCTGCTCAGGAGCACCTGGGAGCTGGAGCTGCAGGAGTCTGCTCACTTGGAAATATTGGGAACTCCTTCAATTCCTCTTGAGTGTATTTATTCCACAGGGGGTTGGTTTGTTCTGTGTCAGGTAGCCCCTTGTAGGAAAGGCATTTAAAAAAAGGATATAAGGGGATTTTTGTGCTGGTAGCAATAGATTTTTGGTGGTTGGTGTCACAAACATTCAGTGTCACAGATGGGAGAGGATTATCTCTATGATTTTTGACAATTTGGTCTGTTGGCTCTAGTGCAGACAATTATTTTACAGGGAAAAATCACTGGCTTCTTACCTCCTCCCACACGTTCTCCATGGAAACAAACACCTTTCATGATCCAGAAAAGGCCACATCACTTTATACACAAAGTAATGTGTGTTTTTTCCCTCAGAAAATGTCATCACCATTGTTTTTGTTGTAGCTGAAGTTGAATGCTGTGGCACTTCTGTGTGGTACGTTCCTTCTCAGCTTGAGCTGTTTTCTTCTGCTTCACGTGGTCACAAAAAGACTGAACATTCCTTCCATTTCTGCTTGTATATTTGGACAGATCTAAGTGGCAAAATCTTTGTGGAAATGGTGGCTGAAAAGCTGCAAAATATGTTTTGGGGTAATTTCAGCTTTTTCTGTCAACGCAGCAAAATGCAACAAAAGTAGGTTGCAGCCTGTTTGTACAATATGAAGGGTTTAAGTCAATCCTGTAGTTCACAAAGTTCAAACCAAATGTCTTATCCTGCATTTGTCAGTTCTTTCAACAGCTGTGAAACTTTTATGTGGAAGTATTATACACTGAGTGGAATTAATGAGGTTCATTGTGGATTCACATATATTGCAGGAATTACAAAAATATTCTTTCCGTGGTGTGGTGCAGAGAGTGATGCTGCACTAAATAAAGTGTTTGCTTTTGACAACCTGCAGCTAATAAGCTCCAAAAAGTGCTTAGGAATCAGGAAATTGTCATTCCTGGGGATATTTGCCAAAAAACCCTGCGAGAGGTTCAGATTTTTTATCTCCTCATAAAAGAGTTTGGTTTTTTAATAATTTAATCACTTCTTAATGATTCAATCACTCCTGTTGCTATTGCTACTCCCTCCACACTTGCAAGGTGAGTCTCTAAAATGTTCCACACCTGTTTTGCAGGTGATCAAGAACAGCAAGACCAACGTGCCCGAGCTGGAGCTGTTCCCTCGGTACCTGCTGTTCCTGCGGCAGCAGCCGGCCACGCGCACCCAGCAGTCCAACGTCTGGGTCAATATGGGTATGATGAGCCTCAGAATGTTCCCTCAGCATTTGCCCAGAGGTAACTTAAGAATGCAGCAAGAACCACCACCCCCTGTGCAGTTTCTAGGCCAGCCCAGGCTGGGGAGCTTCCTGCGCTGCGCTCGTGCTCCAGCTCGCTCGCCCTGCGGCACGGTCAGCGCTCGGCAGCATCCAGGGGCTTCCCCTGCTCTCTGCTCCAAGGAAAAGGCAGCAGGGAGCACCTGCAGGGCTTTCCCCTGCCCTCTCCTCAAGGGAAGAGGCAGCAGGGAGCATTTGCAGGGAAATCAGTTGGTTGCCACTGGTATGGGTGAGTTGGGGGTGAGAAATGAGCACTGCAGAAGCTGAACTGATCAGAAGAGCCAGAGCTGGGCATTCCCGTTGTGGGAGTGATTCCTGTAGCCATGGAATAGGTGCCTCTGTGCCTCTCTGATAGTGCAGTGGCACAATAAATTCAATTAATGCTCAGCCAACTGCTTCTGAGTTCCTTGGGCAGCTGGGCTTTGATGCCCAAAATTATTTAATGCTCTCTATAGAGAGATGAAATGAATGGAATATGAAGACTATTATTTGATGTAGTTCAAAAAGACGATTAAATACAAAGCATAAACACCCAGCTAAAATCTATTTGTCATAATTGTGGTGGTAATGCTCACCAAAAGATTGTACAAGAGTAATCTTCAGGTCGTGGCTTCACATTTCAGCTGAGGTGTTGCAGGATTTGTCTCCAGTTCCCAGTTTTCCAGGAGGCTGGAAGGAATTTGGACACACATTTGCATCTACAGTAACATGTCCAAAAATGGGCTCACCTGACTGCTGAAAAGTCAATGCTTCAGCCTTGCTAGTATCAGAATGTGGGTAAAACCCTGATGCAGATGCTCAGTTTTTCACTGCTTTGGTAGGATCTCAACCCTCTGTGTAGTCAGCAGCTGCCTGTGCCATCGAGTTGTGCTGCACAAACTGCCTCTGCCCAAATTCGGCTTTCCTGCCTGACCTAATCCAATGGAAACTGCTTTGTTTGGACATCCTAAAATGCCCAAATTCCAATGAACAGAATCTTCTCATGTGCCAAATTTGATCTTGATTTGGAATTACTTTGCACTGCACTAATTTGATTGTCCAATCTGTTATTAATCTTGTGGAGTTCTCAGATGTGCTTTCTTGCTGTAGTCTTACAACTAATCCTCTGATCCCTAATCTCAGAAAATGTTGTTTTCTTTTAAAAAAACCTGAGTACTTTGCTTGGTACACTGAAGCCAGATTGATGCTTTGCTGATTTATAAGGTATCATTTACTCTCTTCTCAAATTGCATGTGATAGTGTAATACTGCACTTTTTCATGTTGTACTGTTTATTTTATTGTAATCTTTTAACAGTGAAAATAGAATTGTGTCACTTCTCAGGCTGCTTAAGTATTGCAGTTGCCCAGTTTGGGTTGGGTTGGATAATAAAAGCTTTTCATATTTGTAAGCAGTGGGGAACTTCTGAATTTTAAACAAAAAAAAACCCTCAAAAACCCCCTCTTTAAAGTTGGTCTCATCTCTAGTGCAAATGTTTTATTTAATGATGAGTTCCCATTAGAAAAAGCAACACTCTTGACCAATTAATTTGTTGTTGCAAATGTGAGCTTGTTGAGAAATTTCGGTGGAAATCCCAGGTGTCTTCACAGAATGTTTTGAGGAATTTAGTTTTTAAGAAATTTAGTTACTGAGAGTACTTCTGTTGTGAGCTGCCAGGCAGATTTCAGGTGGACAGATCAGCATTCATCCCCACAGAAGAGCTGAAGCAAAGTCATGCTACTCCCACAAACAGTCAAACTGGGTTTTTTTACCTTATATTTTCCTTAAAACATTCTCTCAAAAAAGAAATCCTAATGAAATTTTGAAGTCCTTTTTTTTTGAAAATTCCCTTTTCCTCTCATACTGTGTCTTTAAGAGACAAAAAGAGTTGTGAAAACTTGTAGAACTCCATAGAATTTTTTTATTTCCTATGAGAATCTCAGAGAAGGGCTTTTCTAATAGGTTTTGCTAAGAAGGGAGGTATTTTACCTGCTTTGTGACAGCAAATTTGCTGTCCCAAAGGCTCAGTAACAACTGGCTTTCCACCTAACTCATAAACACAAGCACAACAAGCATATAATACTTTTTGCAGAGAGTCTATTCAGTGCATAATCATTGATCTGACCTCTGGGTAAATCCATTCTCTTGTCTCCCTGTGAATCCAGGGAATGTCCCTTCCCCAAATGCTCCTTTGAAGAGGGTGTTGGCTTACACTGGCTGCTTCAGTCGGATGCAAACCATCAAAGAGATCCACGAGTATCTGTCCCAGAGGTTACGGATAAAGGAGGAGGACATGCGCCTCTGGCTCTACAACAGTGAGGTAATCCTGCTCCTCTGCCTTCCTTTGCTATTTATTCTTTTTATATTATGTGCTTTTTGCCTTCCTTTTCTGTTTATTCTTTTTATATTATGTGTTTTATATTACGTGTTTGTAAAAAAACACATAACATAAACAAAACATAAATAAAATACAATACAAAATAAAATTAGCTACACATGGCACAGAAAAATGAGAGTGGCCATAAAGATCCTTTACAGTTAAAGGCTTTTGCTTTTCGTTTTTCAGAGGTTTTTTTGTGCTTTAATTTCCATTAGAGGTGAAAGTATCCCCAGTGTTGTACATGTAGAACTCTAACCCTATGGTGTGTTTTTTTCTCCTGCAGAACTATCTCACTTTGCTGGATGATGAAGATCACAGACTGGAATACCTTAAAATCCAAGATGAGCAGCATTTAGTAATAGAAGGTATAAAAAGTATAATTGACTATACCTCTAAATGTAGAAGTTTACAGATGAAACCTATGGGTAGGTGGTGGCAAAGCTAATTTAGGAAAGTTTGCATGTATTTTGTCCCTGTTTTGAAATACATTTGGATCTTTTGTTGGTTTGCAGCAACACAAAATAATAGTGGTGGCTCATGAACTGATTTGTTCAGACCTGGTGGATCTTTATTGAGAATTAAAATAAGCACTGAAAAATTTGCTATTCAACAGCAAAAGCAATCCCGAGGCTGCTTCCTAAAGATGTTACTGGTGTGGTTGGAGGGATGCCAGTGTTAGAATGAGCTCCAATAATGATTAGAAACATTGAGATGAAAACTAGCAAAAATAATAGCTAGAAGTAAGCACATTTCTAATCTCAAATATTAGAAAATTTTAATTAAACCTCTTCAACTGTGTAAGCTCTGTGGAGTAAGTAACAATTTTTAAAAGCCCCTTTTCATGTCCTTTTCTAGTTCGAAACAAAGACATGAGCTGGCCAGAAGAGATGTCTTTTATAGCAAACAGCAGTAAAATAGACAGACACAAAGGTGGGTCTTTCACAGAGTCACTGGGTAATGATGGGAAGAAAAATCCAAGAGAACAGTTGAAATGTTGAAACAATTCTTTTAAACACAAATCCTGTTAACATTGGGTGAGGTCTTTTGTGCTGCTTTGCTTGGCCTTTATATTAACTTAAATGCTGGAAATGTGGGAGGGTGGGATTTTTTTGTTTATGACCTTGGATTTTGTTAAAGCAAGGAATAATTAAGATTTTTAACAAATGAACCCAGAGTTTTCAGTACCATAATTACCTGTAAATATTCTGTATGAATTGTACTGCAGATCAACAAAATACCTCAGTTTCTGTGAAGCAGATTTGAGAGAGCAGATATTTTAAATATCTGTTGCATCCGTGTAGTGTCATAAGTGGGAGCAGGTTCAATTAATTTGAGAAGATGCTGCTACAACATTCTGAATTTTCTCAGCTGCACAACTGCTAAAATGCTGGTTTTTTTACTCAGTTCCTACTGAGAAGGGTGCTACAGGCCTGAGCAACCTGGGGAACACGTGCTTCATGAACTCCAGCATCCAGTGTGTCAGCAACACCCAGCCCCTGACACGTTACTTCATCTCAGGGAGGCACCTCTATGAGCTGAACAGGTAATTCCTGGGAGAGAGCAGTGGCTTTTTGGGTGCTGGGACATTTATTCAGGGCTGTCTGCTTCTGCAAGCTGAAATTCAGTGGCAAGGAATGATTTAAATTCAGTGTTACCAGCCCTGCAGCAGATACTACGTTAGAGGCATGGAAATACAGCCTCTTGTTTCTGGGAGCAGGAAGCTTTTCTGCCTCCTTCTTCATCTCCAGGCTTGAGCTGTGGTTACACTTTAATCTGGTATTAATTCCTTTGTGATTTCTAGGACAAATCCCATAGGAATGAAAGGACACATGGCCAAGTGCTATGGGGATTTGGTCCAGGAGCTGTGGAGTGGCACCCAGAAGAACATAGCCCCCTTAAAGCTGAGGGTGAGTTATTCTGGGGTGGAAAACAAGGATTTCTTGGAAAAGCAGAAATTCAGTGCACTTTTTCCTGGTGTTACCTGTATTGTAGCAGTTTGGAGACTCAGAGTCTTCCCCAGAAGGAGCCAGTGTTCATCAGACCTGGTGGAATTTGTGGTTGTAAGGCCAAAGGAGTTATGTGGTATGATGCAGGTTGTGCCATAAGAAATGGCTTTTATTGCCCTTTTGAGATACAAAAGGTTTACCTGTAAATGAGCTTTTGTTCTGAAAGCAAAGGGGCTCCCTTCAGCTCTTGGCAATTGAATTTGTGTTCATTGACAGCACACGTCTCATCTGCAATATTTTGATTTATTTTTACATTTTTTACATGGTATTAAATAAGTTTCTGTTGGTTTTTTTTTTAATATAGTGGACAATAGCAAAATATGCTCCAAGATTTAATGGCTTTCAACAGCAAGACTCTCAGGAGCTTCTGGCTTTCCTTCTGGATGGGCTTCATGAGGATTTGAACAGAGTTCATGATAAGCCATATGTGGAACTGAAGGACAGTGATGGGCGGCCAGACTGGGAGGTAGCAGCAGAGGTAGGGCTTCAAATCTTTGCCTTTGGGGTTTTTTGTGTGTTTTTTCTTCTCCTTACAGTACTAAGCTGAGAAATTGTTGATGAGGCTGCCTGTGGCAATATTTTGGGACTCTAGCACTGCTTGGATCTTGTCAGAGCTGTGATTTACAGAGATAATTTCACCTTTGAGTTGAAAATTAATTTTAATTGTTGTAATAAAATGATGAAGATGATACTTGACAACAATTTTGAACAACTCAAAATTAGGGAGTATCAAAATATTTCAATAGATGCCTGATGATCCCCTCAGAAATATTTTTAATGGTGTCATACCTTGATTATTGTGTTGAGAACTTTACTTGTGCTGTAACTAAATACTTCCTATTTATTAGAAATTAGGAAATTACTTTTGTGGAAATAATTTGACTCCCATAGGCCAATGAAACTTTGGAGACCAGTGAAGTAGTGTCCAATTTCTAACTTGGTATTATATGTTCTGTGCTTCATTTCAGGCCTGGGAAAACCATCTGAGAAGAAACAGATCCATTGTTGTAGATTTATTTCATGGGCAGCTGAAGTCACAAGTGAAATGTAAAACTTGTGGGCATATAAGTGTTAGGTTTGATCCTTTTAATTTTTTATCCTTGCCTTTGCCAATGGACAGCTACATGCACCTAGAAATTACAGGTGAGTAGTGTAAATGTGTCATTCCTAAAATGAAATCTGTATACATTGAACAGTTTTAAAACATCAAATTTTGTTTGTGTTACTACTTATTAAGAATAATAGTTATTTTCATATAATAGAGTGCAAGAATTTTCATTGGAACACAGTTAAACCAAGATAAAAAATTCAGAAACAGAAAAGGATGGCCCATTTTTAGTTTTGATTGAGGGCTTTAATATAAAATCTTTTTTAAATGGCGATTTTGAGAACTTTCTCTCTGTTCCCTCTCTTGTGGAGATTGTGCTAAATCTTCCCAGAGGAAAAACAGGGCCTGGGGGAAAAATACAATATGGGTCATGAACTGTGCTCTGCAGGAGCTGGGGATTGCTGGAAAAGAAGCAAAAGGAAAGATGGTAAAAAAGTGAAACAAATTTTGAAACCATTTTCTACTGCCTATGCAGCAAGAGATTTTCTGACATCGTGACATTGCCTGCAGACCTTGAAAATTGACTGGGAAAATAAAATAAATCATGCATTTAAGTTGGGGAAAAATATTTTCCAATAAGTGAGGAGCTGTAATGTATTATTGTCATTAAAACTTGCCTGGGTTGCTGACCAGGGTATTTCTTTTCCCTTTAAAGTAATTAAATTAGATGGTACCACTCCTGTTCGATACGGGCTGAGGTTGAACATGGATGAGAAGTACACAGGCTTGAAAAAACAGCTGAGTGAACTCTGTGGCCTCAAACCAGAGCAGATTCTGCTTGCAGAGGTGCACAGCTCCAATATAAAGGTAAAAATAAAAAAAAGATCAATTATTGCTGCAACATGCTTTGGGTGTTTTTGTTACTTCTTTATTATTTTTAACATTTAGGCTTTGCTTACAAAGAGCTGTGAGATAATGTAACTGAAAGTATGATAAAAATCAGCTTAGTTATCTCTCTATATGAACTTTTATTTCATTCTTAAATAGTAATCTGGCTTGCTGTAAATAGATTAACATTGATTGCTAATGATATTTTTAGGGAAAAAAATAATCTCGAGGTAATAAATCTCAAGTTAAGGTGCTGTGATGGGTTTAAACACTGTCAAGACATCAGGACCATAAGTAATGACTAGCTTACCGTGTGTATGGATATTTCCAGCTGGATTTTTTTGCTGGAGATTAAAAATGCTTGAAAGTAGATGCTCTTGGTGTGTTTAGAGAGCCACTGGTAACTCCTGCAGAGGGCTTGGGTTCCATCATTCTTGTGGGAAGGTGTAAGGAGGCAGATGGGAGGGAGAGAGGAGCTGATAAATGCAGTTTGCAGAAGAACAGAACACATTTTGGTCCCAAATCAAGGTACCCAAGTGCCTGAGCAGCTTTCCCTCTCTCCTGAAGAACTTCCCTCAGGACAACCAGAAGGTCCGGCTGTCCGTGAGCGGCTTCCTGTGTGCGTTTGAGATCCCCATCCCAGGCTCCCCCACGTCAGCATCCAGCCCTGTGCAGACAGGTGAGAGAAAATCTGCTTTTCCTGCTTATTTAAACTGCACAGTGCTGGGAAGCTCAGGACTGAACTTGATCACAAAGTGAGGATTAAAGAAAGGAAACGTGCGGGTTGCGCTCGGTGCCCATGCGGAATGGGAAGGATAAAAACCCCGAGATCAGCTGTGCTTGCTGTGGATAATTGACAATTTAATTGTCTGCATATTGCCATGGTCCATGCATTGAAAAAGGACTCTTGATGATAATTTCAGAAGGCTAATATGATTTATTAAAATGACTCCATAATCAGAGGATTTCGTGCAATAATGTGCCCAGGTACAGAGCTCAGATGTTTCCTTCACTGCCCTGTACAAGAAAATGTTAGAATGCTTACAATATCAGAAATATAACAGTCCTTCCTCATAGGTTTAATGGAACCTATATCTCCCATTGCTAGGAGACAGGCAGAAGACTCTAAAAACATCTTTGAAGAACAACACAGAGATCTTGTTTATAGAAAACTTATCTAGAGTAAAAAGACAGCAAAAGGATGTTCTCCCATGGAAAATTTTGTCCTGCAGGCTGCACACAGAGAAACTTATAATATGTTCTTGTAACACCTGCAGAGATCTCAACTGGGCCATCAGCCAAGGGAGCCCCCACCATCCTGATGAACGGGGACGTTCCCAAGCCAAGCCTCATTCCCAATGGGATGCCAAACTCTGTGGTGCCATGTGGGACGGAGCGCAGCCCGCCCGGCTGGACCCTCAACGGCCACGTGCCCTCGCTGTGTGACAGCCCCTGCACAGGCTACATCATTGCAGTGCACAGGAAAATGGTCAGTGGCCTTGCATGCTTGCCAGCTCTTTGTGCTGCACACTTGGAAAGAAATTTTTAAAAAGCAAAGGTTTTTTTAATGTCTGCATGATAATGATACACATTTACATGTGATGTGGTCGGATAACCTCGCCATAATGTTATAAAATATAAACGTTTTTCAAGTCAGTGATAAAAATCTACAGTATTTAATGTTGGAATTAGAGTAGTTTTAATATAGTTATTGATTAATTTTAATTGCCAAGGCCTGAAATGAGTCACAAGGCCAGCAATCCAGGTGATTATTGTACTGTGAGTTAATGCACCTTCACATCTGACTCCTCCTTTTGCTTCCACAGATGAGGACAGAGCTATATTTTCTCTCATCTCAGAAGAATCGGCCCAGCCTCTTTGGAATGCCTTTGATTGTTCCCTGCACAGTTCACACACGGAAAAGGGACCTCTATGATGCTGTGTGGATCCAGGTTTCCAGGCTGGCCAGCCCCCTCCCTCCTCAGGAAGCCAGTAACCATGCACAGGACTGGTGAGTTGGGCACCTCAGCCTTGGATCTGAGTTAGAATACAGTGCCTTACACTTGCTTGCAAGATTGAAATTGTGTTCATTTGATTTCTCATAATAATGGCAGTAATTAAAATTAAATCCTTTTTAGTACAGTTAAATGTAGCTGCACTTAAATGTTGGCTTCGTTCTTATCCAGTGATTGATGATTATTTATATCTGATGAATTTAAGCCATGGAAAGGCAGCTTTTAATAGTAAATTGTAACCAAAATGATAATTTTGAGGGTTTTCTTTAAGTAATCATAATAAGGCCAGTGAAGGGAGGTAATTGCAGTGAGAGTGCTGCTGTTTGATGTTGTGTTCTCCTCTGTTTCAGTGATGACAGCATGGGGTATCAGTACCCCTTCACCCTCAGGGTAGTTCAGAAGGATGGAAATTCTTGTGCTTGGTGTCCATGGTACAGGTAAATTGTCCTTTTTTCCTTTTACAGCAGGGAATCACTCCAGCAGAAAGGTAATTTATGGTAATGGGTCTGTGGTACATTTCAGACTTCACAGGTAATATCAAACAATAAGAATCTGGAATGTAATTTCACCAGAAATCTCTCCAGGCAGACTTGCACTGCAGCACAGCCTTTATGACTTGCAGAGCTGAAAGTTCTGCTGCCACAGAAACTTTAAATAGGAGACAGAAATGAGATTATCCAAAACCTGTTAACCCCTTAGAATATTCCATGTCTGTGTGCAGCCTTGTATGTCCACAGACTTGCATGGTTTGGGGGCATTCACACAAACACAAGTTTTTAGATGTAATTCATCTACCCCTGTAAGTTCCTTGCCATATGAAGGGTAAGATCTCAAATCTAAACCAATAAGAAATTCACCCTGGAAGGATACTTGGAATTTTCCATAAACAAAGACTTGCTAATGAAATTTCCAGACTGTTGCCATTCAGGCCATAAACTAATTTTTAAAAAACTGTTTTATAGCTCTTAGAATTAATTATCATGGTGAAAATGACTTGTGGAGACAGAGCAGTGGAGTTTTTGGGGTCATAGCTGGGTTTGATCAGCACTGGATCATAATGGAATGGAAGGGACCTTAAAGACCATCCTATTCCAACCTCCTTCCATGGGCAGGGACACCTTCCACTGGATCTTGTGCAGGCAGATGGTGGAGCTCACCCAGCTGCTTCCATTTCTCACTCTGGTAAAGTTTTGCAGCAAAACCACAAATAACCCTGAGCATTGCTGCATAAAAACATCTCACACTGAGGGCGAGGCCTGGAGCTTGGAGGGTGCAGATGATCCAAAACAAGGAGCAGAACTGAATGAATGTAGAAGTGATTGGACACTTCACTGACCACAGCCAACCCTTGTGCTTCAGGTTCTGCCGTGGCTGTAAGATTGAGTGCACAGAGGACAGGGCCTGTGTGGGCAATGCCTACATTGCTGTGGACTGGGACCCCACCGCGCTCCACCTGCGCTACCAGACCTCGCAGGAACGGGTAAAACACCACCAGGAAAACACCCTTTGTTCTTTGTCAGCACCTCTGGAACAGCACCCTTTGCAGCCTTTTTTAATTTATTTGCTGCTGCTTTTTGGCCATTTTCTGTTAAACCAAAGGCAGCAATCACAGGGCAGTGTATTCTGGATAAATCGATGCCTTGATGTTAGACCTCTTACGTGGTCTAATGGTGTGGAAGGGAAGCTTTTAAAGAACCACAGCAGTGCATTTGCTGTCTGATGTGAATTGCTTTTAAGCTACTCAAGATATATAATAATATATTACAGAATACATTACAAAATATCTTAATTTGATAAATTTTCTGTAACGATAAACAGTTATGCATGTGAGTAAACCCATTTCCTCATTAAGCCAACAAAACACATCTGAAGGTAAGCCTATAGCTGGGTTAATCTGGAATAAATGTTCCAATTTGTGAGTTTTATCTATAAAGTTGTGCTTTATGGATAATTTATAAGCAGAGCCCAAGTATAAGAACAGTGAATTATTTTTATCAGCCTCTTCAAAACTGAAATAAAATTCCTGCTCAAACTTACCACATCTTGTTTTTATCTTTAATTCTGAACAAGCCAGCGAAGTTATTTGTGTGATACTGTGAGGAGAGCCCTCCTCTGAGCAGTGTGTGTTACATTTCCAAGTCAGAGACAGTTTTCTCTCCCTTTCAGATTGTGGAGGAACATGAAAGTGTTGAACAAAGCCGCCGAGCCCAGGCAGAGCCCATCAACCTGGACAGTTGTCTGAGAGCCTTCACCAGCGAGGAGGAGCTGGGGGAGGATGAGATGTACTACTGCTCCAAGTGCAAGACCCACTGTCTAGCCACCAAAAAGCTGGATCTTTGGAGACTTCCCCCTATTTTGGTAGGATCTTGTGTCATTTTCCTCCTCAGCAGCAAACCCAAAGCACGTTGTTCCCAAATCTGCCAAGTTGCCTTGCTCTGAATAAGATGATTTGCTTTGTTCACACTTTCAGGTGGGGCACTGACTGAGTTTGCAGGCAAACAAAGCAACCCTCAAATATTTTTGAGTGTTTTTGGCTGCTGCCTTGCAGGAAATGGTGGTGGTTTGTGCTCAGTGTCAGCTGCTCTGACACAGCTCATGCTCAGATGGTGACACCATCTCCTCTCTGGTTGTGGAACACCTGCATTTCTTATTTTTCACATTTGGTAGCTTATTCAAAACAGACAGTGCTGATCACTGAATTGAAGCAACCTTTGCCATCATTTCCACCTGAAAATATTAGTTTCATATTTTACCAGCTCGATCCCAAAATCCAAATTTTCACACAGAGCATTATTTTTACTAGCATAGAATAAAATGTGTATGTTTTGGGAAAACCTCTCTTTAAACAGTGAAATTACTCACTGGGATGTCATTGCCCCCCTTTAATAATTTTCTCTATCATGTTTCCCCTTAGATCATTCACCTGAAAAGATTTCAGTTCGTTAACGGCCGCTGGATAAAATCCCAGAAAATTGTTAAATTTCCCAGAGAAAATTTTGACCCAAGTGCCTTTTTGGTACAAAGGGATCCAAGTCATTTCCAAAGGAAGCAGCTCACCCTGCAGGTTGAGAGCCTTCCTGAAGCACGGGCTGGCCAAGGGGACACCAGGAAAACAGATGTGCAGATCACTGGCACAGCAGGAGAAGGGGACACACTGAACAGGAGTCCATCCTCCCTAAACACTACTGTCCTCAATAATGTCAAAGGTAGGGAATGGTTGGGGAAAATTCCACTCAGTGCTGGTGTTTGGAGGGGGAAAATGTTATTATGCACGAAATTTTAATGTTTGGGAGGTTTTTTTGCCAAAGCACTACACCTGGAAACATTTCTTAGTGAAGCTTTAGCATAAAAAATGAAAGAAAATTTAAGAAGTTGCTCAGTGACAACAGATATTGGTACTTCCGTAAGTGGGCTGGAATTAGGGTGAGGGATGTGCTCCTGCATAAAAGAATTAAATTTCAGTTTTTAGGTGTATGGATGTGTGTGCACAAAGAATGGGGTTTTATTTCTATATATTAGTCATGAGCTGCAGTGAAAGAGCGGGGTTTGGTTATTCAAAAAAATCACTTTAAAAAGAAATCTAGACTATGTTTGTACTCATCTTAGTAATATCTGTGCTTTCTGTCCTAGCATCTCCATCCTTGGGGAGGAAAAGTGGAACCAGCTGCCCCTCAAGTAAAAACAGCAGCCCCAACAGCAGCCCAAGGACTTTGGGGAGAGGCAAAGGGCGCCTGCGGCTGCCCCAGCTGGGGAAAAACAAACTGTCCAGCAGCAAGGAAAACCTGGCTGCAAACAGGGAGAACGGTGCTGAGCACGAGCAGGGGGATGCTCTGACTAAAGGACAGGCTTTGGGGGGCAGCCAGAGCGAGCTGTACCCCGGGCAGGACAGCGAGGGGGCTCTGGCCAATGGGTACCTGTGGGAGCAGAGCTCGCTCAGCAACGGGCAGGGGGAGAACCACAGCGAGGACGACACCGCCGACGACCAAAGAGACGACGTCTGGGTCAACCCCATCTACAACCTATATGCAATCTCGGTAGGTGGCTGCTCCTCTGGCAGAATGCCTCCCTGGGACTCTGCTTTAACCAAATGCCTTTGTTGGGGTCATGCCAGCACAGGGGTCTGTAGGGAAGGAGAGCAAAAGTCAGCAGCGTAAATTCGCCGTAAAAGTGGGTGTGGATTAAGTCTCTGCTAATTTGTTCTCCTTGTGTGTGTAAAGTTAGTCAGCTCCAGCTGTCTAGGTTGTCGTGATGGCTCACTCACAGATAATGAGCTTGGGAATCATGTATTGGATGTTTGATCCAGGATTTGTTTTCTTCTTCATTTTCCTCAGTGCCATTCAGGAATTATGGGAGGGGGTCATTATGTCACTTATGCCAAAAACCCGAACAACAAGTGGTACTGCTACAATGACAGCAGCTGCAAGGTAAAGCACTTCTTTTCCTCATTATTTCACACCGTTATTCTAATCATTTAAAATAATTTTTGCCTTGGTTACCCAGAGTTAAAAAATTTAGAATTGGGAATTCTAGCTAAAGAAATATTAGAATCACAGAATGGTTTGAGTTGGAAGGAACCTTAAAGTTCATCCTATTCCATCCCTCTGCCATGGGCAGGGACACCTTCCACTAAATCAAACATTTGTGGAGAGCTGCTGTTTGAAATCAGGAGCATCTCCAAAGCTGCATCAGATAAATATTAAAATTATTAACTGAAACTGTACGTGAGATTTTTTCCAAGGTAACATCTGTTCATCAGCTGCTCCCACAGCTAAAGGAAGATGCTTATTTCATACAAAGATGGAAAAATGACTAAGAATGGAAAGCCAGGAATACATTTCCATGATGGCAGCAGTTTGTATTCAATTGGTGAACAACTCAGCTCTGACACTTCTAAGTATTTGCATTCATCACTATAGAATTGTCAGAGTTCCCAAGTAATTAGTGGAGTGAGATAACAAAGAGGGGAGCCAGAAAACGGGATTCCTTGTGTTACACCCAGTTAAAAATACACTTTTTGGGGCAGCGGTGTGTGTTTGAAGTGCAGCAGTTATCCCATGGGGTTTTTCTGGGTGTTTCCCCGTGTCAGGAGCTGCACCCAGACGAGATCGACACGGACTCTGCCTACATTCTGTTCTACGAGCAGCAGGGGGTGGACTATGCCCAGTTCCTGCCCAAGATCGATGGCAAGAAGATGGCAGACACGAGCAGCATGGACGAGGACTTCGAGTCAGACTACAAGAAGTACTGTGTGCTGCAATGAGCCTGGGCTGCCACAGGGCTGAGGGAGAAACCCTGGGATGTGCCCTTGGGGAGGGCGTGACTGAGACAGAGAGCAGCTTGTGGTTGTCATTGTCCCCTGTGAGCTGAAAGCACAAAAAGAGCCCCCTGGTTAAGCAGTTAATATCCAGTAGTATTGTTTTGTTCTGTTTTCTCACTACATGCTCAAAACGTTTCTGATGTTGGACATCTGAGACTGCCACTGGCCTTTAAATCCAATGGTTTGAGAAAAGCCAACTAGGACCAAATAAGAGCTAAATTAAACATCCAAATAAGAGCTAAACAGAGTAGTGTAGAGTTTACCAACTGTTCTAACACCCCCCGAGGCTCTCGTTAGGTTTAAGGTAACGGGGAAAAACAATTTGTAGTGTTGTCTTTGGACAACATGATATTGCTACCTCCTTTTTCCTGCAGTTTTATTGCATTTTATTGGCAAAACAGGGAAGGCAAGAGAAGGAAAAGTGCACAAATGGAAACAAATTATTGTCATGGGGAAGAGATGTTTCCAGTTTTGCCACCACTAATGTGTGTCAGTTGCTTTCTTTCTGTATGTTGGGAGCACAACCAAATCATCATTTGAGAAGAGATTCATTTCTACACTTGAATGGTTTATTATACTTGTGTTTTCTCCATGTGTTGGCTGTGCAGATCAACATGTTTCAGGAATGGCTTTTCTGCCTGAAGAGTGCTGGCTCAAACTTTTTTGAGCTGCCTCAAGAAGAAACTTCAGGTTGGAGAGAGTAGTTGTGATTACACTCACGGTGTCTTAAAATGTGCACATTGCACAAAACGTTCCCAGCTTTTGGAAGGAGAGAGATGCTTGAGCTTATGTTTCATGACTGGTGTTGCTTTTGAAATTTGCACTTTTGAAAATGCATTTGATTCAATTGAAACCCACAGGTTTTTTTGGAGTAGTTGTTGTTGTTGTAAGGGCTCTGGAGTGAATGGCTGTGAATATCCACTGTGTATTTCAAAGGAAGAAGCTGTGGCTGTCAGGTAGCTGTTGTAGCGTTCATGGATGGAGGTTTTTTTTAATTGGTTTCCTAACTCAGTTTCTTGTTTTCAAAATTTGGTTGCCTTTTCAAATTATCTTTTTGTTTGTTTGTTTGTTTGTTACACCAGGTTATGCAAATACTTGCAATTAAACCAGGCTTTCCATGCCCTTGCAACATGCTCTGTAATTCAAGGGGCTTCTTGCATGAGGGGAAGTGTGACTGAGTCTTAGCAGAGACTGGAAAAAAAAGAGGGTTTTTTTTTTTTGAGCAGGCATTTCTTTGAACATTTTCAGTGTTAAATTGTTTGCATATCTGAATTAAGATTAAAAAGTTTCACTCTTTTGGCCTTTTGTTCTTCAGATGAGCTTAAGCAGCTTATTAATTTTGTCATACATCATCTTCCCAGTTCTCTAGGTTTTTGTACCTTCACTAACAAAACTGTTACTCACGTGGTTCTCTGTGATTAATGTTTGGATTCATTTTAGGGTGTTTGACAAGAATGCCAAGCCTTCAGTGAGTTTATCATTTCCAGGAGGATCTGGGGTTTATCCATTGAAGAAATGATATCAGCTGGTCTGGCTGTCTGCTCAGGCAGAGCCCTCCCAGCCTTTGGAGGTTGTGCCTCTTTGGGGACAGCAGATCTGTTCCAAAAATGAGTCTTGTCTTACCTGTCAGGTGTTGCTCCTTATCCTCTATGGTCTTTTATCTTTAAAGTGGTCTGAACATTGAGCCTAAAGAAAAGCAAACATGACTTGTGAATTTCTAGGTTAGAAGCTTTTTCAACACCCACTTGTCTACTCCTCCCTCCGCAAACTCCATGAAAAGTGAAAGATTTTCAACTGATTTACTTTAAAATGTTTTATTTAAGCAGGTAGCACAATCTACTAATGTTATTTGATCTTCTGTGTTTGTTACATTGGTTGTAATTAATTTTTTAAATTAAATTAATTCAAGAATTAGTAGTAAATTTATTAAGTTAACTATTAACTACATTCACTTTGTAAATTATTGTATAAAACTTATTGACAATGCACTGACTTTAGAAAGATGTTAATGTACATAAATGCCTTGTAAATAAAATAGTGTTGATGTACTGGAATATGAGCTGTATTAAAACAAAGGTATTGGTAATTGTATATGGAGTGAACCTGTTTATCTGTAACTATATTATTCAAACAAATTAAATACTGTGGATGCAGATGAAGTGTCACTTCTTGTCAGATAATTTTTAATAACTGTTTTCCTGCTTTGAAGTGTCTGTGCTGCTTCTATGGAGCTTAAATGCCTTTGCCAATCCAAAAGCTGAAGCATGGGCGTGCATCCAGCAATTCTTTGCAGCTTCTTCATTGTTTGCAAAAGGTAAGTTGGGTATTTTGTTGAGGATGATAACACTTATTACTTGAAAACAATCCATGTCAGCAGTGGAGTGATCCCTCAGGTACAGGAAGGCTTTGCTCTGAGTCCTTGGACAGGATCTGCAGGTACCTGATGTGCATCCTGGTGCCTGAGGTGTCCCTGCTGCAGCCAGGGCTGTTTGCCCACGAAGCTGTGGCTGCAGACAGTGCTGGGCACTTCCCCTGGGCAGGCAGGGATGGGAGAGCCCCGCTGCACTCACAGCCCTGCTTTTCTCCAGGCAGGAAGTGGATCTGGTTGGGTTGGCAACCAGAGCAAAGTCTGCAGGGAGCTGATGTCAGGAGCACACATCACCTCGGTTCTTGAGTGTTTCCAAAAGCACCATGCTGATGTTTAGCTGGAAATGAACCATTGTTCTTATTTTATGACCCCTGAAGATGCTCAGTGAGTATTTATCCAAGGATTAGCACGTACCAGCATCCCCAGAGTGTCTCTGGAAGTGAAGCCATCTCTGGCTGGGATGGGAGTGTTGGTGCAGCACTGAGTGGTGACACTGACCAGGTGTGATCACCCCACGGTGTCACTGGAGCCACTTGGGCATTTGCAATGTTGAAAATTTAATTTCAATATGAAAAATATGGGCTAAAGTAGTTCCTGTCATGAGTTTTCCTCTGTTACGGCTTTGAGGCATTGAAAGTGGAATTTAAAAGGATGAAAAACTCTAATTACCAAGGGTGTTCATACATGCTGCTGTCAGTGGTAAAGCTTTTATTGATTCAGGAGTGCAGCAGGGGACATTAAAGAGATGAAGGAGTCACATCCCAGCCCAACCTGCAGGCATTTGCTGCTGCTGAACCCCTTTGACTTCCCAGGTCAGAACTGTGCAGGAGGGCTCAGAAATGAGCAGAGCCTGTTTAGTGAGGTGGGAGCAGTGGGAAATGGGCTGTGCTGGGAATTGCCCTGCTCCCTTTGTGTGTGTGGAGTGCTGGAAACACCTGTCCTGCTTTTGGGGTGAGTCAGTCAGACTTCTGCAAACCTGGGGTGGCTTTTGGTGCTTCTCCTGGGAGGGAGGGGAAGGACACAGCAGGGACAGCACCTCTTGTGCCAAACCCTCTTATTCTTCCCAGTGAGAGGGGAGGAATGGATGTACCAACCCTGCAGGGCCCTGCTGCCCACAGGAGTGACCCTTTCCTGAAATCCCAAATCCAAAGGCATTTTCCATCCTGATCCAAGTGCTGGATTCATTCTGGAGCTGCTGTTCCAGCCAGAGTGCATCCGCCTGCTCCCTGTCCTCCCCTGGGCTGGCACAGGAGGTTCTATCCCTGCTTTTCCCTGTATCTAAATATCAAAATATCCCAGATTTATCTGTGATCATGTCCTGAGAACGTGCTGGGCTCCAGGCACAGCCGCTGGCCAGGGGCCCGGAGCATCCACGCAGATATTAATTATATTAATTATACCTTTTGTTACCCTTTTTCCCTCAGGTCCAGTAAACTGAAGCAAGAAGTGAGTAAAATGCAGTCATCCATGCTTGCTGATTTATCGTTTCAGGAAAATAAAAACCTGTCAGGAGCTGGGGAGATTGTGCCTTTTGTTTGGGACAAGCCTCCGGCTTCCTCGATCGTGTGTAAAAGATTTCCTGTTTGTGAAAATGAAAAGCAATGTTTGATAAGGTCCCTTCAGCAAAATGAGTCACAAATGAGAAAATAGATTAAGGATGCTTCTAGATTTGATAGAAATTAAATTTCGCTGGGGGTTGTGAGCACTGAAAACCAATGAGGAAAACTTAGGGCAAAATACAGGTTTTTTTTATATTTAGGGCCATCTCAGACACACCTGATGACTGAACCTCACCCAACTTTTAATAGTGCATTTAAAACTCGTGGTGAGAGCACAGAGATGTCCCCAGGTGGGTCACGAGCTGCTTTGGGTGGTCAGAGTTCATGCACTTCCCTCCCCTGCAAAAAAAATAAACAGCAGCAGATGCTTCAGAGCCTTTGTCAGAGTGTTTGTGTGAGCTGGCAATGCAGCACTCTCTGTACTCTAATGTTTTTTATCTCAGTGCTGCTGAAAATTTTTTCAGCATTAGATTTTTACTGGGTGCAAAGTCCAAATGAAGTGGCTGAGAGAGCTGTGGTGTGTGATGACTTCTTTTGGATTTTGGAAATACTGTCTCTAAACGGCTGTGAACATTCTCAGTGTTGTTTTCAGCTCTGTGTGAGGTTAAAATCCTGTGGTTTTCCCTGATCCTGAACATGGGAAGAACAGCGAGCTCCTGGGGCCCTTACCAAGGTATTATTTTGCATAGAACTATTGAATCCCAAGTTCTGACTCTTCTCCAGCTTCTTATTCCCTCAAAGTACCTTGCAAATGACATTGGCTTTACACCATGAATTGGAGAGGTTTTGGTCAAACTGAGGTTGAGGAAAGGAACTAAACCAACAAATGAATTGGAAAGGTGGTGGTTTATATGCTATGTTTGGAGTCAAAAGGTTTGAGGCAACAGGTTTGGCTCAGTCTTTACATCTGTCAAACAGAAGTTTGTCCAGGAATTGTTGCATCTTTGGGTAATCTGGTTAAAATTGCTGAAATGTGCTATAGAAAGCAGAGTTTTAGGTTGAATCTGCTGTATGTTTAGCACGCAATGAAATTGTGCCTTCACCTAACGCCGCGTTTTGTTGGGGAAAATGTTTACGTGTCTTATTTATAAACCTTGGCCTCCCCAGGAGAAGCTGCAGGAAAGCTGGAGCGTGGGTGTTGGTTGGGAGCTGGAGAACAACAAAGGGAAGCTGCTGCTGCAGGGCCAGAAAAAGGATCCAACACCAGCACGGGCAAATCAAAACCCTTACAAATGTGTTTGTACTGTGATGTTTGGAGTAGGGAGACAATGCAAGGAACAGGGTGATTACAGAGCTCAGCCCGAACATTGTGAGGCAGATCCCTCCTCCAGGGGCTCGGGTGACAGGGTGACAGCTGTCCCCTGCTGCCTGCTGAGGGCAGAGGATGTGAGTGGCTTGTCCACTGCAGTTGTGGCTGCCCCTGGATCCCTGGAAGCGTCCAAGGCCAGGTTGGATGGGGCTTGGAGCAGCCTGGGATGGTGGAAGGTGTCCCTGCCATGGCAAGGGTGGGATGAGGATGTTTAACGTCCCTTCCAACCCAAACCATCCTGGGATTCCAAGAGAGGGAGGAAGAGCTCAGCAATGGGGTAGGATGAACATATCCCAGTGTGATGCAGACTCAAATACTTAGGAATGCTTGGCAGGAGCAGAGCCATTAAAGCTGGGCTGTGATGATCCCCCTCAGCTCAGCGCTGTCAGGACACAGCTGGGGCACAGCTCCAAGCCCCCCGGTTCAAACCAGCCCAGGGGAATTGCAGAGATCAGGGCTGGACTGGCTGAAGTTGGAGCTCTGGGGCTCAGCAGTTCATGCAGGGATGATTTCAACCAGGGCTCAGTGCTGGAGGTTTGTGCTGAGAGCCCCCAGCAAGCAGAACAGAAAGGTGGATGAATTTTTGTTCCGTGGTGCTTTTCCTTCTGACATGGAATAAAAAACCCTTTAAGTCAAAGCCATTCCTGCTGTATCCAAACCCTCCTTGAAGGGGCAGGAAAGGATTCCACATAGGAAGGCCCTGGTGCTGCACACTGGCTACGAGCACAGGCTCGTGTTTGTGACCTTGCTCAGGAGCTAACACGCTGGAAATGTTTGCTTGCCATGTGGCCGTGCCTTTTTATCTGCAGGTTTGATTATATAAATGTTCCTGTTTAAAAAGACACACGCCAGGGAATAAATCTCTGGGCCCACAGACCCTTTGAGCACAGGCAGCCCCAGCATTTAGCTGGTAACAAAGAGAGTTGGAAGCTTTCTGATAAAGAGTTGGCAGCATATCAGAGGAGCAGCTTGGCCACAAGATGTGAGCAAGGATGTCACACTGGGTGTTTAAACTTCTTACTTTTCCTTCCAATTCTTTTTTTTTTTTTNTCCTTCCCATTTTTTTTTTTTTTTTTTTTAAATGATTATGAATGAATTATAAGAGAGATGGTGATTGTTTTCAGTATGTATGTGTTCAGCTAGTGGCTCAGTTAAAAAAGACATTAAATTTGGATTTTAACATAATCCAGAGATCTGGCTGCTCTAACTAACTGCAGTTTAAGTAGTAAGATTTAAGAGTGATCTGAAGAATGATCAGCTTTTAGCACGAAATCTCTTGTTTAACTGACTTAACTGGGCCCAGACCTCTGGCTATAATTTAAAGTTTTCTTCCATGAGAGTGGCAGGGGCTGCAATACAGCAAAAGCCAAGTTGAGGGTGAGGAAGAATTCAAATAAACAAAATACACTAAGGGGTGACTGAAGGGAGGTGAGGGATAGAACACAGATGTGAATTTCCCTTCTGAATATCTTTCCCTGCCTTTGGCTGCTGGGCTTTGATGTTGCAGAGCACAAAGAGACTCCTCCTGTACCTGAGCTCTGTGTTCCAGGCAGAGCCCAGCCAGGTTATAAATCTGTAACGTTGCACTTCACCTTTTGTGTCTTGCTTAATGACCTTTTAAAAATAAATGCAGGATGGCTGAGGGGAACGGGATCAGTGGTGGAAAAGCTGACACGTCCGCAACCTGAGCTCTGATCCCTCTGATTGCTCCAGCCCGTTAAACAAAACTTCTTTTGCTTTGTGCTAAAAAAAAAAAAAAAAAGAGGGAAAAGGGGGACAGGGAAGGGTTTTCTTAGCTGGGTTCTGCCTTAAAATGCAGCTGTAAAGTGCTTTACTGGGGAAATACTGCATGGAGTTACCTGCCTAAAGAACAAGGGTGCAGTCACCCAAATATCAAAATATATTCTATCTGCTATTTAATTTGCATGGAAAGCTGCTGTTTTAAGAGGCTTTTGCCCCTTTGGAAATGTCATCCTTCATTTCTCTTGCATAAAAACGACCATTTTAGGTCCTCATCAAGCTCTTGTTCTGTTTCCCACAGTACTTAATTTAATATGCTCAGCCATAATATAAATAAATGTCTGATAACTCTTACTCAAATCCTTGAAAATGTAAGTTATCCCTGAGGAATATCTTTCCACAAAATGTCCTCCACTTGAATGAAAGGAAAACTGCAGTTTCCCACCATTTCGGACCGGGACAATAATTTATTTTGGTGATGATTATAGTGGATATTTTTGATTCATGTGTACAATAGTAAAACTGACACTATTTTCTTTTGTTTGTGTATTTTGCTTAAAATAAAAGATTACTCCAAAGGAAGGCATTTGAGGAAGACTGCTTGCAGAGAGGGGCCAGATTTATTTTGGCTGGCTGTGCTGTCCTGTCAGCTGGACAACAACCTGCACCATTCCCAGTCCTTCAACCCCTCTCAGGTGCCTTTGCCACAATAATTTCCCTGCAGAATCCCTGCTGGAGCTCAGCTGACTGATCCTGACAATCCCTGGCAAGCTGTACCAAAAACTTTCCAGCAATTTCACTGTTTAGGATTCCCCAAATGTCTGGAACACCAAAAGCTGAGTGTGTTGTGGGCAGGTCACTTGTATTATCTTTAATTTCTGCAGTTGTGCTGTGCCCTATCTGGGATTTAATTTCTTTTGGTGGGGCCCTGATTGAAGTTTTATTTCAGAATATTGCTGTTTCCATCTAATCTTTGCAGTTTCCTCATGTGGTTTTTCCCTGGCTGGGCATTCCAGCCTGTGTTTGATCCCTGGTTTGCCCCTATGAGAAGCTGATAAAGCTGAATTTTTGCTGTCATTGCTGGAGATTCTTTTTTAAACAAAAGGGGAGAAAGGAACAAGGGATGGGAGGAGAAGAAATTAATTCCATCTTATTTATCTTGCTGTGCACGCTGATTTTCTTCTGTAAATGAATTTAACTGTGTGAGGTGAGTCCCTGTGTCCCACAGCCCTTGTGGGAACTCCTCAGTTTGGGACACTCCAAACTGCTGCCTCTGTCCTGAGGCTGAACCCTTCCTGAGGTCATTTCGTGCTAATTAATTAATTAGCGGTCATTAAGGAACAGACAGGCAGGATTTTGCTGTTTAGTAAACTTCACCTGAGGCATTTGTAAACCGCGGCCTGTGGATTGCCCGCGGCCCCAGCAGGCCTCGAGTGCCACAATCCCAAAACAACCCCGTGGCTGCAGCGGGAATTGCAGCGGGTTTTAAAGGGTAATCTGAGGGTTTGTGCTTTATGAGCTTTAATGGCTGGGTTTGGTTTTTTGTTTTTGTTGGTTTTTTTTTTTTGTTTGTTTGGTTTTTTTGTTTGTTTGTTTTTTCGGAAGAAATCCATCTGGTTCCATCACATGTGCTCTCATATCTGTGGGATCATAAACCCCAACGTCCCGTTTATGGCCTGGCACGGCCACATTAACAAAGGGACAACAGGAACCTGTTCCAGGGGGGTTGATGTGATACCAGAGCTCTTTTTGCAGTGCTTGATAAGACACTGAGTTCCTGCCAATCAAAAAAAAAAATTGTTTAAAAAAAAGGGGCTATAAAACCCTTGGAGGAAATGGAGCCTTGGCAATTTTTCTGCTCCCAGCCTGCTCTGTGGACTGAGCTCTCTCCACATTCCTGGGATTGTCCCAGCTCCCCAAAACGTTGGAGCTGTACCAATGATTTGGAGCCCCAAAATTCCCTGAGGAGCTGGAAAAGAGTGGTGAATCCTCCTTTCCTCAGATGTGTTTGGCAGGAAGGGCTGCACAGAACGTGGGGCATCGTCAGTCACGGAGGGTCTCAGCTTCACAGAGAAGCTTCAGCATCTCCACAGTTGATGTTTTTGTCTTTATCCTCCTCTTTTGAGATTTAAACTCCTTTTGTTTTCCTCAGGGAGGTCACTGCTGCTCTAGCAGGATTGTTCTTATGTTTTGCAGTGGCTGCTGGGCTCCAGGACATGAGCCATTATGTTTTTACTGCCTGTAAGAAAAGCATTTTGTGTAAAGCTGAGAGCTGCATTTACCACAAACTCCAATGATTGCAGGCTTACAAAGATACTGCACTCTTGATAGGGATTGTCTATGATTTATTTAGAGTTTAATCTCGACATCAGCACAATCACCAAAATGTAAAACTTCTCTGCCTTTCTTTCTCTCTCATAAATTCTTCATAGCCACCCTCAATCTGCAAACTCATCCATCAAAATCTCTCAGTGTGCTGGGAACAAGGAGCAGCCCTGGTGAGGAGGGGAGGGGAAGGGTGGTGACATTCTAAAGGTGATTCCACTTGATGGAAACCAATGCATTCTTGTGAAGCAATAAAAAAGAAGGGCAGGGAAAAGTTTAGATGGCTTGGAGTGGATTATGGGGAAACAAAACTCATTAAAACAGTGTCAACTGTTTGGGTTTCTTTTACATCAAACTGTATTTGAGTACTGGATGTCTAAATCACTTCAGAAGATAATAGGAAAAAGGTAATAAAATAACCCAAATTGATTACCATCTTATACCCTTTATGATATAACTTTAAATGCAAATTGCATTCAACTGCAAGAAGGGAAATAATGTGCCAAAGGCATTTCAATTAATTGCTGTAGTTAATTACACTCATAATTTTACTTGTGTGACTAATTATAATCAGCTTTTAGTGGTGTATATGGATTTATTTCTGATACTAAAAGCCCCAAACAGCAGGTTATTTTTAGGAAATGCATTTAAACCTCATAATGAAAACTGCATGTTCCCATTCTCAGCAGTTGTCTTGAAGGAGCAGTGTCTGTTCAGGAGGAGTTTGGAGGAGATCAGGAAGGAGAAGTGTCCTGGCTGAGGTCACTGTGGCCCTGCTGTGCCTCCAGCTGGGGTTTCATTGCCTTTCCACAGGTACACATAATTTACCAGTAAATCCCACATTTCCTTTCTTTAAAAATCCAATTTACATATGAATTTCTCCCACACAAAGCATTTTCCACAGCCACTTCAGTTCCCAGTCATTTGTTTTTCTGTCATTGCAGAATTTTTAAATCCCATCTCATTTTAGTGCTTTGTGGAAGAAAATTACCAAGTCCACTTTTAACTCTATCAAAAAGAGCCTCCCATCTCCAAGAGTAATAATTTTTCATAGAATCATTTATAGAATAATAGAACCATTTAGGTTGGAAAAGACCTTTAAGATCATTGAGTCCAGCTGGGATTTTTGGGGTGTTGCTCCTGGGCAATGGGATCTCTGTCCCTGGAGCAGAGGGGGTTGATGTTACACCTGGTATTTATTAAACCCCACACTTACTAACCTCCAAAACCAGCCTGGGAGGTTTTATAGGCTTCTCTGTATCCTTTTTTTTTTCTTTTTTCTTTTTTCTTTTTTCTTTTTTTTTCTTTTTTTTTTTTTCTTTTTTTTTTTTTTTTGACTACAGGGGGATGAATGGATTTTTTACATGGATTTGCTGTGTGACATCGTTTTAACAGGGAGGGTGCTGGCAAGTGCTGTTTTCCCTGTGGAATCCACATCTGGATGGACAAGGAAGGAAAGGACAAAGGAAAAACCTTTATCCTTCTCTCCCAGCAGTCACAGAAAACTAATTTTGTCCAGACAAGTGCATTTTGAGCTGGTGTTTTGTCACAGGAGGAGCTGACTGTAAGTGGAGTTGCCAAATTCATCAGAATTCTTTGTGTGTAATGTAAATACATTTCTTGTGAGTAATGGTTTGGTTTCCTTGTCTCTTTGTGCTTCCTGAGAAAAATGTTTTGCTGAAGACACATTGTATTAGGAATTTTTTTGTGCCCCTGCTGTCACCTCCTGCCCCTTGGATGACTGGGAAGGAGTGGTGCCTTCACCTCTCACACCTCAGGAGGCTGCTCTCAAACCAAGGTGCAGCCCAAAGCTGGGAAAGGACTGCTTTGGGAAAGGATGGGTTGTATAAACCCCTGGTTGTTTTATTTGTTTTAACCCCAATTTTAATTGCCAGTGTTGTTTCATTTTCCCTGGGACTGCAGCTTTCAGCCCCACAGTCATCAGCTCTGGCTCCAACATATGTGAAATGTATCAGTGCAGCTCTGTGCTAACCCTTCTGGACATGGGAAAATAATGTTCTTGCTGGATCCTTCCAAATGCTTCTGTTCCTCCCCACACCCTTTCCTGTATCATGCCTTGGCTATTTGTCCTTCAGGAGTGACTGTCATTTCCTGGTGTCTTCACAATAAAAGAATTTCATGCCAAACGTAGATGAGACAAAATTCCTGAAAACCAGCACCTCAAGTTACCTGTGGAACAGCAAATTGCTTTTCCATAACCATCCTCACAAAGCAAATCAGATGTCCCACTCGAAGCCTTCTTGTCTTTTCCTGCTTTTTCCTGGGAACAGCTTTTGCTGGGGAGGTTTGTTTATTCCCTGCATTAATTCTGGTCCTGTCCTTGTCACCTCCTGCCCCAGAGCAGAACCTGGGTGCCAAGAAGGGTCTCGGGCAGAGGACAGACTGGTCTCAGTCCTGTGACAGGAGCAGATGGAGCATTTCCCTTTTCCTTATTGCCACAGCACTGAGCCACTCAGTAAAAACACTGATCCTTCTCCAGGGAGATTTTATTCACACTGGGGTTGGTGCTGAAGAGCTCTTAGAGAAGACTCACTCTCTTTCCAGCAGATTTTTTTTCTTCCTTTTAGCTCTGTTTTAATCTGTTTCATAGTAAATAGGATGCTCCCACATTGTAATTAGTGGCTGTGCCCTGTGATTTATCATTTATTATTAGCAATAAATGACAGCTGAGCCAGATCCTGCAGGGTTTATTCCAATCATCCCTTAGAGCACTGCCTATAAAATGAGAATTGAGGAAATGATCCGAAGGAGAGGGATGGTGGCTCTTGCACACCTTGGTCAGTGCAGAAGTCTTTTCTCAGGTATCCCAAGGAGTGTTCCCATCACTGCTTTTAAACAGGAGTTCCCTGTCCTGGGAGCTGAGTGGGGTTGGGCACCAGCTCTGCACACCTGGGCAAGGTGCCAGACTCCAGGAATCTGCTGAGTGCAGAGAACACCCTGTGAAACAGAGCCCCAGAGCTCTGCTGACACTAGAAACATCCCAAGGCACTGCAAATCCCTGTCCCATGCCCCAAAAATGCAAACCCAGCCCCAAACCCAACCCTAAATATTGTGAAGAAAACAGGAGGGGGTAAAAAGTCACATCCCTCTTCTCAGAGAGTTTGTGGATTCCCCTTCAGCAAGGACGAAAGAAATAAAAACTCAGAACAATTCAAATATAAGTCTGTTGTTCACCTTTAATATTTCATTTCTGTTTGCTCCTCCAAAGATTTTCAGTTACATAAAAATACAGTTAAAGTATTAATCTTTCCTTTAAACTTAAATAGGTTCATTTACTTTCCCATGTGGGTTTTTTTCTAAAGCTTTACCAATTGATTAATATGAAAATAATTTCCCCCCTTTTGGTGAGCTGTGGTTGCTCTCACTGCCAGGATTTTCCTGAAAATATAGAAAGTCATCTCTGCAAACATTGCCTTTAAAGAAAAAAAAAATATGAATCTGCTAATATGAAATCCTATTTTGGTGTGGCCAAAATCTAAAATCCTAAAAGAAGCTGTAGCATGTTATATGGCACCAGCCAAAGAGAAATGTTATGTCCCTCTTCAGAGAGAGAACTGGAATAATATAAGGAAACCCCATTTCCCAACATATTTTCTATAAGTAATTGGGTAAGATCTGAAGGAATTGGTTCAAACCACAATCTTCTTGGAAAAAACTATGAATCTTGACCATATGTGAATATTGCAGGTACGCTACTATAAAAAACTTACATATATAAAAGAAATACATATATATATTTATATATAAGAAAGAGCCATTTCTTGAGCTGTCCTATTTTATTAGGCAAATAACAACTATAAAGGATCATCAGAGTCTCCTGCTTCAAAAGCAGCCCTCCAAAGAGAGGGAATTTCCACAGATGTGCCTCTGGTCCATGGGGATGAGCCTCCCTGTCGCTTCCCAGCACATCACATTAGCCATGGCATCCCAGAGAAGGATGAATAAATAACAGAGGAACCTGATAGCCTCCAGCAGGAGATGGGGTGGAAGGAATCCAGTGTCCTTATCTGAAATTAACTGAGATATTCTGAAGGAAGGAGGGGGATTTAGGTGAGTGCCCTTCCCTAGAGGGGATGAGCCAGATGCTGCTCAGTTGTGTGTGAGCATTTGATCTTTGCTCTGTGTTGTACCTTCAGGTAGGACAGTGTGGGATTGTAGGAATGACTCCACATTTCACTGCCAGGTTTGCAGTGTTGAATGTAAACATGCTTCAAACCAACCCCTTCACAGGCACTTAAGAACAGATTCCTCTCCAAGGTTCTCTGTGCAGCTCCTTCCAGTGCTGGCTTAAACCTACAGGATAAACCAGACTAACGCTTTCTCTAAGTGTATTGGCTTTTAAAATTGAATTTTCATTGCTTTATCTCCCAGTTCCTTTGACTTCTGGTGGTTTGGATTTCACCAGAGCAGCACAGAAGCCCTTGATTAATATCTAGAGGAGGACAAGGCTATTCTGTATTGGGACACCATCCATGAGAGGCTGAGACAAAGAACAGCAAAAATAACAACAAATGAAGGCCCAGGATGTTGAATGAGGTGGGGAAGGCTCAGTGGGACAGAGAGCTGAGGGTGCAGGTCAGAGCCAGGGCCAGCAGCAGCAGCTTTGCCGTGGGCAGGGCAATGCTGGCCCCCGACCACAGCACCCTGCGCCCGTTCAGGGGCTGTGCTGGCCGGAAATTCTCCGTCATCAGAGTGGAGTTGTTCCCATCAAAGTGCAGAGCTGCAAACTGGGAAAGCTGCAAAACACAACAGCTTGTTAAATCTTTTTGCCCAGAGAGGACTCTGGGAGTTGTTGTGTTGCAAAGCCGTGCTGCCTCGCTCTGTTTTTGAACCTGAGGGTTTCATGGGCGCCTTAAACCTCACAGGAAAGGCCGTGGCAGAGGTCACCAAGTGATGGCTCCTTCCAGCCTTGGAAATCACGGGCACTTCCTTTGTGTGGGAGCCAAATGCTGCGTGCAGCCCAAGGCCTGCTTCCCCCAGAGCTCCTGACGCACGCGGGCCCGGCCTGGCCGCCACGTCACGGTGACACCAGGCAGGAACAGCAGGAATTCTGTCCCTGCTCAGGTTCCTGTGCCCTGTGTGACCCTGGGCTGTGCTGGGGGCACTGGGAGAGCACTGAGGGCACACTGAGAGTGAGGAGCTGAAAGGCAGGCGCTGCCTCTGAGCCAGGCTGTGCTGTCTCTGCACAACCTGTGTTTTCCGAGCACTCAGAACTCCATCTCCTCTTCCTGCCTGCAGGTCAAAAATGGGCTGCTGATGCTGATGGGCCCAAGGTTTGGGGTTGGAACTGTTGTGTTCTGCTGTCCTGACAATGGGAGAAAAGCCGTGGAATTGGGGAGTGAGCAGGTGGCAGCAGTGGAAGTGCTGCTGACAAAGCCCTGAGCTTGTGGGGGGTTTCTTGGCTTTCTCCTCACGCCGTCATTTCCCCTTCCTGCCCCTTTCCTGCCATTTTCTGAGGGATGATTTACCAGGGTCAATCAGCTGGCAGCAGGGAGCACGTTCAGGCTGCTGCCAAGTGAGGGTGTGTGGGGAACAAGGGCAGCTGAGGTGTCACCCTGCGGGCAGGCAGCCCAGGGACATGGCCCAGAACCTCCAGGCTGTCCTCTGCCACTCACCTGGGACAGGCTGAGCTCAACTGGCTTCTCAAATATCGTCCAGACAACGCCCTCGTAGCAGTCAGGGCTGGTCAGGGACCCCTCATAGCGATAGTACCTCTCAAGGTACTCCTCAGCTGGGAGAAGAGAACTCAGTGGCAAAGGATCCACCTGTGTTGATTTCCCTGGAAAAACCACAGAGGAAAATCCCTTGTAATGCTTGTGGCTGCAGGTTTTGCCCACATTTATCCTCACCCTGCAGAGCTTGTGAAATCCCTGGCACAAATGCCTTACCTTTGTATTTAATATTCTTTAATTCACTCAATAGAGTTGCATAGTTTTTATTTTCTTCGTCAGCCTGGAAGGGAAATATTTTCATTCCACATCGTGTATTTCTCTACAAGTGGTTGCTTTTAATCCGTGGTGAATAAAACGGAAAAGGGCCACAAGAAAAAATAACAGCAAGCAGGATGTAGAAAAGAGTAGAGGAACTCAGTGCTGGCAGAATGCCTGCAGGAGATGAGGAGGTTAACGTCTTGGGCTACTGTAATATTGACACAGACATAAAATATTGACATAAACAATCCCTCGGCCAAACTGCTGTCTGAGATTTGAGAGGGGCAGTTGAAAATTTCACTGCCTACCTTTATAAAGAAGGCCAGCACAGCCAAACCATTTGGAGTTTTCTTGGCTTCTGTCACATCTGAAACATCCTCTCTTATGTGGACGATGTGAAGCTGGAACACAACAGCCAAGGGCAATTATTTCCACCCTCAGACCTCCCTAGGGGAACTAGCCAAGACTTTTTGTGAGCAGGATCTCAAAATTCCAGGGTTCTGGAGTGAAACCCATGATCCACACACGGTCCCACCTACCTCCATGGGGTATTTCTCTCCATCTATGCTGTGCTCTGAGCCAGGGATGTTTTGTGGCTCACCTGGGACTCCCCAATGCAAATGGAATTCTACTGCCTTGTATTTTCTCCCCAGGCCTCCTCCTCCGACTTTAGGAGATCTGTCTAGTGTCACTTTAACTGGGGAAAAAACCAGAAATTGTTTTAAAGGAGAAGAACAGATCCTGCATTAACAGTATGTGAGAGCAGAGATGTTCTTGAGATTCAAATTTATCTTCAAGTTCTCACTTGGCTTTTCAGACTGAGTGCTCCAGAAATTCTGCTCTGCAGAAGCTGAACTCTTACAAAATCATAGCTGAGTTTAATTTGAGATTAGTTGTAACCTTTATGACCTCTGGAGTCAGAGCTTCTTATACCTCTCAGAAGACCCTATATACCTTCATTTTTTCTCTAAAAAAACCCCTCTATCGAAGTAAATATGATCCCAGTTTTTTTGGGTTTTAACCATCATTTTTATCTCCTGTTGTCTGCATTGTAACGTTTCCTTTGGGCAGGGTTTAAAGATATTCTGTTTTAATTTACAGTAGTGCTGCAATTTAAGCCTAAATCATACATATTTGAGATATACTTCAAAATTTTCCTTTTTAGACCCCCACATAAAGCACAGCACTTGTCTTTGCATAGGAAAACTCTGGATTGCAGCCCCAGAGGAAAATTCTGGATTGCAGCCCCAGAGATTTCATTTCTGTTCTGAATTCCAAATGAACTTGGAGAGTGCATGAGTCATTTAGTTCCTTTGCTTTTTAATCTGTAAATGGATGAGTCAGATGTCTTTGTGGGCTTTGTTTATTTAGCTTAAGACCTTTGAGACAGCGACCTTTGCTATGTGCCCATAATCTCACCTGCAGCCTCTAATTGCAGCTGTAATTTAAGTAATAACCTCCTTATTTAGCACAGGAATTGGTTGCCCTCAGAAGGAAGAGATTTTAAAAGCCCAGATTAAACCCCTAATCCTTATGCATGGCTGGGGAAGATGAGAGTTAGGAGCAATCCTTATAAATATTAATTTTGATGTAAAAGGGACTGTAATTGGACATCCTGGAATATCACCCTAATGGGAAAGTCATTAATCCATATATTAGTGAAAAGTCAAAACATGCCTTTTTCTTGTGGTCTGCCACGATAGCAATGCTTGAAATTAGAATTTCTGGCTGTTAAAATCTCCCCAGCTGCTTTCCCACCTTTCCCTTTTAAATCAGGAAATATTTGCCACTTTCTGCTTTGAAGATTTGGCAGTTAAAACAACCCATCCAAGATTTTGAAAACACCTACCCGTAACTTAAAAAAAAAAAATTAGACCACAGGTTTATTTTTTAAATCGAAGTAATTGAATATAATGTTTTTTGGAGCAGCATCCTCAGTATTGTGAAGGAAGGTGGAGGAAGTGGAACAGTTCTAAATTACTGTTAATTGATTCAAGGTTTACTGATTCACTAAGTAGCTGATCAACATCAGATAACTTCTGTGTGCAGAGAAAGCAAGTCTGAATCTGAGAAGAATATAGCTCATTATTCAAAGAACTAATAACACACAGCACTGTGAATGATTTTCCCACAGCAGGTTTTTTCTCCAGCAGGATTCCTTGTGCAGAGGCAAGAGTTGGAAAGGATGAGCCCAGGATTGAAGAGGTTTCAGCAGAAAATTATAAAATTCTGCCCAAATTGTTGTCCTGCCCAGTCCTGGACTGTGTTTGGGTTGGGGGGGGGGTTGGTTTAGATCTTCTGTGACACCTCCAGCTCTGTTTTTGCACAGAAATTCCTGCTGAGATGTCCAAGAACCACAACCCCAAAACTTCACAATTCCCACAAACTCCCCAAGAAAATTTTGATGCCAGAAATGTTCTGGGAGCTTCACTTCTGAAACAGAGGGGTGGGATCCCATCTGTGCTTCCCTGTTTGGTGGGATCTCACCTGTGCTTCCCTGCTGGGTGGGATCTCACCTGTGCTTCCCTGCTTGGTGGGATCCCATCTGTGCTTCCCTGCTTGGTGGGATCCCATCTGAGCTTCCCTATTTGGTGGGATCTCACCTTCCCTGTTTGGTGGGAACATCTGTGCTTCCCTGCTGGGTGGGATCTCTTCTGTGCTTCCCTGTTTGGTGGGATCCCATCTGAGCTTCCCTATTTGGTGGGATCTCACCTGTACTTCCCTGCTGGGTGGGATCTCACCTGTGCTTCCCTGTTTGGTGGGAACATCTGTGCTTCCCTGTTTGGTGGGATCCCATCTGTGCTTCCCTGTTTGGTGGGATCTCGCCTGTGCTTCCCTGCTGTGCCCCAGGGATGTGGAAGGAGCCTGGGAGAGCCCAGATCCCCCCCCCAGGAGCAGGCTGGGCAGTACTTGCCTGTGTGGCCGTTGTTTTCCATGTCCCACTTGGTAGAGCTCTTCACATCATACCCTTCAAAAGTCAGGGGCTTGAGGCTCTTGTCATAAAGCACATTTCGGGTGACAATGTTGACAGGGGACTGTCTGCTCCCTTTGCACGCCACGTTTATCTGATGCCACTGAGAAGGATCTGTTCAGGGATTAAGAAAATGTATTTATTTTTTTTCCCTGTAGACAGCAAATCCTTGAGGAAGCCAAACCACCCAACCAATATGGGGCATTTGAGGCATCACCCCAACTTCTGGGGTGATTTTTACATTTGTGTATTTACATTTTTACATTTATTTGTACATTTCTACATTATCCTTGGATGACACAAAATGAACAGTTACCACAAACACTGAGGGCTTCAAAAATGCCCTGTGACATGGTCACAAATAATGTGACCACGATGCATTAAAGGCTGAGTTCTGTGAGTTTTTTGCATTATTTTTCTCCACAGCCCCTCTGCAAAGCAGAAGGATCACCAATGTGATTGGAAAAATAAATTGCTTGGCAGTACCTTCACATTGTGGCTGCTCACACTTCTGGGACCGATAGCACCAGTGGCCCACTAAAAAACAATAAATAAAACAGGTGAATGAAAATCTGTGCAAATTATGTCCCCCAAAAGCAGCAGGGAAATGGATTGGCAGCTCTGCCCTCTCTAGGTCTCCTCCTGATCTCTCATAAACCTCTTTATAGCCATTCATATCCCCCCAAAACCTGTGCTGGCAGGAATCTTTAGGACACCAGAATTCTGAATGGGTTGCAGTCCTAAAGAATTTGATTTTCAAGCCTTGGCTTCCGCAACTTCTTGAAGCAAAGGTTCCACACTTGAATATATGCAGTGTTAAAGTAAATTTCCTTTTATCAGCTCTGCACTTGCCAGCCTTTCACAGACTTGTAAATTCACTTATTGCAAGAGGACTTATCTCAGCCTGTTCCAGGAACTCCTTTGAGGTTACTTGGGGAAGAATTCTGAGAAATGAAGGATCTCACTTCCTGCAGGACCTGGAGGATCTTTGGTCTAACTCAGCTGGGTCCTGTCCCCCAGGGATGGATGCAAAATTCTTCAGCAGAACATCTGAATTTTACTTTTTCATTGTCTAAAGAAATACAAAATTCAGAGGACAAGAGCTGGTTTAACTTTATGTGTTTATCTAGCTAGGAAAGTAGGATTGTTTTGTTTATCCCAAGTTGCTTCAGTTGCTCTTTATTTATTCTAAACTTTAAATTGACTTTGACAGGGAGAGTTCTCTTTGGCTATTCAACTTTAATCCATAACAATTCAAACCCTCTTATAATGATGATTAATACCACACCTTCTGTTTGCTTGTGATCAGTAAATTATAGATGTTTTAATAAATGGCTAATCAATTTTAAGGATAATTATGGGAGAGGCCTGTCACTTGACTGGTAATTACCTTAATTTGTAATTTATAACACACCTGCTGGAAGGCTTTTAACACCTTTATCTTGATATCAGTGGCATAACAATACATCCATCTATTAAGGATTTCAAAGTTATAAATAAAGAATTGTTATAAAACCTGAGCAGCTGTGACACAGAGGGAGACTTTGTGGCAATTAATATAATGTTTAAAAAATGAGAGTTTCAGGTTTTCTTTCACAAAAATGAAATTTCTGCTGAAAACTACAAACAATGTTGCCTCACTTTGTAGTTTAGCAAGACTGGGAAGAAAAACAAACTTTCCTTTTTTTGTGTGGTAAGAACTGCAGGGATTTCTTTGTTGTGATCCAAAAACTGGGTTTGACGAGGTTTTATCCTTTTGGCAGACTTCTAGACACAGACAAAACTTCACTTTCCACCATTGATTGTTGCTTTTTTTTTCTTCCCAGGACAGTGGCACCGAGCTTTCCCTCATCCCCACTGGGAAACAGCAGAAGTTCCAAGCACAGGATGTCACCAAGTGCCTTAATCGATATTTTAATCAATAAATGCCAGGAGAATGCCAGCTGAGCTGATCTCCACGCTGCCTGGCCCTGCTCCACGTGTGTTTTTTGCACGGATCAAAGACTCCAGGTGTGGTTTTGGCAGCTGCTCTGGGGTGGGTGTGCACTTCTAACAATCCCAGCAGCCTGGCATTGGGAGTTTCTTGGCAATTTACACACGAATGAACCTTCAGGAGTGAAAAATCTAGTGCCCAGCAGGAATAACCTGGAGGGATTTGCTCCCAAAGTCTTTGAGATGGAAGGCAGAGGGGAAGGTGGCAGGTGAGAGCTCCAGGCTGGGCAATTCCAGGAGGTTTCACTGGGGCTGCACAATGGAGTAGGAGCATGGCCTGGACATCAAAGCATTTCTGCAATGAAAATCTGATTTTCCAGGCGATCTGAGCCCCAGCTGGGAGTCAGGGCAGCAGGTTCAAGGCTGTGGAGCTTTAAAACCACGACTGTGGGACCACAAATATCAAACAGAGCCACAGGGGGAAGGGGAATTATCCCCAGATCGTGCTGGTGGTGGTCCTGAATCAGTGTCTGTGTGCCAGAGGGGGAATGGAAATGTGTTATGGAGATTTTTGGTGGCAAACCCACGTCCCAGCCTTCTCAAACACAGAAATCACTGAGTTTTCACCACCTGAACAGGTGCCTGGCAAGTTATCTCAAATAAACTTGTGGGTTTCAATCATGTCTCAGTAAACTTGAGCACACCAGCCTGGGCATCAAAATGATGGGGAGAAAAAGTTTAATAAAATAAAATTTAATTTTGAAAATCCAGCCCCAAGTGGCTACAGCTGCCTCACATCCAGCCCTCAGGAGTGTTTAATGATTAGTATCTGATTTTTGCCTCTTTCCAACAAATTCCTGATGTCTCTCAACAAGGTAAGGATCGTGTTTTCTACCAAGTCCCTACCACACTTGTGGTTGGATGGTATCAGTGAAGTAGAACAGCACATAAATTCAGCATTTCATAAGAAACATGTCCTTGAAGCTGTTAAACCTTGAAGAATGAGCTAATTAAACACTACAGAATGCCTGAGCAAACAGTGGATTCATGTTTATTGTGAATTAGGGCTGGGGTTTTGGGGTTGG
>VXAX01001434.1:0-34156 GCA_013399835.1 Leptocoma aspasia | reverse complement strand
TTGATTGGCAGCAATGGAACATTGGGGAACAGGAGGATCCTTTGTGTGGGTGCTGCTCAGGAGGAGCCACACAGTCCCTGAGGAGGAATATTTACATTTGGATTTGATCTGGGTGGGATGTGAGCCTCCCTCCCTATAGGAACCCTGCATGACAATGGCTCTTTATTCCCTGACCTTTGGGGCTTTCTTCCCGAAGCCAGAAGGGAAGATCCCTGTCACATCCAGGCACTTCTGGTGCTTTTAGGCAGGATTATGCCCTCGGGCACGTTGTCCAGGCCACTTTTAATTGTCTGAGTGGCTCCTGCCACTTCCCTTAGAAGACTTTTCCACAGTCCGACAGCCCACGCTGTCAGGAAACGTTTCCTATTTAATAGCTTACATTTTCCACTTCCTTATCTGCATCCCATCACTCCTAGAAATATCACCGAACCACCCTAAACAATTCTTGGTGTTTACAGCATTCAAACAGTTCCCTCTTCATCTGGAATTCCTGTCCTGGTTTAATTCATCTCGTGTCCCATCCCTTGACAAGGGTGCCCTTCACCTTCCCACCGTCTCCACTTCAAAATCTCCCTCTGAACCCCCTTTTTTACAGGCTCTGGGGGCCCCTCAGATCCCACCCTGCACGGCTCTTTCATTCAAACCTCAGCTCCCACACTCTCTTTCCTTAGCTTATTTTATTGCTGGAAAAACACTGCAGAGAATGGGGTTTTCAGAGTTTTTGTGAGGGTTTTTTTTTTTTTGGTTTGTTTTTTTGTGGTTGAGGTGCTGAAATCATTGCTGTGATATATAGATATATAAATATAGATATATAGATACAGATAAAGATATAGATATGCACACCTGGACTCACTGTATTATCAATTATATCTCTCTCTTACATTTTATTATGGATTTATCCTTGATTTAAGTGGTTCTGTACCATCCCACAGGTGTCACCTTGACTTTATTTGGTTTAATTTAGAGTAGGGCTGGACAGGGCTGGTTCTTCCTCCACAGAGTTGAGGACAGTTAAATTTAGGGACTCACTCTTGGCACGTGAGCAGCCCCACTTATCTCTGCCTCTTCCTCCTCGAATTTACAACTGCTTTCCTGCCCCAAGCTGCTTCTTGGCACGGGGTGGCCGAAAAAAACAATACAATTACGTATTGTTTTCATTGTATTGCAAACGTTTTCAATTGTTTTAGCTATCAAGCCTCCTCGTAAAAAAAAAAAAATTAAATATTCTTGCAGTTGAGAATTCCCTCTCCTGTCCACTCAGGCGGGAGGTGCTGCTGGCCAGGGGCCAGGCTGGAGCAGCCCTGCCAAGGTGCTATTGTGTGATCTAGGAAAAGACCCTTCAGCTCTTTGGATCACGCTCAGATTGTCTGAATTCCATAAAAGTTCCAAAATCTGCTTTGTCCCACTCGTGCCCTGCTCGGAGCGCAGTGGGGTGCTGGCTGAAAATGCCATTTAACCTGTTGGTGTGCACTAAAGAGCCCTAAAACAGCACTAAACTGCCTCAATCCCTGCTTCTGGGAAAGTGCCCCCACTTTATTCACTTTATATTTTGCCAGCTGGTTTCATTAACCATATTTTTAATAACGATTATTAACGATATTGAGTAGTCACACTCCGAGAGTGTGAATGATGTTTTTGCCCAGGACAGCAGGAATGCCCTGTGTTGATTTTTAATTCAAATCCCTTCTCTCTTTCACCTGAGTCCTGTGTTTGTCCCCTTAGCCTCCTGTCACCCTCGCAGCCAGGTCCTTTCCCTGTTTTCCCGGTGGTCCCAGAGCTCTCCCTGCTCTGCTCTCCTCGGTTCTCAAACCCACCCCCAAAATCTGCTCTCACCTCTGCATCCTTTTCCACACAAATGGCAAAAGCTGGATTTGCATGTGATTTATTTTTAGGTTTGGTTTGTGTTGGACTCATCCTATTTTTAGCTGGCTTTGTGAAACTTTCTATTTTTAGTGCAAAAGAAAAAAGCAACTTAAAAGCAATTGTTATCTAAGCCTGTCTTTCTAATTAATGGGATTGCTGAGCACAAACTAAGCATATAGGCATGAGAATATTTATACATTCTGAAGCATTACACATCCTCAGGAAGCCCCAATCAGCCCCTTTGACAGACAAAATCAGTTCCAAAAGTTCACCTCGAGCTTTGTGTGTCTCTACAAGTGTTCGTGGCCACTCATTGCTCCTCACTTTTAACGTGCAATTTTATTTTCCCTCGGGATACACATCTTTATGCAGGTACATTGCAGGACGTGATGGGGAGTTAGCCCTGAAAATCAGCTTTATTGTGGTGGTGAAGGCAAGGCAGCACATCTGATGTTTATAATTTTGCACGTGCACACATAAATCACAAGCTCGATGTGGCCTTTGGAACAGATACAGACTGCAGGAAAAATCCACAGGGACTCAGGGACCCTGGATATGCCCTATTAACACCTGCAGACAGCTTCCTTTGTGTCAGAGAGCGAGGGGAAGGTTTTTAGCTGTGACCTGTGATGCTCTGCTGTAGATAATGTGCCCTCAGAAATGTCCTGTATCAAAGGCAGAAGCTGTAACAAAAAACGAGTATCCAGGGCTAAGGTGATTTCCTTCCGTGAGGGGTTTTGCCTTGCTCTCTTTAATAAAAATGCAATTCAGAATTATTTATTTTAAAGTGCTTTTAAAATTTAATACCAACAAATCACTTGGTAGCTTTGCTGGCCTTTTGCAGCCTTTTACGCCAAGCTTTTGATGGCTGATCCTGTGGCTAAAAATACGACTAAAAATCTAATAACAGGCCATTGGATATATCCTGGAACACAACAAAGCATCTCCTGCAACACCACAAGCAGGGAAAAGAGCCTGCACAGAGACAGACTCTGGACTTTGCAGCTTTTCTAGGAGACCTCAAGGTTTGTGCTGGTTTTTTGGAAGTGTCAAAGGCTTTTCTGCTTCCAGCATCCCAGTGGAAGAGCCAGGAGGATCCGTGGCTCTGGGAAATCGTGGATAAACCAGAGCAGGATCATCCTCATGCCTGGGGAAGGGGCAGCTTGGATTCTGACCTGATGGAGACACCAGAGGTGACTCAAACCCCTCCCATGGGTAATTCCATAATTCCTATGGCTCACTTTTCTCTGTGTTCCAGGTCTTACATTGCATTTATTAGCCTTTTCTAATCAGCTGAAAATGCAACTTTTCACCCCAGAGTGTGTCCAAGTGCGCCAGCATCCCAACTTTGCCAGCCCAAAAATGGATTTGGAACCCAGCCATAAATCTGTGTGCAGTCCACACCATTAGAACTGGAAAGGGAAGAAGTCACAGCATCTTTTTTCTTTTTTTTTTTAAAGCTGCTGATGGAGCTCTCAGGGGTATTTTGTACCTGAATGGCCCTGAGGAAATCCCAGAGTGAGAATTGATGCCAATGTCCGCATGGTTATGTAAATTTAATGTTTGTGAAGGGTAAAATCATGTGAGCAGAAATATAGAAAATTAGAGTGATCTAATCTCATCTAAATTAGAGGAATGTCCTATCAGGCATCAATCTTTTGGAGCACCAGAGCATGGACTGTGGGAGTTTTGTCTCCTCATGGCTGAGTCCTGCTCTGTGATAAAGCAAAAGGTTAAACGTGCTGGGGTTCATTCCATTCCCCCTGAAGAAAATTAATTTTCAGTGACTTTGCTGTAACCCCACCCCAGAGCTGATGGATGGATGGATGGATGGATGGATGGATGGATGGATGGATGGATGGATATCCCTGCTCTCTGAATGGCACAGTAATAAAGCCTCACTCTCATGAGGTTTGGAGCATTCCTGTTGGAAATTGCAGACAAAGTGTCTCTATTTCCCCCCAAACCAGCACCAGAGGTTCCCTGAGCTCTCAAAGGAACCAGACAAGAAACCTGAGGTGGATCAGTGCAGCTGTAAATGGAACACACTGAGATCTGGATGAGGCAGAGGACGAGGGGCTGGACGGGGGTTTGGGGGTGATGGTTTGATCCCTGGGCAGGTGGCTGCACCAGCGTGCCTCAGTTTCCCTCTCCAACAACAGGGATCATGACCCTTCCTTCCTTCCTTAGAAAGCCCTCTAAGGACTGCTAATACTGATTGTAAAACCCAGGTGCTGTGCTGTTCAGACAAGGCTGGCAGGAATTTCCAAGATTAGCAATCAGTCATTTGACTGTTTCAGCGTGGTGAGTTGTGAACTGCCCAGGTGGAGGTGGGGTCAATGAGCTGATCAGGGCAGATCACCCAGGCTGGTTCTGACAAGTGGCAAGACAGGAAGGAAATGTTTATTCTCTAAAAAAAATGGATAACAAGCAGGAATAAAACAAGAAGGAATTTCAGCTCATTCGCAAAAGTGGAGTTTCTTGACATGCGTAGCCTTTAACTCAGTAAAATATATCCTGTGGAGCTTCTGCCTCCAAATATTTGGAGAAGAAGGTGTAGAGAGCAAGGTTCTTGTGTATTAATGACTCTGTAATTTGGTTCACACTCAAGGAAAAATGTGGAAATAACCAGGAGGGGCAAAAAACGCCTACAAATTATCACCTATGCATTCCTCATGCTACTTCCTTCTGATAGAGAGGTAAACCCTAATTATTGACACCAAGCTAATAAAGTCACAAAGATTTTCTAGACAGTCTTCCAGGTTTCCCTAATAAACCCCCTAACGGGCAGCAAATTGAGCAAAGTGTTGACAGCCAGGAATCAATAGCAAGCAGACAGGAGGGGCAGATTTTGGAAAAGCAGGAGCTTTTTGTGGTTCTGTTTACCTGCCCCAGGTGTGGGCAGCCCCTGCAGAGAGAACACCCCTGCACCAGGGGCTGAGGAGAGGGAAGGGATTGGAATTCAGCTAAGAATCTGGAAAAGCCAAGCTGCTGAGGGGCAGAGAATTAATTAAGAGCAGAGAAATAAACCCAGGGAAACCTTCCAGGAGTTTTTGAGCACCTCTGAACCTTGATCTGCTTTAACACCATCTCCCTTTAGCAGATCTCAGAGCAGCACTTCCCCCTGATAATGCTGGATCCCTTTTTCCCTCACTGCACTCTGCTCTATTTTAGTGCAAACAATGGACCCTCCGTCACTTTTAAGAGCTGCAGTGTTTAATTTCGAGGCTCTGTGCTGGTATTTGCATAGGAAAGGGGATTTATTCAGTGGTGCTGACTGAATAGAAGCAGGGGGAAAAATACCTTCTGCATTTTTCAATACTAATTATAGATCTCTATTTAATTGAGCCATCCTAAGTGCACAGTGTACTTATAGTGCCCAGGGAGCAAAAATAGATGGGGCTGCTGGGCTGATGCAGCAAAGACATATTGTTCTTTCTCCCTCAGCAGAATTTCATCTTGGATCATACACAGCAAAGCAAAGGGAGTAGAAATTTCAAACGAGCAATTGCTTTCAAGTTTAAAGGAGTTTTAAAGATAAAGAAATGAAGTTTTGGTATTTTAAATGCACGTACATAATAAAATACAGAGATCAAGTCAAAGCTCATTGATTTTTCTTGGAGGAGGAAAGCTGATAGAATCTCTAAAGGTGAAAAGAAACCCCCAAAGCACTCATTCATTCATGAGAAAAGCCTATCCTTGATATTTTAACACAAATAATAAAAGGCAGAGAAATAAATAAATCATTCTTCATTTACCAGAGAGAAGAATCAGAGAGTCTGCACTGCATGTCCTTACAGTCAAAAATAAATCAGAAATAAGAGTAACCTTAAGGTGGGGTTAGAAAGAGCAGGGAAGGACTTACCTACTGCCTCTGTCTTGAGAATGTGCAGGCAGAGCAGAGCAAGGAACAGCAATTCCATTCTCTATTTTAAATAGGCTCAGTGTTGAAACCAGAATTGATTAGACTCCTCAGGACGTGATCATATTTCTGCCCTCAGTTTTATACTGGAGTAAGTAGCCCAGGACAGACCTGAAAGCCATAGCAGGAAGGTGAACTCCTCCCCTTTGTAATTTCTCCAGATTTGTCCTGCTCCTGATTTGCCTAAATTTATTCATTCTCCAAAGTGAATGGCAAAAGGAGTGAGGTTTTCTGGCACTGAGCAAGGAGCCTTTAGTGAATAACTGAGTAACTTTGCAACCTGCCCAGGTTTAGCAGCCTGGGAGTAAAATGCTGCATTTTCATTTACTGGGAGTTTTTCTCCTGGCAGCCTCACGACATTCAATTAATACATGTGTTAAAGTTAATGTTTCCTTTAAAAAAAAACCCAGGGAGACAAATAAAACCCCAACTCCCCCTCACTTCTACCCCACAGTTCTCCAAACAGGATTGGAGTTGATTTGTGGGACTGGAAAATGGGAATTCCATGTGCAGCAACAGGAAATGTTTATTAGGTGACATACAACACCTTACGTACGTAATTAAGCAACGATACATTTTTTTAATCATCCTTTTTCTCAACTTTCTGCTTCTGCTAATGTAGTATGATATACATACAGATTTTTGGTTTTGGTCCCCTTTGTTTTTCTATCTAAATTTTTTTTAATTAAATACGATTCAGGGGTGACTCAGACTTTACATTCAACAAAGAAAAGCAACACAGCTTTATTACAGACACAGCATCACCTTTGGGATTTTTGGGGGTGGATTTTGATCCAGCTGAGGGAAACAAATGAAGCAAACTTCTTCCCCAAATGTCCGTGGGGGTACAAGCCCAAGGCTGGGCTGGGTGGAAGAAGAGCAGGATGCCCGTGAGGGATGGACAGAGTGCAGAGCTGTGATTCCAGCTGAGCTGAGCATGCAGAGTCATCCAGCAGAGGCTGAATTCAATAAAAAGGAGCTGAGAAATCTCTCCTTGCCCTGCTGCTCTCGCAGGGGCTCGGGAGCTGCAGTCACCCCCGGAGAGCTGACCCCGAGCAGCTCCTTTACTCACAAAAACGGGGCTATAAATAACATCCCCACAATGAAGATCTGCCGGGGAGTGTTTTTCCACCCTGCACAGGCGCTGGTTTCCCTCGCACATGGTGATGAGGTAGAGAATTCCTGCAGGGGGGAGAACAATGAGGGCTTGGTGGCGTTTTCTCCCTTCCAGGTCCCCGCGGGGCCAGGGGGATGCTGAGCAAGGAGAGCAGCTCCAAGGGCATCCAAGAGATAATTCCCTCCTGGGCTCTGCTCCATCCTCGGGATGTTCCTCCCTGGGGAGCTGAACCAACATCTCTGGATTTTTTTTCCTGCTCTATTTCCTTGCAGTGCTCTGTTCAGGACCGAAAAGCTGAGGGTTAGAAATTTTGGTATTGAAAATCAGGTTTCTTGATTTTTCTTTTCTTCTTTTTGTTTCCAAACCTTCCAGCCTGTCATTATCAAAGTGATAATAAACTGCACTGCAGTCACATTAATTAAGTCTTTATTTGGGCTCAAAAGTGAAGGCACACTCAGGCAAAGACATTCCCTTTCCTTCTAAAGGCTTTCATCTAAATAAGCAGGGCTGGCATAATTTGATCTCCTTAGTTTTATATTTTGTTTCTGAGGAAATTCCCCTGACAGGTGCTGGGATATCCGTTCTTGATGGCATCGTTGCACTTCAGGATAGTTATGATTCCTTTTCAAAACCAAAACTACCCTGAGGTGCAACAATCCATCAAGAACTGGGTGCATTTTACATGAAGACTTTTGGATATTGGACCTGAAGACATGAGAGGATCTTGGTCAGAGGAGATGACACAAAGTTAAGCAGATCTCTGAATTCCTGGCTGGTTTTTCCTGGCAGTTGCAGGGTAGGGAAGGACAGGTGGGAATATCAAATCCAGTAAAAACTGCACTTAATTTTGTGGCCTTCAGAGCCACAGCAGCAAAGGCTGAGAGGGTGGGACTGGCTTGAGTCCAAACCCTGGTCAGAGATGAGCTGAGCCAGCAGGGATTGCCCCTGCAGGGGGACAGGGAAGCACTTCCAAGGGATTTAAAACACAGATGGGTTTCAGGATTAACGAGTGGGTGATTGGGAATCCCACCCTGCAGAGTGAGAAAACAGAGTGCTCTTCATTTAGCTGTGTGCTGTCATTTTATTCCTTGGAGTTCCCACGCCACTGAACGGGAAATCTGGGATTTCAGAGCTCTTGGTGAAGCAGAAACATTAAAGCCTCATCTTCCATGTGCAAACTCGGCTGGCTCTGATTCTCCCTGGCTCTGCTGCCCTGGGAATGCTGTCCCAGCACAAGGTCATTCCATGGAGCAGCGGCAGCAGGGATAAGATGTGTTCTGCCTCCTGCACACCCAGCTCATCAGTGGAGAGGCTTTGTGTGCCACACACCTGGTGCCAGGTTCTCCAAAGGGATCACTCCAAACCTGGGAAGCAAAAATTCCTCCAAGAGAGCGGCTGGAGAGGGGAGGAGCAGAGCTCTGTGTTTTCAAAACAGCTTCAAAAATCTTGGAAGGAGATCACACGCCCCATTTGTGTCTCCCTCTCCAGAAAGGAAGGCTTTAATCTGCATAAATTGAAACATAAATTGGATAAATAGGCTCCTTATTTGTATTACTCCCTTTCCTGACTGCTTCTCCCTTGCAGGCCTCACGGTGCCCATGCAGGGCCTGGGCAGAGGGACACTCTGATCCCACAGCTTTGCTGAGGGTCATGGCACTGAAACTTGGACTCATGGAATGACTCTGCTGAGCTGCTCACGTTGTTTGACGTTTTTTTGGCCCAGGTTTGGTGTCTGCAGGGTGGTGACAGTGCAGAGCTGAGTGCAGGGACAATGGGCAGAAAGCAGAACCATCCCAGTTCCCAAGGTTTGGTGTCAGGAATTGAGAATATGACAGGGCAGGAAGCAAGGCACTGGAATCCCTCATCCTTCTTGGGTTTTCCTGTGTGCACATGACTTTATTAGTGACACCAAATCACCTGTGCCTCGTGCTGCATCTCTTCTCCTCCCTGTGCTGTGGGATCCCTGTTCCCATCACAACGATGCAGTTTTTCTCTGGAGTTTCAGGCACAATTCCAGTTTCCCTGTCACGGGGCTGCTGTGCCTCACCCCAGGGTGAGGGTGGGAGCTGTGCAAGGGTCACTGGGCAGGGCTGGGGCTCAGCCCCTGGGTGAATTCCCTGCTTTGGGGTCAACTTTGGTGTTCCCATCTGGGGCCTCTCGTTCTGAGCCCTTGTGGGTCCCACTGGAGGCTGAGAGCTGCAGCTGGGGGCAATTCCGAGGCTGCAAGCTCAGGTGGGTGGGTGGATTTTCCACAATTGAACCATCACAAAAAATTCAGCCTGAAGCCTCTTGTGCCTCTTTCTCAGTCTCTCCAGCGTGGTCAGTGCTTATTGTCTTCCCCACAGCACAATCCAGAGATAATTCCAAAAAATGATGCCATTTCTCACACATACATCAAAATAAATTGGGCATTCAGATAAAGACATGTCAATACAACCACAGAACTGAAAGAAATGCAATCGCAGGACTAAAACCAAGAAGTGTTGCAGAAGGTGAAATCTCAGTAAATATAAATCAAAGGCTGCCCACAGCAAGGCACAGTAGTCAGTGTTTGAGGTGTCAGCCTGAGATCCTGGAGATTAGATTGAGTTCCCTGGAATCCTGTGTCACCTTAAACAAACAATGGGATTGTTCTTTCCCCATTTATAGGATGCAGATAACAATTCCTCACAAGTGTATAGTGAGGTAAGGGCAGGGAATGCTGCACAGTTCCTAGAATAGGGGAGTAGAAAAATGCCCTTGAATTGAGGTTGTTCCATGAAGAGGTTGGGCTTTAAATTTAAAACATTTTTCATCTGGTTTTGGGAGCCCCAGCTGCATCACAGAGGGTTGGAATATACAAATCTGGGGGTTTCTGTATATTAAAGCCCACTAAAAAAGCAGCTTCCACACTATTGTCTCCCTTAATCCAGCAACATGATGGTAATTTGTATGCAATTCTATTAGGGAAATCAGATTACAAATCTTTGTGGAGAGCTATTTATACCACTTGATATTACTTTAATTACATTCTGCTCTCACAACGTTTAGCATTTTGTGCTCAAGCACCAAATTTTCAAATTAGAGCAACTTCAAGCAGCATTTTCAGGAATATCTAGAGCCCTTTGGAGCCCAAATTCACAGATAAGTTATTTTTAGCCACCAGGGTGTTTTCAAAACCGTTTTGCTTTGTGGATGTTCTGTTCATCACAGCTGTCCTGTGCCCACCTGGGCCATGCTGCCACTTCTGCTGGGAGTGAAAGGACTTGCTGGGCTGGCTCAGAGGGGACAGAAATAGTGGGGCCCTTGTTCAGCAGCAACCTCACACCTGAGTGTGGCTGCCAGGGCTGCCCCCGCTGGGATTACAAAGGGTGTTTTATCTGGGACACTGGGAAAGGAGTAGTTTATAGGGTGTTAATGCACCCCCAGGCTTGACTGATCAATTCTCAGCCCTTATTTCCATGTAATCATTCCCTTGTGACCGTCTGGAATGCTTATTGCTTACTTAGACTTGTATAAAGTATAACAATCATACTTTAAAAGCGTTATTAATTAATTGTAAAGTATTCCTAGTACACAAAAATTGTGGATGCTGACTGCACATTAAACTGAATATGCTTTCATACACTTCAATAGAAAAAAAAGCCCTAGAATTCCCCTTTTTAAACTCAAAATTATAGCCTAAATTTCTTACATTTTAAATTTGGCAGAGCTATCAGAGTTCACAGATTCCCACCTCTGGGGCTGGAATTGCTGCTGTAATGATCAGTGCTGGATGTGGGAGCCCATAAATTCAGCTGAGCTGCTTGGCAAGGCCGTGGTAAGAAACTGTGACCAACGAAGGTGAATCCTTTGTCAAGGTAACAATAAAATATGAATTGAATCAGAATAAATAACGTGGCTTTGCCTAGATAATTGTCCTGCTCAGCTGGTTAATATCTCCCTGCTCCCTCTGCACCCTGTATTTTATTCCAGCAGTGCCCTCTGCTGAGAGCATGGAATGTGTGTCCCCAGAGCTTTTTTCCCCCCACCCCAGGTTTCAGGTATTTTCAGTCTAAATTCTCAAAAATCATTTGAACTTAAAAAGATGGAGAAGGAAAAGCTCCAACGGTGTTGATACTGGTTTATAATGAACAAGCCACATGAAATAAACACAAAATATCCTGTAGCAAAGGCATGGGTAGTGATGTTGGTTGGGTTTTAGCTGTGTTATCATGAAAGGATTAAGTGGGAAAAAGGCATTTTCTGGGCTGTTGGGGTCCAGGCTGGTGACCCAGCACTGATATTTTATTTCAGCTCCCTCAGCCACACACTCCCCCCTACAAACCCACAAAACTCTGCTCTCCCTTTCCTGGCTCTCTAATCCTTTATGATCTAATTAATTCGTGAGTTAAAGCCGAATTCACTCCATTTGAGAATGAAGAATTGTAAACTGCAGGTGTGACCCCTCACCTCCCCGAGCCCTGGGCAGGTTTTGTTCTTGTCAAAGGTTGCTTCCAGCAGCTCATCCGTGTGGGAAATGTGTTCTGCAGTTTGGGCTATCCTAGCAACCCCCAGGTGATCGGCACAGCCCCGAGCTGGCAACCCAAATATTTTAAAGCACACCTGGTTAAAGTTTAATCCCCGTCACGATGATGATGTGGCAGCAGGAGCTGCGTGTCAGGAGAGGATCCGCACCGGGGATGGAGGTGGGAGCTCTGGGGAGGATGGGATGAGCAGAGCCAGGGGCTGAAAGGAGGATTTCCCACCATGAATGGATTCCCAAACTGCTCTGCCAACTACACCAAGATCTGGAGTCATTACCTGGTGCTGGCCCTGGGCATCCCCCAGCTGACCATCAACGTCATCTCCATCATCTTCAACTGCACCGTCATCTTCACCCGCCTGGCCACCAGGGACCTGCACAAGCCCATCTCCATCCTCTTCTGCAACCTGGCTGTCTCCGACCTCTTCACCAGCTTCTCTGGCTTCTGGATTTCCATGCTGTTCATCACCAACCCCGACATCACCATCTTTGGCTCCCAGGACATGCTGGCTCCCTACGCCCTGTACACCACCTCCATCTTATCCACCATCTACAACCTGGTGAGCATCGGCATCGAGCGCTACCTGGCCGTGGCCGGGAGCATGAGGGCGAGGTTCAGGGTGACCAGGAACCACTCTGTGGCCGTGGTCTTCATCAGCTGGGTGCTGGCTTTCTTCCTGGGCTGCCTGCCACTGATGGGCTGGAACTGCCTGCACGCCGAGAGGAACATCTCGGTGCTCTACAGCCCCTTCTGCGTCAACTACCTCGTCTTCATCACCACGCCCAACGTGGCCGCGGCCTTCCTCGTGCCTCTCTTCACCTACCTGAGGATCATCATCATCCTGAGGAAGAGGAAGCTGAGGATGCAGGCGTGCGGCCAAGCCACGGGCACCTACAGGTCGGCGGAGACGCAGGTGGCCAGGACCAGCATCTCCATCTGGCTGCTGGCCCTGGTGTCCTACGCGCCGTTCCTCGCCAGCGTCGTCTTCGACGCCGCCAACCGGCGCTGCCACGCCGACCTGTACCCCGGGGCCTACATCTTCAGGAACTGCACGGCCATGCTGATCACCCTGACGTGCCTGGGCAACCCCCTGCTGTACACGCTGCGGCTGCGGGCGCTGCGGGCCCGCCTGCAGGCCCCGCGCTGCCCCGCCGCCCGGGCCTGCGCCATCCGCACCCTCTGAGCCGCCACCCGGGCTGTCCCCACCCCCTGGGGACACACAGACACGGCTTCTCCTCGGCTCGGCCTGGGAAACGGAGAGAAAAGGGTTACAACAGTTGTTGTTGTGGGTAAAGTCAGTTGTTATCTTGTCCCCTGCGCCTGGTGGTGTGAGGGGTGTTACACGAAGGACTTGTTCCCTGTGTAACCAATAATGAGAGAGAAGTTTCCTGAAGACCAGCCAGGTCTGAGGCTCACTGTGCTCTCTGTAAGAGTGTGATTTTCTAACAATAAATGCCTTTTATGCCTTCTGAATCATGGAGTCAATGTGTCATTTTTGTGTGTCCCCTGGATCACTGCAGTAACAGGGACGGCTCCAGCCTGGCCACGCAGGGGCCCAAACCCCACAGCCAGCCCAGATGGCTCCCAAAAATCCCTGTGGGTGTCCCTGGGAGGGTGTTTGGTGGGTGGCTGCAGCTGGAGAGCTCAGAGGGGTTTTCCAGCTCTCAGTGGGGAGCAGAAAGTAGTCCCGGGTGGGGATGGGGGCTCCCAGCTCTTGTGTGAACATATTATAAGTTTCCCTGCATGCAGGCCTGCAGAAAAATACTTCCCCATGGAAAAAATACATGGAAATACTTTCCCAAATACATGGAAATACTTTCCCTGCATGCAGAGAAACTTATAATTTGTTCACACAACACCCAGCAGAGCCCTGCTGTCCCTGTCCCTGGGGAAGGGAACGGGAGCTGCTGTCCCTGAGCTCCCAGAACTCCATGAACGTGTTTGCTTTGTGCCTCCCTCACCTCCCTCTGCTCTGGCTGTGACTCTGGAGAGGGTGGAACAGCTGGAAAATTCCCAGGAAATTTGGGGAATAACGGCGTTTTATTTTCTTGTTCAGTCAGTAAAATCGTGCCTTTGGGCTGCTGGGTGAATCTTTATTAGCAGGGGCACTCAGCACTGACTCCCTGCTGTAATTTTAATTGCTGGATGAGGTGTTCTTGTGAGATATTTTGGCTGCACTTTCGTATTTCTGCTTTTAAGGGCACTCTCAAGTCCCTGGCTTGTGAAATTTGTGCTGCTCCAGGTGAAAACCTTGGCTGGGCTCTTCAGGATCAGAGCTGCAGTCAAGTTGCCTGGACAAAACGAAATAAAAATGTCGAAGATCAGATGTTTTGTTCTCAAAAGAAAAAAGAGTTGGTTACTGAATATTTATTTAGTAGATATTATTCTGTCAGATCCCAGTGGAGATGGATGCTTATTCTTAGTTACACTGGCATATTTCCTAGAAGAATCTCAGTGTTTAAACTTCTTTGGAAGCCTGGATTGGATAGATTTTGTGACCTCAGCTCATGTTTCTGGTTCTGCACTGCTCAGCTGCTGCTCTGTGGCATTTCATCAACACACAGCAATAAAATTCCATGAAAATCCACACAGTGATGAAGTTCTCACATTCATCACACACACTCCTGCCCACATCAGCCCTTGGAGTTTTCAGGGATTTCTTTCCAGTTTCTTTGCTTTGTTGTTGTTTCCTCATTTTTATCTCTCTCTCACTCTCTATATTTCTCTATTATATCTCCATATCTGCATCTGTTTATATATATTTTATATATTTTATATATTTTATATATGCCCGTATCTACCCCTATCTCGATATATCCATCTCTCTCTCNGGGGGGGGCGCGGGGCCGGGGGGGCGGCGGGCGGTGCGGGTCTCTCTCTCTCTCTCACCCTCTCTCTCACGCCGTTCTCCCCGCAGCTGCTCCGTGCCGTGCTGCCGGACCCACCGCGGTGAGTGCGGGCCGGGCGGGCCGGGAGGGGCCGGGGCTGGCCCGGGGCTAACGCGGCTCTCTCCGCAGAGCATTGCGCGCCCGATGCCCGGCGGGAGCGGGAGGCGGCCGGGCAGGGCCCCCCCCAGGGCCCCACGGTCCCGGAGGACACGCTGAGCGAGGAGGAGGAGCAGGACCGCGTCCCGCTGCAGAAACTCAAACTGCTGGGTAATTCCCGGGGCAGCGAGCAGCAGCAAATCCTGCTGGGAGGGCGTTCGGGGTTGCTCTTTGGGCCCTTGGAAGGGTTGCGGGCACGGTGAGGTGGCCGAGCACGGCTGAGACTCCGGGCTTTCCCTCGGCACAGGAGAGTCGGAGGAGCTGCGGGGTTTGCTGCTGAACCCGCACCTGCGGCAGCTGCTGCTGGCCATCGAGCAGGCGCGGGACAAAAGCTCCCTCCTGAGGAAGCTGATGCAGGAGCCGCTCTTCGTGGAGTTCGCAGATTGCTGCCTGAGCATTGTGGAGCCTCCCGAGAAGGAGAATGTTCTCCCCGACTGAGCTGCTGCGGGAATATTGGGTTATTTTTGTCCTTGAGATTTTTATTTTTTGAGGTTTGCCAGCAGCTGGAGCTGCTCCGCTGTGTGCCTTGGTCACTCTGCCCGTGGATGTCAGGGCTCTGATTTCAGGTTGGAGCTGACAGACAGGGGCAGGGTTGTGTTGGGACACATTTTTACATCCTGAGGGTTGAGCTTGATACTCTAGAATTCTTTCTGTTGGCACAGAAATGCTGGCAGCCATGGGAAATGTTGCTTCACAGTGACAATATTAAATATATTTGCATTTATTTTAATCTCTGACTACTCTGAAATGTTTTTGTTCACTAAAGGTTGTTGGGAAAGGACAGACACCTTGACAAAGCATTGAGCAGTTTATTTTAAATGACATACACAGAGCAGCTGAACATTTTCAAGATCCATGAGCAGCAAAGGGAGGGCACAGAGCAGCCCTGGTGAGCCCCTGGGCAGGGTGGTGCTGTCTGGGGAGCTCTGCAGACACCTGGCAGCTGTGAGAGCGCACAAATTTTGGTTCTGTAGATAAAAGCAAGAGCCCAGCCTTGCTTTTCCCTGAGACATCTGCCCTTTATGCTGCAGCTGGCTGCTCCTCACTCCTGTGGGGACACTGGTGGTCAGGCAGGACAGCTGCACCTCTGAGAAGCCAGCAGGAATCAGGAATATTTGCATTATTTGCTCTCGTGAGCAGCCTCGTGCAGGCAGTGCCAGCAGCATTCAGTTCAAGTATCCATTGCTTCAAGCACCTGATCTGTTTGAAGTGATTTGTTCCCATAGTGTTGATATTTCCTGTACTGTGTGGGGGGGCAGGAGCTGCCCCCACACACTCTAAATTTAATTTAATGTGGATTACAATGTGTATTACAAGGAGTACTACGTTCCCTCCTGTTGTAGGCACAAGGCAGCGCTGTGGAAACTCTGAGGTAGCAGCACAAGTGGACCTTAGGTGATTTGAAAGCAGCAGCTTGCAGAGAGCCCTCCCTGGAGGCCAAGGCCAGGGGCAGAGCTATGTGGGCAGGAGCTCCTGTCTGTCCAGCAGGATCTGGTTGAATCCCGTGATGGAGAATCCCTCTGTGTGGGGGCTGACGTTGGCAAAATGCAGAGGGGACCTCCTGCAGTGGAACCTGACTGAGCCCTGCAGGGAGGAGAGGGAGAGTGTTCAGCCAGGTGTGCCCCTGGTGCTGTTACTCACCTTTAGCTCTGGAGTGTGCACAGAGCAACTCCTCCACAGGAGTCCCCACAAATGGATTTAAGAGAAATGGTCACTGCAGAAAATGGCAGCAGTGTGACCTGAGCTGAAATCAGCTCAGGCCCTGGAGGTTGGGGTGCTCAGCACTGAACCTGGCACAGGCTGCAGCAGCTGTGGCAGTTCCTCACACAGAATTTGATGCAAACACAAAAAGGTTCCCCCCCAGACCCGAGCGTGCACTTTGTGAGGGCAGGCAGTGACAGCCAGTGGGAAATGCCGTCCCAGCCTGTTCCCAAGCTGGTGGCAGGTGCTGCAGGCAGGAGGGAGGGGTGGGTACCTGTGGGAGGGCTCTGATGGAGGTGATGCCACAGCCCAGGTGTCCCCTGGAGCCCTCCTGCAGCCCCCTGAGGCAGCTCAGCAGCGCCAGCGCCCGCCGGGGCCCTGTCACACTGACAGGGGCAGCAGCCAGCACCAGCCCCAGGGGCCAGAACTGCACAGCTGCCTGCAGTTCTGTGTCCAAAGAACAGGGAGCTTTGGCCAAGGTAGCTCCAGGAGCTGGGAACTCCTCTCCTTCCCCCTCGTCCAGCTCTGCTGCTGCCAACGCAGCTGCTTTTGCCTGAAAAAGACACAGAACAACAACAGTCTTAAAATGTCCTGGACACAGCTTAGGACTGCAAAACTGAGAGCCTATAAAAGGAGTCTGGAAGCACAGCACCCCTCCCAGTTTCCATGCAGGTAAGGAATGAGTTTATTCTGCAGGATGAACCAGAAGCAGCTGTACAGGACTGGCATCTGCTCTTCTCAGCAGAGAAGAGTTTTCTGGAGCACTGGGTTTGTAGTTCTCAGAGTTACTGCTCTTTCTCAGACACTAAAAAGCCTCAGGCTCCTTTCCAGTGCTGTCCTGTCCCCCATACTCACTGTCCATCTCCTCCAGGCACGCTGGATGACACGGGCAGCCCTGCGCATCCTCTGGAAGCGATTCTTGGCCAGCCAGGAACGAAGAGCTGAGGATGGAATGGAGAGAAACCTGAGTGCAGAGAATCTCAGCAGCTCTTGCACGCACTGGGAGAGATGGCACTCACCCACTGGTGCCACTCTAATGCCCCAGTGTGACTGGAAATGTCCCTTGTTCTGTTATTTCAGCCCCACCCTCAGCAAGTCACCTGCTTGGATGAGAGTAGCAGAGTGTTTCTCCTTTGCTGTTTTCTTCTCTTTAAATCTTCTCCAACAGCACTGGATGCAAAATGCCTTCTCATTTAACACCTCTGCTCTCCTGGCTTCCAGGAGCTCCAGCTGCAGTGGGGAACAGGAGCCTGGAGTTAGGGAAGGAACTGTGCTCACAATTCTTTTACAGCCCCTTGGTGTTTGTCAGGGGACCACAGCCTCACTGCAGTGTCCTGTGACTGCTGGGTTAGGTCTGGGAAGTGACAGCACTTCATTAGTGCTTTCCAGATAACATGGAAATGAAAATGGAAGTTCTTGGGGAGGAAAGTGGAGCCTCCCAAAGCCCCAGCAGCATTAGGTTCATACCCAGCTCCACTGAAGGAGCTGCTTCCAGGGCTGCATCCTGCAAGCTTGGCACAAGTGCCTTTGTCTCCTTCCTCTCCCAAGGCCTGTTGGAGCAGCCAAATCTGTCATGTGGAGCTAAGGAAAGCTGCCATCTTTACTGGAATTCTGGCACAAGTGCAGCTCCTTGTCCACTGGCCACAGAGGCCATTACACAAAGTGCTTGGCAGAGCTGGATTCTGATGGGTGCTTGACTGAGTTTAATAATTGGATGGAAAATGCCCAGTTCTGGTCACACTGGCTTGGCAGGAGTTTTGCCCCCATCTGTGCCAGAATGGCCCTGAGGCAGGAGCACTCCAGAGCCACCAGCCAAGGAACAACACTTACCACAGAATTGGACAGGAACACTTTGGTTTTGCCACAGTAGACTGAGGGGATTTCTGCTCCATTCCCTGTTTCCTGAGCAGGGGTTTGTCCCCTAACAGCATCCTGAAGGATCTCCAGAACAGCAGCACGTGGTGCTTTGTCATCATCCATCACTGGAGTCTCACCTGGAAGTGAAACATTGAGGAGAAAGTGTCACAAAATTTGGAAATGGGAGCCAGGGCATTGTCTTTGCACTGAGATTTCTTGGCCATTTAGAGGGGAAACACCTGCAGCAAGAGGGGAGGAGGAGATGGCTGAGAGCACTTGATCTTGCTGTGTTTAAGGCTAAAATGTGAGAGCACAGATTCCACCAGGTGCCAGCAACCAGAAAACCAGTGTGGGGTGTTTTAACTGGGCTGTGGTTGGGTGCTGCCTTCTCCTCTGTTATCACCTCTGCTCTCCACAGGTAAAATTGTCATTTGGGGTAGGTCCAGACTGAAACAGGGAGGGCTCAGGTGTTCTCCCATTCCAAGCATCCCACGTGGAAGCACGAGAAAGCAGCAGCAATGCAATTAAGAATAGACTGACCAGCTCAGTCCTAAGAAAATCACATTAAATACTCAAAACTCAAGAGCTGTGCGAGCAAAGAACAAAAGGCAGGGAACTGTAGCCTTAATGTACTGAAAAGTGCAGGAAGGGGAAACAATTCTACCCAGTTGTACAGCTGTCACGGGGCACTGGGAGCAGCTATGGGGTCCTGCACTGAGCAGGAATTTATGGCAGCAGTTACAGGTTATTAAAGCCATTTCTGGGACACAGTGCACAGTTTTGTACATTACAAACAGGCCAGCCAGATGAATCTCTTTGGAAATAGAGACAGACTTAATTCAGACCTGGAACAAGAGATTGTTGCAGGAGTTCCTGCATGCACAGGGCTGGATGGGTTTTGCATCATTCCATCCTGGATACCTGTTTGCTTTTCAGCAATAAATATTTCTAAGGAGATGAGAGCATTTTAAGGTCCTGAAAACAAATAGAAGCAATTCTTGCTTACAGGAAGACATCTGGTGGCTCTGATGGTGCTCATGGGGCTGGGCTGATAAGGGAACCAAAAGCTTATCCCTGTGTTTGGGCAATTGTTTTGCTTTGTTTGCAGCTTATTACCCCCTCAAGATAAAAAGGACTAAAAACCTATCACAAAGAGGCTTTGCAGTTAATGGGTTTGTAATTGAGGGGGAAAGATCCAGTGTGTAAGTAATTTTCCAGCCTGCACTTCCTTACTTCACCCCATTTCCCCACAGTGAGCAGATTTCCACCAATTTTACTCATCTGAACAGGCTGGTCCTGCTTCCCACAGCTGCTGCTTACTGAACAGAGCCACTGGGTGAAGAGGGGATTCATCTGGGGGCACAAAGGGGCTGCAGTAACCTTCAATATTAATACAACCACCTGCTGAGCTCCTCCTTTCAGGAGTTCATAGCAAAGGCATTACCTGTGGGCTGGATTGTGTTTGTTAAAGTCCATCCTCACTCTTGCTTAGAAAAAGAGAAGTTTGCAAAAGGTGGAAGAAGCAGCAGAGTCCAGGTAAGCTGAAAGGCCAGTGATTCAGCAAGGAAACAAGGGGTAGGGGGGAAAGAAAGGAAGGAGAAGGAAGATAAGGCAAAAGGTAAGTGGTTTTCAAATCTACTAAAGAATCAACTCTAAATCAAATTATATTGGGTGAGGGGAACCCTAGACACCACTGTGATTGTTCCACCCAGGAGGAACACAGAAAACCAGCAGTGAGGGGAAAGATTTTAAGTGTTCAGCAAATTAGAAACTCAGGTTGGTGATAGGTTAAAGAAGTATTTTGGGAACAGTGGTGGATACAGTAATTATCTGATCTGTGTGACACCAAATGGGTGCAGTGACAATTTTACTTGATGGCAGAGGGATTACCTGAAGAAACTTACCTTTTTCCTCAGCAGGATGAGAGTTGCTTTTACCCCACACTCTTTTTTTACTGGAGCCCCAGGATTTTCTCAGTAGGTCATAGCGCTCAGTGAAACTTTGGAAAGGGATCCTGAGAGACAAATGTGCAGTGAATCCCAGGCAAGAACCATTACTGTAAATACCTGATCCTGTTTATTGTATGCTAAATAACTGATCCTTTTTGCTGTGTGGTAAATAACTGATCCTCTGAAGGGGGAAAATTCCAGAATGGCTTTGTGGATCCAATCCATGGGATGCAAACAGACTGATGCCTAAATGGTCAAACAGCCCAGAAAGTACAGAACTTCTGAAGAAATTCAGATTCCCCAGCAACAGTGACTGTAGCAAAGGCAGGGCAGGAATTGTGCTTGGATGTGCTGATGGGGCAAAATATTTGGGTTTCCTGCTTACAAGCTCTTCTGAAGCTCTTCCTGCTTTCCTTTCTTCTGAAAACGAAATGCCACTACTTGCTATAGAAATGGATTATGCTGAAGAAGCTGGACTTACCTGACTGGGAAACCTGCTGCACTGATGGTGATGGCTTCCACTATTCCACAGGCCTGGAGCTGGCTGAGAACCTGAGGCACAAATTGAGATGGTTTAGGCAATGCTGACTTGTGGAAGCTGCTCCCTGTGTGCCCTGTCCTGGGCATCCACAGCCAGCAGTGCCCAAAGCCAGTGTTGGTATTTCCATGCTCAGCAGATTCCATGGGTGTTTAAAGCCTGATTGCCCATCAGATGAGGTTCTCTAGTTACAGCTTTAGCATCTGCTACTCTGCTCCCAAAGCTTCTCAGCTTCCTGGACTCCAGGAGTGAGCAGAGTTTTGTTTTGAAGGTATCTGTGTGCCCAGGGCTGCTCAGATCACCTCCACCTGTTTGAAGGGCTGGGAGGGCAGCACCCCAAACCAGCCCAGCAACAAGCAAGGTGCAGCTGGAAGAGCTGCTGTGCTTAGGAGCTGTTCTGGACAAGCACCACAGTGACTCTGAAAGAGCTGTTTCCAAATGTGCTGTGGAAAGAGCTTTGCAAGCGACTCCAGATCCTAAGAAACCCAGTGCAAAGCCCTGGGGAAAGGCTTGGGAAAAGTTACCTCTTCTCTTCTGAAAGTCATGGCCTTGCAGTCAGCGTTGGGCTTGATGCAGCGGATGTAATGGGGTGTGGTTCTGCTCAGAATCTCCATCAGATGTTCCAGGGAGCTCTGCAGGAAACAAACACAGGGCTCAGCAGAGCTCCTCCTCCTCAGGGATCTCCCATCCACCCCATGAAGCTGCTCTTGGCAAGGATGGCTTTGCAGACTCAGTGCCAGAGCACCTCCACAGGACAGCTGGAGCAAAAAAATCCACTCTGTGGATTCATTTCATCAAATTGTTGGGGTTAAATCCAGAAAGTTTCCAAAATTACAGCAGAAACCTGAATAGGATGTACCTTGAACTTGGACACCACTGTAACAACAGCTGCTCTGTTCTGGGTCTTGGTGTTATTTTGGTTCTTTTCTGTCACAGGAAATAATTTTTGAAGCAAAGGGTCCTTTGAGTTCTGCAAAACGTGGAGCAGCTCTGGTGGAACAGCATCCTGCAGACAGACAGGACCTGTCAGTATCTGGACCTGGCAGGCACCTGCACCTCTGAAAATAACTAAGAATTCCACATATAGAGACAGAACAGTATTTCTGATCCCAAATTTGATGTGACCACAGCTGCAGTTTCAAATCTGATGATTTGAAACTGCATTCATTCATAGTCAGATTTAGGAATAGAAAACAATGTTTGGCTGAACATTCAGCAAATCCAGTCAAATGTACAACTGCTCCCATCACTGTTCTTGTTACACAGCCTAAGTGAGCTCCAACTGTCAGGACTGGTTTAATCCCTGAAGAACAGACTGCAGCAGACATTAGAAATATCCCTTTGAATTAAGAGATGGTGTTTTATTGCTAAATAAATGATAGCTGGGGATGTCAGAGGTGAGAAGGGACCCTCCCCTCTACAAGGCTATTTCACGTATCAGTTATTCCTGATGGCCAAAATTTGAGTACTTTGAGCACTTTCAGCAGTTAAGCCCATGCTCTTGTTTCTCATAAATTTATCTGAATTTTTTGGGGGAATTAAGTGCTGTATTTGTACTTATAAAAATGCCCTGAGGTGCCATTAACAATTCTGCATCCCCCAGGAATGGAAGAAGCCCTGATTTGGTGATGGTTCAGCTCAAAGGTGTAACAAAGCATCTGCTCATGCCAGTGGTGGTTCAGAGAATCACACCAAGAACATCACCCAGTTTTACATGGCCTGAAGGATTTATCTGCAACAAGCTATGTCCAGTACCCAGCACTGAATATACTTGTGAGTAGTGCTTTGATTTAAATCACTTTAGGTCTGTAAGACACTTTTAAGATTTCTTTAAACAGCTCTTTCTGCAAACACCTACCTTATTTTTCTCCACCATTGCTGCCAGCTGATAGCAGACTTTGCCAGCATAATGTGAAATGATAAAGTTGGGCTTCTTACTAAACTTATCTCGACTTAAACACTGATTACTGGACAAGGCTTTCTCAATCCTGGTTTGGAACAGGTCAGTGTTGGAGGGTCTGTTCAGACGACACTCCTGCAAAGGACACACAATTGCAGCATCTCTTATTTGTCCCAAAGAACTGACTCTAAAAGCTACAACATTTAAAACTCAAATTGTAGCAATTTTACCTTTAGAGCTGCTTTGAGTATGCAAGGCCTGAAATACTGGGAAGGAAGCGGGGGAAAGAAGTAATTGAGGCATCATATTTGAATCAGAACATCCAGGATCAGAGGGAAAAAGACAACTCAGAACAGGAGGAAACAGTGGCATGATTTTTCTGAAACTGAAAGCCTGCAGAAATTTTACAGCTGACAGGTCTTCTATTCATTTACTGTTTGTGTTTTATTTGGTGGCATGGGACAAAGGCAGGAAACTGGGCTCAAAAAATGAAGGGTTTAGATCACACTTACCTCATTCAGCAAGGAAAAAATGCTGAGAGGATTTCCCTCTATCAGATCAAGGCAATTCTGGTTATCCTGGTAGTTTATGAATGACCACTGCAGGCCTTCAGCTGCATATTCTTCCTGAAGGAAGAGGGAAGGGGTTATTCTGCAGCAGAGGGCACCAGAGCTCAGAACTCTTGGGCAGCTGATCCAGGTCCTGTTTGAGGAGTTAATCCCAGCTCAGCTCCAGGTCACCACCAAGCTTGATGAAAAAAAAAAGCCCACATGAGGATATTCTACCCCAGGTAGCTTTTGGGCGTGGATCAGAACCTGCTGGAACAATTTATCTGAGGATTTGGGAACCCCATGGATTTATCAGAGTGAGCTGCAAGGCTGCTTTAGAGAGCAAACAAAGGCCACAGTCACACAAAGCCTCTCCTGGCTGTGCTGAGATTTTCCCTGAAGGACAAGGAACAAGCAGAACTCCTTCCTTGGACTGGGACACTGCCCCAGCCCAACCTTTGTGTGCCAGGCTTTACCAACTGAGCTCCATTTAAAGCAAAGCCTGATCTGAAAGGAAGTGCAGAGAGATACTGGTTGGAATAATTGGTACAATATTTATGCTGAATTACAGGACAAACTGTCAGCAGTGTTTAACAAGCACAGGCTCTGGGCAGTTATTTGAAAAGCCTCCTGCCAAAAGCTTGCTCAGCACAGCCACTAATGGCATTTAAGTGGTTTGGGGGACAGCCAGATCCAGAGGTAAGAGGGCAGGCAGTGAGTGGGAGGGGTGCTGTAAACAGAGGTCATGGAGCCATTTCAAGCAAAGCAATTGTGTGCTTGAACTTGCTTTCCATCTTCCTTGACCATTAACCCCTGGCATGCTGACCAGGGCAGGCAGGGAAAGCAGCCTGGCAATAGCAAAAGCACAAATTGCAGTCAAAGAAATACTTAACTCCTGAATAAATTGACAAAACCCTGCTGTGAGGCAGGAGGTGCCAGCACGCTGGTGCCACAAAGAAAATTATTTCCCTGATTCCAGTTAATGGCAAAGAGCATTTTGGTAATGGATCTGCAGTGGGGAGAGGGAGAGCAGCAGCCCTGGCAGGGACTCTGCACCTTGCAGGGCACTCAGATGAGAGCTGGAATTAGCAGTGTGTGACCAGGGAGGGACTGCACTGTGACACTGCACTGTGACAGTGAGGGAGTGCGAAAAACCCTTCTCTGCTGTGAAACAGCACCATTTGTGTCCCTCCTTACTCAAAGATAAAAGCTGGAGCTCACTGGGGCTTTTTTTAAAGGCACCGGCATGGCTGGGTTCAGGGAGCTGTGCCCCTGTGGCAGGAGGCCTCCACAGGTCCCACCTGCTCAGGTGTGGGTGACAGGGTTCTGGTGGGCTCTGCCTTCACACAAAGCTCAGCCTAGAAGCTCCACTCTTTAGGGAGTTCATGCTTCATGGCTGTAAGCAGAAACTTCCAAGAGAATCCCAATTCATTCTGCACTTACCCCAAGAATTTAGTTAGTCTAAAGTGGTCAGCTCTTTGAGGAAAAGCAAACAGTCTGACAGGCAGAGATCCAATGGAGCTGGGAACAGATTTCCAGTCCCCAAGAGACAAAGCTGTGTCATTCCAACTGCCCCACACTCCCCTCTTTACACAGCCACTGCTCCCTCCCTCTGCTTTCTGTGGCATTACTGACTGAAGGTTCCAGCTGACCATGGGCACAGCAATGCAATTAAAATGACAAAAGATGCTGTTTTAAATCAGATATTGGAGATCTGATCTTCAGTTTGGGTATTACCTGCTGTGCCTTCAGGTAGTGAGCTACAAAGTGCTGCTGCAGTTTCTCGTTGGCATAATTGATACAGAGCTGCTCCAAGTTGTTTTCAGGGAAGGCTTCAAACCCATAAACATCCAACAAACCTGGGAGGAATGTGGGAGGACAGGGAGCTTTAGTTTAGGAGCAGTTTGGAGGGCTGCTGGCCCCCGAGTTAAACCAGGGTGGGATATCCATACCTATGAAGCTGGTCCACACTGAGGGATCTGTATAGATGTTTTCATTTATGACCAAAACCAGCCACTCAAACAACCTGCAGACAGCAACAATGGGATTAGCTGGAGCTGCTTGCTTGCAATAACCAGAATTGTTAATTTTACTGCTCTTTCCATCAGTGTCACTCCGAAGGAAGAGGAATTTCTGATGTGCTGCCACGAAACAGCAGCAAGTAAATCCCTCTGGCCTCCCCATCCCCTCCCAAAAGTCACCTGGATTAGCACATCCTCACCTGGCATAGATGACTTTGGCCAGGCAGTCCCTCCTGGTCTCACACTCAGCTCTGGAGCATGGCTTCTTGAACACTTGCTGCTGTTTTCCAGCAGTGATTGTTCGAATCCTTAAAGATTCCAGGAGCTCCTCCATGGGAATCTGGAGAAGATCCCCCGTGGTCTTCACAAACTCTTGGTCAGGAGAACAAACAGTGCAAGGTTACCTGGTGTGTTCATACCTCTGAAGGTAAGGAAGGTCTAGAGATTGGGTAGGAAAATGCCACTTCATCAGCTCTCCAACTTAAATGTGGATTTTGGATCTTTCTACCCAAACCTGGGAGTAAGTTTTGCAAAACCAGACTTTTAATTTGGATGTAGAGTGCCCCAAGAATTTTGGGGTCCTCTCTTTAAAATGAAGGAACACCAGAAAAAGCTGAGGTTTGCCACACTGAAGTTGTTTTTCTCTCTAGGTGTGTCTTTGTTACTTGTTCATCTCTTTTGAGCAGGGACCTCAAAATCCAGACAGACAAATCAAACAGTCATGACCAGGAAAAAAGCTGGGATTTGGGGATAGAAAGGAAGTGTAGAAGAATGAGTATTTGCTGACAAAGTATTTAAGATGTTTCTCAGCTGAGCTGTATTCAAAATTATTTGAATATTAAGTAGTTTTTGTTCAGAGCATGTGAAATTGTAGCAGGAAACTTCACTATTCAGGGCAGTTTTAGCTCTGAAGGAAATCCAGATCCACAAGGCTCCTAAAGACATGCAGAACAACCTCTATGCTGCAATTTAACAGATTTGTTGTCACTGGCTTTTGGTCTTTATCATGAAAACTCTCAAGCTTTCATGTGAAAAGCCCTGCTCTCCCTCTGGGTCAGATTTCTGCCAGCCCTGTGAGGGCAGAGTAAGATTACAATCAAGAGCCACAGTTCTGCCAATAATCCTCCTGAAATCACTGGGTAATGCTGCAGTTGCCCTGACCTGTCAGGGAAGGATATTATCTCTCAGGGCAGGGGAGCATTATGTTTTCATTTGTTCACAAAAACACACCTAAATTTTGGGTTGCTCATGGCCTTGATTGTCTCCTATCAGCAGGAGAGTTATTGTTCAAATTCTTTCCTTTAGTAAGAAATTATTTCTGAATTAAATGAAGAAATTAAATGAATTTAAATTAAATAATTTCGATTTAATAATTTAAAATGTAATAAATTCAATACAGTTTAAACAAATTTATTACATTTTAAAATTAAGTTATTAATAAAGTCATTAGACTTTTGAGGAGTTAAAAGGGATTAATAATGAAAAGTAATAATAGTTAAAATTACTCAAGTGAAAATTTGGTAGATTTAATAAATTTTAATAAATTAAGGTGTACACATTGAACCACCAAATGTGGTTTCTTACAGCCCCTTTTCCCAAAGGAAGGGCATGTTTGTCAAGAATTCTCATTAAATGTTTGGGGACATCAGGCTGTTCAATGGGAATGTGTGCTGGAAAATGCTGTCTGCCAAGATGAAGTTTTTTGTGTTAAACCTACAGCAGCTCTTGTTGGCTCTCTCTGTTTCTTTTGGTAGCTGAGCAGGATATAGGTTAGCTCCACTCGGGGTTAAACCATGACCAGGGATTTTGCATTTTCAGGGATTTTCCTCCTTACCTGCGTGCAGCTCAGTCTGCCCTGAACCAGTTCCTCACTTACCTAGTTAGTTCCTTTCCTTTGGTCACTTTGCTCCTCAAAGGGGACAGAGTTCAAGGAAGAAGGCAAGGAGGGTTTCTGGAAGTATGTTTTGTAAAGTAATTGAAAAACTTCTGAAGCAAAAGCTGCTGTTTACTCTGCCTCAAGTGTTACTACCATAAGCTATTAGAAAATTTTCTTTCTTTTCTTTTCATAACTTTTCCTTCTGGGCATTACATCACATCAATTTGTAACTAATGCAATTACTGTTTTCTGGGGGAACATAAATCCCTCATATTATGGTGGGGTTTTTTTTGAGGGGGGGTTTTTTGGAGTGTATTTTTTTTTTTACTTTTGACTATGCTGCACATCAATTTTGTATGAACATTACTTATCTGAAAACAGGCAAGATCTTCTGAGAATATCTATAAATCCTCTTCTTCCCAGCATTGCTAGTGAGGCTAGAAATAGAAACGGAGAAGATGAGGAGTGTGGTCTGCTAATGCCTTTGTCACTTTGAGATAAGCCTGCTTTGATGAGCTCTAGGTGAGGCTGCACCTAAAAGCTGTTTGGGGGTTGCAGTGGTTTGTGGGCAGGGAGAGCTTTTGTTATTTCTTTGATGGATGTGCTGGACCTGTTCTCCTCAGTCCAAACTCTCTTATTCTTTGTTTGCTTTCTGGGCAAACTTTCTCCAGTTTGGGTCTACTCTTGGAGAAAGTTAGTTGTCCTAATGTTTGGATATTATAGGTAGCAATGGTATATAAAGGAGGAGGGAGCAAGTGAGTGAAGAATCTTGGCTGGCCAGACTTTCCTAGGTCTCTTACTCTTTCTTCATTTGCTCAGGCAATGCAAATGAATTTTATTGTCTCATTATTGTCAGCAATGAGACAGTAAGCAGAAGCTTATGTATATCTCCTACTCCAAGTGTAAAATGCCTCCTCGTGGAGCTTATTTAACTTAATTGAGGTATGCGGTGGTAGGGTTTTCTGGTGGAGTTGGTTTTGTTTAAAATAAATGGAAATAATTCCATTACTGTTGAGTGGCACCACAGACACTGAGGTGTAGATCTCCAGCCTAGGATTCTGCTTAAATACTTAGAGATATTGGTGTTTTATGGACTGTTGGAAGGAAACAAAAGCTGCAGGAAGTAGGCAAAGCACATAGCCTTTCATGGGTTAAAAACAAAACTGAAAGAAATATTGTGAATTTGCTCAAAGTTTTTCAGACCTATTTTTGCCTGTTTGAACATGTTGACTCTTACATAAGGTTCATTCAGAATATACAAACTGTTTGGTAAATATTCCCAAATGTGAAAACTCAGATTTTCACCCATTTTGTGTCTTTCACATTTGAAAACAGGCCATGGTAGGATTTTGGATACATTTCTGCAATAGCTGCATGAAGTTCTGGCATAGAGTCACAAGCACATGTCATATATTAAAAATGTTGCAGTGCAGTTAGGACTTGGGCAGGAAGACAGATAATTTGATGTGTGTGTATTTAAATAAGCTCTGTATCTTGATAAATGCACGTGGTGCTTTGCCTTTAATCTTTTTTGTGTCATGCCTGCCACACTGCAAAGCTGGGGCTGTATTGATGAGATTTGCAATACAGCTGCTTGATCACAGAGCTGCTGCGTGCTGTATTTACCAAGGGTATGTCTGATTTCCTGCTCATAGCTGTGCTTGGAGATTAGATTTGCACAGAGCAAAGCTGACTTTTAGCCAGCTGCCCAGAGAGGCAGAGGCTGCACTTGAGCCCAGCCTTATGTTCCTGAGTTTCTGTCACTCTCATTTTTCAGCCTTCTGATGTTTTCATTCTTGTGATGGAGTTTCTCACACTGCTTTTTGTAAACATGCACATGTTTTTCTGTCTTTTTGGTTTTCATTCCTTCTCCTGGGAGGAGAAAGGTTTGATGGACTTTGTCATTGACCAGTGTGGTTGGAGAGGTGGTAACTTCACCTTCCAATCAATGGTCATTCCCAAAACTCTATATAATTGTGATGGAGTTTCTCACACTGCTTTTTGTAAACATGCACATGTTTTTCTAACTGTCTTTTTGTTTTTCATTCTTTCTCCTGGGAGGAGAAAGGTTTGATGGACTTTGTCATTGACCAGTGTGGTTGGAGAGGTGGTAACTTCACCTTCCAATCGATGGTCATTCCCAAAACTCTATATAATGTGAAAACCAAAATAAAATTTCTTCTTCCTTGCCTCCTCTCAGGTGTGACTGCGCTCTGTCTCTGCGTTTCGTGTTGTGCAATAGTGTGACAAGTTTCTCTGCCAGTAGAGGTAAAACCAAAATCTGATTAAAACCTGTTGAGGAGCTCTGGTCTCCAGTGCAAACCTGAGTTCTTTGCTACCATGAGATAACCACGTTAGGGTTATCTCTCTGTTTTGTATTATCTCCCTGTTGTTACAAGATGCTGAGGGTGCCTTTGCATAAGTACAGCTTAGGCCCCTTATGCAGGCAAAGTCACAGCTTCCAAAAAAAGGAACTTTTTACCCCCCTTCCCCACTGAAAACTACTGAAAGCTTGAAACTATAAATGGTCTTTTATTCAGTTTGCTAATTCTTGGCTCCTGCTACTACTAGGTGTAACTTCAGTAGGAGTACACATATTGTTGAAGGCCAAGATACCAGAAGAACCACAAGGTTGATTTGAGGAGGTTTGATGCTGGGGGAATAGATTTCACTCTGGCATTTTATGTCTGGAACACTGCAGTGCAGTTAGGGTTAGCCTGGTCTATTTAGGTTAATCTCTTTTGCTCTACTTTTTTCTATGAAAGTTCTACATACTAAAGTTTGACCTAGCTTCCTCTTGTTTATGAAGAAAAAAATCTCTGCAACTATTTGGTGACAAACCCAAAGAAGGATAAAATGAGTGCCCAGACACCCATACCTTGAATTTGACAACTATCTACATTAAATTCCACTCATCTGGAGCACTGTGTAAGAGTTGTTACTGTTTCCAATAAGAAAAAGGAGATAAAATCCCAGCTGCTGTACAACTTCCCTCATGTTCTGCTTCCTCCATGCAGAATTAAGAGCCAGCCTAAATGTTCCTGAGCATACACAGAATAAATAACAGGGTAGGGGAATTGTTGGAGAGATTTAAAACAAAGCTTTTCCAGCCCTGCCAAGTTAAATAACTTTAAAATCATTTTTCCTTTCAAGAAACAAAGACCAGCATTGCAAATAAGTAAATATCTCCCAAATATTAATCCCTGCTCCCATGCAAGTCTTGTTCAATCTGTGGGCTGATGTGATCCAAGATTATTTAAGGGGATCATGACTGGGCAAAAACCACTAAAGTTAACTCTAACAAAAGCACTAAAGTTAACTCCAACATCAGAGGGAGAGGGCTCACAGCCTCCTCTTGTGTAAGCTGTACAATCCCAACAAAAGCAGTGTGCTGCAGGTTTTCCACAGGGAAAAACACGTGGAAAAACCTTCCTGGAGAAAGAGCTATTAAAAAATCTTAAAGCCCAGGATAAAATAGCATCTAGTGAAGACAAATGTTGACCAAAACCAAGGCTTAATCATCTGAAACATGAGGGCTCTGGGTGACTCACAACGTGCATCAGAGGAAGCCAATTCCAAACCCATTTTGCTGGAGTCTGGAGCTGTTTTGCAAGATGATGATTTTGGCTCCAGCAGTTTTGGAGGCACACGCTGGCTGAAGCAGGGAGACGCTTTTGGGGGAGGTGCTGTGCCTGGAGCTGGCAGGAGCAGGGCTTTGGGTGAAGGCTGCACAGTGATGCTCCTCTCCCCTGGGTTGCTGGGCAGGGAAAAGCAACAGCTCCCTTCATGTGCCAGCCCTGCCTGACCCTTCTCTGCCACCTGCCAGGAAACTGTTCTGCTCCGTAGATTTTTGGCAAAGTGGTTGATTATGTGTGGAGTTTTTTATTATNATAAAATTATACATATGTATGTATATACACACACTTTTTTTTTTCCTGAAGCATTAGCAATTTTCTAATAACACGTTTTCTCACTGAGGAAATTACAGTTTTGCCTCTACCTCTTGATTTTTCTTTTTGCAATTGAAAATGTAATTTTCAATTACAATTACTTTAGAGGTACAAGCTGCTGAACCAAAAAGTTTTAGGTCAATGTGATGTTAATCCTTGTTCACCTGGATTTCCGTGGTCCTGTGTCAGTGTTTCTGTTGAGATGGTGAATATCCCTGTTCCCTTCCTGGCTTAGGCACTTCCTCTGGGCTTTTTCAGTTCTCAGAGCCTTTGTTTGACCATTGCAATATATTGCAAGACTCATAAATTCCATGCAAAACAAAATTATTTCTGTTCGAAGTATAGCTTTGTGTTTCAATTTGACATTAATGACAAAAAAAAAAAATCCCTTTGAAATTGAACATGTAGTACTTCATGTTCTACAAAACGTGCATGGTGTTTTGGCTTTTTTGACTGAGTTTTGGCATATTTTGGATATGGATTGGATAAAAATCTTGGATAAAAAAATCCAGTGCTGAAATATCAAGTCTGAATGTCCCATTTCTGACTGGTTCTTGTCTGTTTATGCTGTTCCAGCCTCGGTGTGCTCAGCCTGCTCTGCAGCATTACATAACCCCACATTTCATACCAACCAAGGCTTCAGCATGTCAGTAGTAATTTTGTGTATTCCTACCAGAACAGGAGGAAACCTGCATTGCCCAGCTCGTAGTAAGCAGTGAGTAGCAGCTGCTAGTAGCAAAGGCCTGGGAGCATCCTCAGAGCAGGGCCAGCAGTGTGCTGGGGTGGCTTCCACCACACCTGATCTCCCTCAGCAGATCAGAGCATTTAAATAAAATGATAAATAAAAGGTAAGATAAATATAAATAAATTTACATTCATAAATGCGTCTGTTCAATCAGCTTTATCTCCAGCATCTCAGCTCTCAAAACAAACTGCTGCTGCTTTACTTTTCCCTCTTTTTTATTTTCCTCCCCAGTAGCTGCAGCATCCCATTTTCTCTTAACCTCTGTGACTGTCACTGTGTGTGACTTTCTGTTATTTCTGTGCTGGACTCATCCATTTTCCTGAATATATTTCCCTGAATATCTGCGTGTTGTCAAATATTTCAGCCAAGGTCACATATCTCTACATTAATTGCCACCACTTTTCTCTAAGAAATAAAAGTTCTGCCCAGATGGTGTTTTTTCTGTATATGTGACTAGTACATTTTCTACCTTCCTAATGAGAATTTAGTAGCAAAATAACATTCAGCTTCTAGGTCCCATGCAAAATACCCTTGAGACACAGCTGCACAAGCAATAAAATGAGAAATTCACATTGCATTCTTGGTTTCTACTGCATCTCTTTATATGCTGTCAGTTTTACTGCAGTACAGTTGAAAATTGATACTTTTCCTGTGGTCTTTGTGCCATTTTATGAGCTTTAATTAAAACGTAACTTTTTCTTGAAAATCTAAACTGTCTGTTGATGCCAGCTCACAACTCAGTTGACCTAAATGTAATCTAATAAGAGACCAGCTTGAAACAAACAAAATCCCAAGGTAATACCTCTAAAAGGTTTTATTCCTGATATTCTAGAAAGTTACTCTCACATAGAACAGTTGTCCAATAAGATAAGAATAATAAAAATTCAACTGTTCCACTGATCCACTTCAGTTTTTTTTCTGAACAATTCCTGAAATCTCAACCTTTTAGCAGTTTCTGTTTAGCAGCCTTGCTTAAACAAATAGCAGAATTAAGCATGGATGCATCTCTAATCCATTGCATCCATTTGTACTTCCTTGGCCAACTCCTTTAGGGCAGGATTGAGCAGTCTGTGTCTAAAATAAAATTCATCTGCTTCAAGGTAGATGTCTCAAATAATGGGTGGAATCTTAGCTTACAGCTTTTCCTTATTTGCTGCCAGCTGGGAAAATAATTTTATAAAAATCTCAGTCACAGACTCCTAGTTCCTCCTGTATGTTTGTGGGTTTTGGTAGTTATTAGGGTTTTTTAGAAATAGTTAAGGGGTATTATTCAGCTGTGTGTGAGCCTATAAAAGCTTGAGTTGGTGATGCAACAAGAAAAAATGGAATTGTGAGTAATGTAGCCATGACCAGTGTTTTGGCTGTGTGCCAAGACTAAAATCCAGCCAACACAGCAAAGAATAACAGAACTCTCAAGAAAATAAAATCTTTTTCATATGTGTATTTTGTGCAGCTACTTTCATAGATTTTTCCCTTGGTTCAAGATAATGATTACAGTGCTGACTTACACATTATATTACCTGTGCCACCATTTAAAAAATCTCTTTATAAGCACCCTATAACAAAGCAGACAACTTCCTTAAGTGCAGAATTGCACCAAAATGAGACCATATAGACCCAGTCTTGAGTGATAATTGTCTCTTGAAAGAAAATGATGGCCCTCAGGTCTTGAGTGTCAGCAGCCTAATATTCCACTTTGACTGAAGGCAGTGGCTGAGTTTTTCCACTGAATTCTGTGCAAAAGCAGCCAGGCTCCAGGTGAATGACAGCCTGAAAATGAAGATAAGAGGGAGGGGTTTTCTCCAGTGTGACTTCCTGAGAATTTCCTTTGCTTATTTTATAGCATTGTGGGGGTTTTGGCAGAACTCCACGCTGTCTGCTGCCTAACATAATTTTGTGCATTTTTTTTTTAAAGAATGCATCATAGAAATTAATGTTCCCATGTCACCTAATGCTAATGTGACAACATAAGCCTTTAATGTGTTTTGGGTTTCATGGTGGGTTTCTTTCTGACTGCAGGTTAGTTTTTCTAAGGGGCTTAAGTAGCAGACAAGCTAATAAACATTTTGATAGCGTAGCTTGGCAATCACTTTTTTAGTAAAAGTGATGGTTATTTCTGGAGATTGGATTAAACTTAAGATTTTAACAAGAAATTGAAATTTTCTAATGTTAGAAGATTAAGTATTTAAAGTTGAATTCATTTCAGTTAGTTACAATTTGGAGTTATTTAATTTCTAAGTAGTTGTGTTATCAATATAATTAGCACATACTGTATCATTTATAGGTAATATCTATAATGTTGCTCTCAAGCTAATTACAAGCAGTAAAACTATTCATTCTTTCAGCACTTTGTCTTCTGCAAGTGAGAAATGCAGGTTGGGCATAGGTATAACCCTAAAGTTTGATCATCAAAACGTGTTTTGGATTTGAGAGCTGAAAATGTGCTATTTCAGTTTAAAATTAACACTGCATAGAAGCCCCTGTTCTTTGAAGTCAGCAAATACTGAAACTTGTGACCCTATCCCTGGTTAGAAATAGGCTGTAAGGAAGATCCTTGTGTGCAATTTAAATGTTTGCAGCTGCCTGGGATGCCTGAGTATTGCCGTGGTCCATACATTGA
>VXAX01001429.1:10451-60646 GCA_013399835.1 Leptocoma aspasia | reverse complement strand
CCCAAATTTTATTTATAACAGTGCCTGCCAGAGATATTTTTCAGCTCTTTTGACTGCTATAGCTGTAACCACACTGTAGCTGTTGGCGTTATTTACCATTGTTTACCACAAGCTAACACTTTATTCACAAGAATAGTTCTTCATACATACAAACAGAGATGCCAAAAAATTAGATTTAAGGCCCTATTGCCTGTAGCTGAGCTCTTTATGAATAAGGGTTACTTGCAAGAGCAGAAGGTGCCCAGGAACATCACTAAATCAAAACACAAGACTCAACCCCAAAAGGGAATGTATTATAATGAGAACAGGAGAAAAGTAAACAGGGCAAACATTTGGAGCTGGAGGAGAGTGGTAACAGAGAGTAAACTGCACCTCCCACATCCTCAGTAGTGTAGAAAAAATCAACTTTGCATGTTGCTGATAGCGAAGTTGGAATATTGCTCCATTATCACTGTCCCATGGCCTCATGCCTTGTCCCTTCCAGAATTCCTCCAGACTAACCCCAATCCTCACCTTTTTAGAAACAGGGGAAAGGGTGACTGCAAACAGCTACTTCCAGCAGCTTTCTGATGGCAGAGATTTTCTCTTCATCAGGAGGATTCCCCAGAACACTTCTCAGATTATTTTAAACAGACTTCGCACTGTGTGATTCCACTTGCATCACATAAATTTGCCTAGTAAATTTAAGAATTTGGTGCTGTATTATGAAAAGACGTGACTCAGCAAAATGAAATGCTGAAAAGCCTTACAGGTATAGAAGACAATAAAAAATTCACCTTGTTAAGTCCACAAATGCTACATTAGTCCATGTAACATGGCAAAATTCACAGAAAATAAATTGCAGATGTTGAAAATGGGATCTCTAAGAGGATATTCTTCGACAAGCAGTAAGGGAATGAGAATAACAAATATGAAGTTAGGGTAGTTGCATTTCGAACCTTCATAGTTTTGTTGAAAGGAAAAGTCTACAAGCTGACCTTGTGGCTGGATTACTGGGACAGGTAATGGATCTCAGGTATAATGATCACAAAATGTTTTTTACTGATTTTCACTCATTACCAAGACCCCCGGAATTCAAGCATCCATATAACAAAACTAAAGGAAGTAGAAGTGTGGGAGAGGACAATGTGGAGAAAGTGGGGTGATGGATTATCATCCTGATAATGTGTCATACCCATTCTCTAGTCAACACATCTTAATGACAAGAGGCACACTTCACAGTGAGAACAGTCTTCCCACAGCCAAACTGGAAAACCGGACAAAGTCTCAGCTTTTGTTCTATTTGAGTGTTTTGGTTTTCCCCTGAAAACAGGATCATGGAATAGAAACCAAGCAGCAGAGTGGAGAAGTGTGGCTGGACCTTTATATTATAAATTATTCCCAGATACTTCAGTTCAGCTGTAGCTTTTGATAATGCATCACAGGTCACAAGCACTAAAAAAATGCAAGTATGCCTTATGTCTGATAAAATATTTAATACGACTGTACTAGAAACCCTAATTACATATGGTGAGTTTAAAGAGAACCATCCAGATTGGACAGTGACAATTAACCAGCTGTGATGGAGAACAAAGGGAAAATAGCCTGGACTAAGGAGCAAACAACAAAGGCATTTACATAATTTACATACATCCTGATCATTTGTAAATCAGGATTGGGAAATATCAAAGCTATTAGCCCCATGAAGAGTCACCAGGCATTTGTGTTTGTATCCAACACTTGATTCTGAAGCAATATACACAGGTGTGGGTAGGAATGAAAGTCATTCAGAACTCAAGGAACTCCAGATGTCATAAAAATAAAAGAAAGCAACCTTATATTTATGAGATTAAAAGCTCCCCTTCAAACTATTACGACTCACACACAGTACATAATTTATTTTGGTTATATCTGAAAGGACTGTATATTGATACTGAGCATTTCCTGAGGTTTTTTAAAAAATTGTCTCTTAGCTGCTTGATTACTTCCCATTGAGACAATTCAAAGAATCATATTCAGTAAGTGCACACCAAACTTTGTCTGAAAGGGTAATCAGAGTGGAACCATTTACCCACTCCGTATAAAGAATATTTCTTACCTCTTATTGACTCTTATTGATTGTCCAACGTTTGACTTAAAGAAGGATTTTTTTCCTCAATTTGATTGGCAATTGACAAGATCAAGAAAGACATTTTTATTCTTTTTTACTCNAGACGTTTGCATTTGAACCATCAGCAGGAGAAGAATGAACTTTCTGCTGGCGGCAAAATAAAGTGTATTTAAGCGGACAGTTCGATGACCAGGGCAGCGAGTCGGGAGAACCCAAAGTGAGAGGGGCTTGGGTCTACGATTGCCCGCATCGACTCGGTGCTTTTCCTATCGATTGTGGCTATCGCGGCCGAAATTCTCGGTCACGAAAATAAAATTCTCTTTTTTTAATTAAAGTTGGCTCTATCAAATTTGATTTGGCTTGATCACGGCCTCATATATAACACTCCTATGGAAAATTTCTGCCTTTGTATTGCCTTCAAATACAGGATCATATTCCTTTCAGCAATTCATAATTCAAATAATGCACCCTTTCTTCTCTATAGGCTTACACTGCAACAATGCACATTAGTTAGAGATGTCAATGTATGCTTTATCACAAAAGTCAAACTAGGCTTTATCCACAATTTTCTAAATCTCATTAAAGGGTCTTTCATATTGCAGATAGGATAAAGTAGCAGTGAATCTATTGCCATCGGGTAGTTCCAGCAGATGACAAAGGAATGCCTTGGGGGTGAGCCTGCTCAAATGCAGATAAGGTGCTCTGCAATGAATCACTGTCCTCTGCAAGTGACTGGCTTGTTAATAAAAGGTCAGAGATCACAGCATCACTATTTTTCCAGCAGAAAGGGAGTGGATTTTCTTTATCCTTTTTTTTTTTTTTTTCTGTTTCCTCCTCCCTGAAGAACTCTCAAGCATCCATTCATGTTCCTACTGTCTCTGGTTTGCAGATGAGCGTTGCCTTTTGAGACAGTACAATTATGTGATGCATTTCTAACTAGCCAGGGCTGCTACAGAGTTGGATTGCACACATCTCAGGCTGGTTTGCAGGATGTGATTCAGCTCCACTTTTGTGGTTAAGTATACACATTTCTCACTAACACAAAGCCTCCATTTTTAAAATTAGGCTTATACCAAAAGCTATGCCTTGGAAGACATTTCTAATCAAGGATTATCCTCTAGGCCTGTCAGTTATGGCACTTTTATTACTCTTGACTAATTCCACTACATTTTCTGAATGAAAACATAATAATAAAGGTTTCTCTATATAACTTACCAATTTATATGTGGCAGTCAAGGTGAAGTTTCCATTTGAAACTTTTTTAGCCTCAGGCTGTAATTCAGCAAAGAAATATCATGATCAAGTGTTTTGCAGCACCAGCATTTTGGTGGGTGCATCTTGGCTCTACGGAAGTTTCACAACCTAAAATTCCATAACACCAATCAGAGCTACTTAACTCTTCTCATATAGGTTTTCATTTGGCCAGAAGTCTGGGGATACCTCAAATGCCCCAATACGTTGTTATCACAATAATTTACCTAGTGAAATTTGCAGTTAAAAACTCCAGGGCAGCCATTCACATATTTAGACTGAAAAGATAGTGCTGATATAAGAGCTCCAGCTAGCCAGGAAATATTTCCCAACATCATCATATATAATTGGTAATCCTGTTTAAAGTTATCATATACACTCTAGGGAGCTTCCTCTCAGACTAAAGCAATCCAAAACACATAGACAATCAAGTCCCAGAGATAATCCTTATTATTGCATTTTGCAACAATTCTTTTCCAAAGTGATCCAAAAGCAGCAGGGCTGCAGAAGTCAACAGGATGAACAGGAAACCTTCCCTGAGAAACCTTCTTGATTGACAGATAGAAGCAAAGGGGAGATGCAGCAGAACTGGGATTCCAAAGGAAGCATCTGGTCATTGCTAAATGGATTTTATCAAGAGTGGAGGATTAGATTTCATTAACCTGTACAGATACACTGGATACAATTCACCTGAGCAGAGCAGTACATTTTACACTGCAGCAGACTTGCAAGACTGTTGAAGTGTTGTGTGGGTCTTGTCCGGATATAAAATCCTGGGAAGAAAGGGAAATAATAAAGGAGATTTTTGAAAGGCAGTTTTTCTCACCTGCTTTTCAGTTTTCTTATTAGAAACTTACATTACAGCCCCAGCTCATCTGACCTCATCCTTCCCCTACAGAAATCTCACAATTTTAAAAGGATGTGTCTCGGCTGGCCAGCTATTTATTATGCAAGTAGAGAACACACTCCACACGGTATTTTATGCTTCTGATACCTAAGAATTGCCACAGAATGCCAGTCTTACAGTCTAGAAAGGAATGGCAGAGGGAGTCTCTCATTAAACCCCCTTTGGTCTCAGTACAATTGTTGGATTAATCACTTGGAATGGCAGCCGTAGGCCCTATGCCAGACAAGAAGGGTTATCACTTTTTGGGGACTGTGTTTGTCCTTTCTTTTCTCAGCTCCCTCCAGCGTCTTGGGACATTTCCCCAAATTGCTCTATACCAGGTAAGACAGCACAGTCTGACTCTCTCTTGCAGTCACAGCTGAACAAAAGTGGTGCAAAATTTTAACACAACAACTTGGCAGCATTTCCAACGCCCTTCTGTGGATGACCACCCCTGTGGGAAGGGGAAAGGTATACAATGAAGTCCTGTGAAATTCCTCTAGACACAAAATGTTGACTCTGAAATACATGTATTTCCCACAGAGGGAGGGAGATACCCCTGCCACTTTTCCTACTTAAAATTTTAGAATGTATTGGAAATTCAGAGGAACATGCAACCTACACCATACTGAACTCAATTCTCACTTATACAATGCTCCATTTATACCAGTCTGTCAGCTCAGACGACCTCAGCAGCAGTAGTGATTAGAGATATGCATACTTCATGGCCCCATTATTCCAAGAAAGTGGCATAAAGAACCTCTGATGCAGAAGGAAATCAGGCCTACTTATTTTTTAATAAGGTTACTTTAATATGGTTGTGTTTCATCTTCAATTCTGTCTATATATCTCAGTCCTCTCTTGTGCTTTTGCATGATACTGCTTGATACCATAGTCAGTTTTCCTGGAGTACTGCACGTTTAATAAAATATCAGAATGTTAGAAGTGAAGAGTAAGCTCTTAATTCAAGTCACATCCTGAGTGACAGGGGAATGAAAGCCTGTGTGTTTTGAACTTGGGCCATTTTCATTCTTTCAGATATATTTGCAGTTCTGCTCTGACTTCAGGTCTGCTCTCAGTACTTTATTCATCAACAGCAGCTCCACATTCACAGCATGGTGGAGATTTCTTAACTCAGCTCCTGTGACATCTCTAAGTTTTGAGCTGATTTGATTGTCCTTTCTGGCAATATTTGGTTTTACCCAGCTTTAGTAAACTAAAGGAAAAAAGTTATTTTCTCCCTTTTAATAATCTTTCTGCCATCAACCAATTACAGGGATCATCCTTGTACTTATTATGAAAATTTCTGGACTTCATTTAGCATTTATTCCACCATATTGCATCTTGGAAAGTTCCCTGAAAGATAAAATACAGGTATACTGTGACAGGTTGTAGCTAATCATACCGAGAGACTAAGATACCAAAGGACATGTTCTAGGTAATCATCTCAGTAAAGCTCGAAGTGTCCTTGGGGTTTCAGGTAACACAGCAGGTATTCTAGGTAAACATGACAGGGATACCACATCTACCAATTCTTGGAAAGCCTTTGGGATATCTCTGAAAAGCTTTACAAAATTCCTAGAAAAATTCTAGATCAGCAACATCCTTGAAAACAATCTACAGCAAGAAATTCTTAGAAAGCTCTAGAGAAATTCTAGAAAGGTTTTCAAGTGGGAAGCTACCAGAAAACATGAGGGATTTCCCCAAAAGATTATACACTAAGGAATTCATGAAGGAAAAAAAGGCCCCCAGAAAACCAAACAAAAAATCATGGAGAAATTCAAAGAAAGCAGTAGGGAATTAATATCCTAATTTCCTGGAATGCCATATCTCTGGGGTTAGGCATCTTTAAGGAAAAGGGAAAAGTTATGCAGCAATGAGAATAAAGAATAAAAGCGGACAGAAGTGTTATAAATACAAACGTGATCCCGCCAAATTAATAATTAATAAAGCCAGATTAAAAATGAAAAATAATAAATTTTATTGTCGTGACTGAGATTCGGCCGCTATAGCCACGATCGAGCACCGAGTCGATGCGGATGAACACAGACCCAAGCCCCTCCGCTTTGAGTCTCGCCTGTTCGCCAAAGTGTTCTTCGGCCAAGCTGGTTATATACTGTTTATTTGGCCGCTGGCAAGAGTCTATTCATCCCCGGTTGGTGTTTCAGATGCAAGCGTCCTGTCTTTTCTGTGTCCAAGACTGGACAAAAGAGTTCGGGGAAGTGATGAATGTCTAAGACGACTCTTCCAGGGTGGCGATGAATGTCCTGAATGGTTCTCCTGGTCCGTGATGAATATGGAAGATCAGTTTTCCAGACCGCAATGGAGGTGGAGAAATTTGATTGTTATCTTATCTGGCTTGGAGGGTTCTTGATGGGCGTTAATGTTCCCCAGGTGTTCGGGGGTGTCTTTGTGATATCTATCTTGCATTCATACCAGGGCTTTTCTGGATATCAGGAGAAAATGTCCCTGCCCAGCCCAGACTTCCTGCCCTTTATCCTGCTAATTAAGATAGTTTCTGTCCCTGCCAGCTGTGGCAGGAGCCGGATTCCTTGGCATCAGCTCCGACTCCGCTTTGAATTTTTATATTTAAACCTATAATATTATAACTCTTTTATTAAACACCATGAATTAATTACCCAGCCTGAATTAACTCATATATCCATAACAGAAGGGTAAATAATGAATTAAGAACAGTTAGTTAATAATGCTAATAAAGCATTCCTCATTGCTCTAAGAGAAATCCATTAGTTGCAATCATCTCCACAGTGACTTTGCGGGATCTTTATCTCTTGTCACTACAGAATCCCACTGTGTTGCTGAGTGTAATCCTGCTTTCCAGTCTCTTTGGGGGAAGCCCATGAACCCAGTGATGTGTTCCTAAATCTGACAAAAGTGTGGAGGGGGCTTGAAAGTACTCTGACCATCGAGTTTTTCATTTACACCACCTCTGCCAGGTCTAGTTCTTGATGAAGATCAGGGTAAGTGTTGCGTAACCACTGTACTTCATGGTTTATAAAACATTATAATGGTCTTGGTGATGATGTAGCCAGAAAGGGACCTTTTAACAACAACTGTGTTGAGGAAAGAAATGTGACTGTAGTGAACTCAAAAGTGAGGAAGGGCCCTATTTGAAAAATATGAGTTGGCAGCATAAACTGTTTTAAAAATAAAATGTGAGGGCAAAGCATCTTGGAGAAAGGATTAAGAGGGAGGCAAGAGGAGCAGGTGCACTGCATTAGCCTTGGGTCATGGCAGCCCATGGATCCATGCACACAGTGAGGTTTCAGGAGTCTGAACTGCTCCTGAGTGAGCCCTTCTGCATGACATGACCTAAAGATTGAAGTGATGGCACAAGGGAGAACTCCTGACCTGAAACAGAGGTCAATATGAGGGTAAGCACCTCCAGAAGGGAACAAATTTCCCCTACCTGGAGGCCAGCATACTCCACTCAGGTGGTGAACAGGTGAATCACAAACTGGAGTGCACCCTAATTATCACACACCTCAGTGAACCCTAACCAACATCACCCACCCCTCTGGAGGTGAGGCAGCTCACACAAACACCGCTTATCTCTGTTTTCACAGGAAAATTCCATGAGTAAGACCTAACACTGCCACAAGACAGAACATTCACCAAGTGTTTTTCAGGGAAAAACAGATCAATGCCACAGGATTTCTAATTTCAGCAGTGGAAGCTGTATTTCTTACAGTGTCAAATGATTTGGGGTTCAGCTGTGCTGTACTTTTTACTTCTGAACCCACTACCCCAAGGGACTTGGATGCAGGCAGAAGAAATAAAGCACAGGTGAAAGAACTGCCTCAGCCAAGCAGAGCGAAAATGCCCTGGCACCAAGAACCAGGTTGGTTCTGCAAAGCTGGGTTATTTTCTGGGAAAAAAAAAAAAAAGCACAGAGCTCCTTCCAGTTTTATTTTCCTAAAGAATAATAAGTCTTTTGCTACAAGCCTATTAGTACCATTTGTGATTTAAATGTCTGTAGGAAACAGATTCAAGAACGAAGGACATGAATTCAACAAGGCATATTAATTGAAATCTATTTCTGTGATGCAAATATAATGCATGTGAAAGCTTGCTTCCTGCAGCATCTAATGCCTCATATCTGATAATTCTGCTAAAGAAAAAGGTAATTAATTATCTTACCAGAAAATACTGTAGTGGGGCTGCCCTTCTGCATCTTCTCTATGCAGGCAGTTCCACACCAGCTGTTCCAGTTGTCCCTGTGCAATATTTGATTTTTTGAAATCAGCCTCACAAATAAAATGAGTGTTTCATCTTAAAATTAAAACTTGAATGGAAATGTATTGTTGAAAGGCCACTGTTTAGAAGTGTTTTCAAGGTCAAAAGCAGTATGAAGGTTAACCTCATACTATATGAAGAGATAAAAATCTTTTTCCTGTGGTCTGGTCCACTATGGGTTCCCTTTTCCAAATCTTGCTAATTGCATCCTGGGAAATAATTTCCTACACACACACACACACACACACATATATATATATGTATATATATTGCACTTTATGGGTAAAAAATCAGATCTGTGCTCCCAGAACATCACAGAAATCAGTTTTTCATAGTAGTTCCTTATTCTGATTTGCCTTAGGTCTCATATTACATTTAAGTATGTAAATGGTCTATGACTTCATAGGTGCATCTTCTAATACTACACCATCCCTGAAAGCACATCTATGAGGCAAAGTGGTGAGGAGCTAACAAATAAAAAGAAAAAAAAGAAAAAAGAAGGAAAAAAACCCCAAAAATATTCAGATTTACCTCTGTTAAAGCAAATATAAGTTCTATACATAATATATATATTTCACAAGTATATCTTAGACAGGCAGTAAAAAAATACAGTCTTCCATGCACATTTCATGTTATCACATCTAGACTGTTTCTCAGTGCAAAAAAATCAGGAGCAATGGCCTTGACTGTAGACATTTCAACAGGTTTGAGCTCCCAGTCATTCCTTCTTAAACTGATAGGAATTTGCAAGGAATTATAATGTTAATTGCAGAATTTCCTGTTGCACTTAGGAAGTCTCTCATCCTGAACATGTTCCTAGCCCAGGCTCTGGTGCTCTCCTGTGTTGTACTATTGTGGACATGATCAAGCAGCACAAGACAGATCTCAGGTCAAAAGATTCCGTACACGTTTCAATTCTTTATAACTAATTTAGCAACAAAATGATGTTGCCAATTCCTCTTGGGGGCTGGGTTTTGGTTTTTCTCTCCTGTTCATTCCTTATCACCTGTGGAATTTTTTTCCCATTCAGTTGCCAATGGCGACTGATGGCTTGAGACAGGCAGGGAGGGGTGAACTCTTAGTTCTTTAAGAGTTTTTTTCTCTCAGTGGAGGCAGAGATACCAGGAGACTAGACCTTGGGGCAGTTCCTAAGTCTCTCCCTCTCTCTCTCTCTCTCTCTCTCTCTCTCTCTCTCTTTCTCTCTCTCGGTTTTGGAGGAGGAACTTTCACTGCTGCTGCCGGAGCCCAGCCCAGAGCTGCTCCTTGTGCCGTGGGGTGAGCCTCTGCTCATGAGAGCAGCCACTGAACTGGGACCTCACTAACACTCACCTCACTAAAGGAGAAACCTACCACCGTCTGCTGGGGTGCCCGGGATCCTGAGCTCAGCTCTCCCTGCCCTGCTGGGAGCCCCCTCACCCCCTGCCTGCCAAGACATCCCACCAGCACAGCTCACTGCTTCCGAGCGTCCTGCTGAGGGCACCGGGATCAGCTGCCACAGGGTTTTTGTGAAGCAAAGCCTCTCTTCCATCCCCCCCCATCTTTGGACAAAGCCGCCATCGCCACGCGCTGCCCGAGCCCGCGCCGGAGCGCCCCCTGCAGCCACGTGGGGATCACCGCACCTGCCCTGAGCACCGGGAGCTGCCAGCGCCCCTGCTGGCTGTGACCGGAACTGCACCGCAGGGACAGCGCCGCAGCCGAGCGGCGTCACTGGGTTCGGGCTCTGTTTGTTGGTAATGCCGGAGCTGTTGTTGTTCGTTTGGTTCATCATACATACTAATAAAGAACTGTTATTCCTATTCCCATATCTTTACCTGAGAGCCGCCTTAATTCCAAAAATTCTAAGAATTCGAAGGGAGAGGGGTTACATTCTCCAGTCCAAGGGAGGCTTTTCTGCCTTCCCTAGCAGACACCTGTCTTGTAAACCAAGACAGATTTTGGCACCCAACATGTGGCCCAAGAAAGAAAAGGGTGAAAAAGAATAACAGTTCTTGTATAACATAATTTCTGTGTGCTGGATATAAAAATCTCATTAACCATGGTTAACCTTGTCACCATGTGGTCTAGCTTACCCTGGGTTTTTCGGCATGTGGTTGTGGATCCATTTCTCCCATTTGCAGCCCTTTTCTAAACATGGGTCGTACAACTAAGGCTACTGTGTTTGCTATCTGGTTTGTTTCATGGGTTAATACAGTGAGGAATTCATTGAGTTTTAATTTCCTATGGATGGCATGGATTCAAAGCTACCACACACTAAATATATGTTTTTGGAGTTACTTTAATAATGATACCTACTTTGAGCAAATGACACAAGGGGAAATTTTCTCCCAATCCTTCACCCAGCTCTTTTGGTCTACCCCAACAGTTTTCAAAGGGTTCAAATCTTCCCCAAATGCTAATGATATCATACAGTGGTTGGTATTGCTGATATGCCTGTTCTATTTAGCAGTCAGAGATAAGGGAAATTGACTTAGATAACCACCCTGATACTTAACCCAGAGAATAAAGATGCTGACCCAGAGCCTGACATTGTCCTGGAGACTAGGGATGCTGCCCCACCACCTAACTGTGCCCCGCAGCCCACCTCAGAAATGAACCACCTGGACTGGGGTGGGGGTTCTGGCAAAAGAAATATCCAAGATGGGCCAAATCCTAAAAGAGTGCATCTCCCCAGCTGGTGGGAAACCCTCCCCCTGCCTCGAAGAGGAACAGTCTGATGGTGCAGCCATGGAACCCACAGACGTTACAACTCTCCAGGTTCCAGCTGAACTGCAAGGGCAGCCACAGCCAGCAGCAGTCACCCCTGTGGAAACAAGGAGGTCTACAATGAAATCAAAGCACCCAGATAATAAGGATAAGAAAGAAGACCCCTCACAACCCACAGAGGAGTCAGAGGTTGAGATCACCACCGAGTCTCTGTCACATAAAAGTCTCCGTAACCTGCACAAAGACATTACACAACAGAGACATGAGGCTTATACAACCTGCTTACTTTGGGTGTGGGATCTTATAAGTACAGGCATGCAACTAAATAGTACTAAGGCAAAGAATTTAAGACCCTGACCCCAGACTCAGGTGTGAATCAGGTATTTGTAAGAGAGCCAGAGTCCCTTTCCCTCTAAGAGTGGCTTTTAATGAGTGTAAGAGAGAGGTTTATCTACAGGGAGACAATGCAGGAACACCATCACAAAATGAGCTAAAAGACCCCTAAAGAAGGAATCCAACAGCTGAGAGAAATGGCAGTATTAGAAGTACTTTTTAGGGGGGATGGACATCATAATAATGACCCCGACAAGGTCAGGTGCACAGGAAAAATGTTGTAGAATCTAACAAATCTAGGGCCATCTCAATACATCACCTTCATTGCAACAATTAATGCCAATAGCAGCCAAGAAACAGTAAGTTCTGTTGCCAACAAGCTTAAAAATTATGAGAGTATGACCAATAGCCTAATGCAGTTCATATCTCTTCTGTAGTTAAGGAACTCAAAGAGGAGTTTAAAGAGGAGATGACGGAGATGAGGGAGGAGATGAGGAAGATCAATGCAGCACCTGTGCAAGTCACAGGCCCCAAAGTCAAAGCCCAACGTCCCTCAGCTAGAGAGAGAGTACACCCCATGAGCTGACTTGTAGCTCTTTCTGTGCGACCATAGGGAAGACATGGGAAACTAGGATGAGAAACCCACTTCTGTCCTGGCAGCATGGTGCATCAACTCAAGGAGGGAAACACAAACCCAGGGAGCTCCACTAAAGTAAAAGTAACCTCAGCCTCCCATAACCAAGCTGCCAAGTATTACAGAAGGGAGTATGATCTGTCAAATCCCCTTAAAAGAACCTCTAGAATGTATGCCCAAGAAAAAAATAATAACCAGGGCTAGAGGGGCCCTGCCTCTAGCCAGGAAGAGGCACAGGAAAACCGGGTCTTTTGGACAGTATAGATATGATAGCCGGGCAAATCAGAGCCCCAAAAATATGAGGCCTTAATTAATACTAGTGTGCAGTGTACCCTAATGGCATTGGGACATGTGGGGGCAAAACCTGTTTCCATTGCTGGGGTGACGGGGGGAATCACAGCAATTAACCCTATGAAAATCCAAAGTGAGCCTAACTACAAAAGAGTAACAAAAACATCCTATTATAACCAGCCCAAAACCCCCATACATTCTAGACATAAACTTCCTCCAAAATTACTATTACAAAAACCCAAAGGGACTCAGGTGTGCTTTTAAAATAGCTGCTATAAAGGCAAAAAACATTAAGCAGTCAAATACCTTACCTAAACTATCAAAAAACCCATCTACAGTAAGACTTCTAAGGGTGGAAGAGCAACGAGTTCCAATTACCACCTCGATGGTGCACCGCCAGCAGTATCAGATGAATCAAGATGCCATAATCCCCATCCACAAAATGATCCGTAAACTAAAGAGCGAAGAAGTAGTCAGTAAAACCCACTCACCCTTCAACAGCCCCATTTAGCCTGTGCGCAAGTCTGATGGAAAATAGCAATTGACTGTAAACTATTGTGGCTTAAATGAAGTAACTCCACCACGGAGCGCTGCTGTGCCAGACATGCTGGAACTCCAGTATAAGCTGGAGTCCAAGGCAGCAAAATAGTATGTCACTATTGACATTGCCAACGTGTTTTTCTCCATTCCTCCGGCAGCAGAATGCACACCTCAGTTTACTTTCACCTAGAGGGGTGTGCAGTACACCTAAAACTGACTGCAGCAGGGGTGGAAACACAGCCCCACCATCTACCACAGACTGATCCAGGCTACACTAGAAGAGGGTAAAGCTCCAGAACACCTGCAGTACACCAATGACATCATTGTGTGGGGGAACATGGCAGCAGAAGTGTTTGAGAAAGAAGAGAAAATCATCTAAATTCTCCTAAAAGCCAGCTTCGCCATCAAAAAGAACAAAGTCAAAAGACCTGCCCAAGAAATCCAGGTCCTGGAAGTGAAGTAGCAAGACAGACAGCATCAGATTCCTACTGAAGTCATCAATAAGATCACCGCAATGTCTCCACCAACCAACAAGAAGGAAACACAAGCTTTCCTAGGCGCCTTAGGTTTCTAGAGAATGCACATTCCTGAGTACAGCTAGACTGTGAGCCCTCTCTACCTGGTCACCCACAAGAATGATTTCCACTGGGGCCCTGAAGAGCAACAAGCCTTCACCCAGATCAAAAAGGAGATCGCTCATGCTGTAGCCCTTAGCCCAGTCAAGATGGAACCAGAAATAAAGACTGTGCTCTACTCTGCAGCCGAAAACAATGGCTTGTCCTAGAGCCTTTGGCAGAAGGTGCCCTGGTGTGACTCGAGGCTGACCACTGGGATTCTGGAGCTGAAGTTACAGAGGGTCTGAAGCCAACTACACTCCCATAGAGAAGGAAATCTTGGCTGCCTATGAAGGAGTCCAAGCCACTTCAGAGGTGATTGGCACGGAAACACAACTCCTCCTGGCACCCTGACTACCGGTGCTGAGGTAGATGTTTAAAGGAAAGATTCCCTCTACCCACCATGCCGCCAACGCCACACAGAGCAAATGGATTGCCCTCATCACACAGCGCGCCCGTATTGGAAACTCAAATCACCATGAAATTTTAAAAATAATTACAAACTGCCTGGAAGGTAAAAACGTTAGTCTCACTAATAAGAAGAGTAAGAACAAGTGACACCAGCTAAATAAGCTCCATCATACAACCAACTACCAACAGAAGAAACATGCTACGCTCCTTTCACTAACAGATCCTGTCGCATCATAAGAATAAACCAAAAGTAGAAAGCAGCCATATAAAACCCCACACGACAAAGTTACACAAGCTACTGAAAGAGAAGGTGGATCAAGTCAACTTACTAAACTCAAGGCCATTCAGCTGGCCCTGAACATTGCTAAAAAGGAGAAGTGGCCAAAGCTGTACCTCTATACTGATTCGTAAATAGTAGCCAATGCTCCATAGAGTTAACTGAAAAAGTAGAAAAAGGCCAACTAGCAGCATAAAAAAAAAACAATCTAGACTGCTGATGAGTGGAAAGACATTGCCTCTTGGGTAGAGAAGCTGCCTGTGAAAGTCCGTCACGTAAATACTCATGTCCCCAAGAGTCAGGCTAATGAGGAGCACCGAAACAACGAGCAGGTAGACCAGGCTGAAAAGATAGAGGTGTTAAAGATAGACTTAAATTGGCAACACAAGGGGTAGCTGTTCCTTATTGCCGTGGTCCGTGTGGTAAGAAAGGACTCTTTGATGATAATATCAGAAGGCTAAATATTATTTATTAACATGACTCCATAATTCAAAGAATCGGGATATTATCTGCCCAGTCCAGAGCACCAAAGCTGCTGCTTCCAGCTCTGTCCAAGGAATGCTAGAATAGCTTACACAATCAGAGATAACAACTTTTCACCTCATAGGTTGAAAGGAAGAAAAACCCCCGTCTCCTATTATCAGGAGACAGGGCAGAGAAAACCTCTGTCCTTAAAACACAGCTCAGAGATTTGTTTATAGAAACTTATACAGAGTAAAAAGACAGTAAAAAGACGCTTTCCCATGGGAAGAATTTTTTTGCAGGCCTGCATGCAGGGAAAACTTATAATATGTTCTTGCAACAGTTCCTAGCTTGATGGGCTCATGATGCCTCAGGTCATCAGGGCAGAGATGCCACCTGTAAGTGACCACAAGACCGAGGGGTGAATTTAACCATAGACAGTATTTCTCAGGTTATCCATGACTGTGAGATGTGTGCTGCCATCAAACAGGCCAAGCGAGTAAAGCCCCTATGGTAGGGTGGGTGGTAGTCCAAATGTAAATATGGGGAGGCCTGGCAGATTGACTACATCAAACTGCCCTAGACATGCCAAAGCAAGCACTATGTGTTGACCATGGTGGAAGCCACCACTAAATGGCTAAAGACCTATCCTGTGCCTCATGCCACTGCCCAGAACACCATCCTGGGCCTTGAAAAACAAGTCCTGTTGGAGGCATGGTACCCCTGAGAGGATTGAGTCAGATAACAGGACTCACTTCAAGAATAGCCGTATAAACAGCTGAGCTAGAGAACAAGANAGGCCTGGCAGATTGACTACATCAAACTGCCCTAGACATGCCAAAGCAAGCACTATGTGTTGACCATGGTGGAAGCCACCACTAAATGGCTAAAGACCTATCCTGTGCCTCATGCCACTGCCCAGAACACCATCCTGGGCCTTGAAAAACAAGTCCTGTTGGAGGCATGGTACCCCTGAGAGGATTGAGTCAGATAACAGGACTCACTTCAAGAATAGCCGTATAAACAGCTGAGCTAGAGAACAAGACATTGAGTGGGTGTACCGTATTCCTTATCATGCACCAACAGCTGAAAAAGTTAGATGGTGCAATGGCTTCCTTAAAACCACTTTAAAAGCACTGACCGAGAAGACTTTCAAAAACAGAAAAATTAATTTAGCAAAGGCCACACAAACACCCGAAGTTCCACTAACCAAGCAAGCCTTACTCGATCTGAACCCTTGAAAACAACAGATAAAGTCCCAGTAGTACATATGAGAAGTATTCTGAGAAAAACTGTTTAGGTTAATTCTGCCTCCAGCAAAGACAATCCCATCCATGGGGTTGTCTTTCCTCAGGGACCAGGTTGCACCTGGTGGGTGATGCAAAAAAATGGAGAGACCTGATACATACCTCAAGGGGACCTTGTTTTAGGGTAAACTACTCATAACGCTGTACTTATATCTGTATCTGCATGTATATATATGTATATAATTTTTAAAAGTTTAAATTTGAGGTAGCATGTTAGTAAGGGAAAAAATTCAGGGTGGATAAGGTGGAGGCTGGGTTTTGGTTTTTCTCTCCTGTTCATTCCTTATCACCTGTGGAATTTTTTTCCCATTCAGTTGCCAATGGCGACTGATGGCTTGAGACAGGCAGGGAGGGGTGAACCCTTAGTTCTTTAAGAGTTTTTTTCTCTCTGTGGGGGTAGAGATACCAGGAGACTAGGCCTTGGGGCAGTTCCTAGCTCCCTCTCTCTTCCTCTCAGTTTTNTTTATCATACATACTAATAAAGAATTGCTATTCCTATTCCCATTTCCAATTTTCCAATTGGAATTGGAATTCCAATTGGAATTTGGCATTTCCAATTGGAATTTGGGATTTCCAATTCCAAAAATTCTAATAGTTAGGAGGGAGGGGGTTTACATTCTCCAGTCCAAGGGAGGCTTTTCTGCCTTCCCTAGCAGACATCTGTCTTGTAAACCAAGACAATTCCCTTGCAGAAGGCTGTCTACAAGGATGATTTCACTGTTTGCTGGACCATGCATGACACATTTAATAGGTGAGACAAAAAAATGAAGTGTTGAACAAGAATCAGAGGATTCGGATACATGAATCACACTGATAATGGTTGCTATTATGGTTAGTAAATCCTCTACTGCTTTTTTTTTTTTCTGTCCCCAAACAGACTAAATATCGAAATGTTTCACTTACTGGAGCACTATGAATACACATGCCTGGAATAACAAGACCTGCCTCCTTGCCCTGGCCTTCCAGTTGTCTCTTTCTTTACCAATTGCTGTCACTACAGCTTGTTGCAAGAACATATTATAAGTTTCTCTGTGTGCAAGCCTGCAGGAAAATTTTCCCATGGGAGAGCATCTTTTACTGTCTTTGTACACGTTTCTATAAACAAAATCTCTGGTTTGTGATTCAAGGACATTTGGATTGCTCTGCCTGTCTCCTGAGAGTGGGAGATAGAGGTTCTCTCTTTCAACCTATGAGGTGAAGGACTGTTATCTCTCTGATATTGTAACATTCTTCTATTGTGGTACAGGGAATGAAGAGGTAAGCAGCTGAGCTCTGTACCTTAATAAATCATATTTAGCCTTCTGAAATTATTGTCAAGAGTCCTTTGTTAATGAACAGACCATGGCGATAAAAGCTCAGTTAAATTGTTACAGAGCCTTCCCCACAATATTGTAATTTCAAAGTAATTCCTGACTACATCCATAAATTATGAAGCTCTCCACTTGCTCCTGGATCTTTGGGGTAAAGTAACCTGCGAGTTTATGTAAGAACGCCTTGCATAGGAGAAAACAACTGAAACAAATGGGTGTAACTTAAACTTGTTGGTCAATTCCTATTTGTTTTATGCATCTGAACTGTTCAGCTCAGACAGGACAGCAGCTGCAGGCAGAATTTGCAAGAAGAACTCTCTGCCTGACATCTTAAAGATATCCCTCCTAATCTCGACCTTTACTTTTGCATTGATATTGATAAGTGACTTGTCCAGTGGTGGAGGTTCTAAAATAGATTATTTCTGTGTTACATGCCAGAAATACAGAATATATTGTCTTTGGTGTTTCACAGAGCAATACTGTCACAGAAATACATATTATGAAGCTGCTTTCTTCATGATGGTAAGTGGTGCTTTGGGAGGAGAGGAAGAAATCCACACAATGGCAAGACCATAATACCAAGGAATTCCTAATGAGTAACAAGGGAGAAACAGATGATAAAGACTTGGAAATAAATGCAAGAATGGATTTATAGCAGTGCTAACAGACTGAATGAAATGTGGTGGAAAATACAACAAACTGGGAAAGAAATATTGAACTTCTCAGCTGCTCAGATAGATATGGTTAATGTTTATAAATTGGGAATGTATGTACTTCCAGTCAGCTAGCAGAAGATAAAATCCTAGGATAGACGAGGCTTTTAGTAACATTTTCAGAAGTTAGCAGGCCACTGATTCCTGAGTTCTTTTGACTTGATCTGCTAACTCACAGACTGCTTGTCTTGGTTTGAAAAGACAGGACTTTGCTAAGGAAGGCAAGAGCCTCCCCTGAAGTGGAAAAGGTAAACCCTCTCCCTCCAAATTACCACAATTTTGAAATTAAAAGGCTCTTAGGCAAAGATATGGGAATAGGAATAACTGTTCTTTACTAGGAAAAGCTGAAAAATACAAATGTAATTAGTACACACAAAATCACTGACAGAATCAGAAACCTGACACCGTGAGGAGTCAGGGTGTTGGTAACAGTCCAGTTGAATGGTGGCTGCTCCTCCTGGAGTGGCAGATGAAGTTCTGCTGAAGTGGTGATCCTGTACAAGGGTGTAGGTTTCTCTGAAAGTCTGGTGGTGTAGATGGGCTTGGTCTTCTTCTGGGAATCCAGTGGGGAATAGGCTGCTTCTCTTGGAGAAGAGGCTGTTCTGGTGTCTCAAAAAATGCTGATTTTATGCAGGTAGGAATGCTTGGCTCCTCCGTCTGGGCAGAGCATCTCACAATGGGATGATGTCATTTTATCAGTCATGCAGTGAGGTTCAATGGCCCATTAACAGGAGATATCTCCCTGGAGGGAGAGATTGTTTGTGGAAGAGATAAGAAAACTGCCTAATTAACAGAAGATAACTGCCCCACCTCTAACAGATAGTAAATAGAGTACATGCTTATCTTACAATCCAGGACACTGCTGTAATTTAGGATTTTACCTAATTTTACTTTTTCCTAGTGACATTTTACATTTTTGGACTGAAGAGGCAAAAGAGAAAGAGTTTAATGTGCTTTCATTATATGAATATAGAAATTTTAATAAATTCATTTATAAACGATTGTCTGTAATGCTACTGTACAGTGCATAAAGAAATCTAATTAACCATAGTGAGTCTAGCAGCATTTACACTGTCAGTCAACAGAGCTGCACTACATTATGAAGTTATTATGTGTCCTATTTGCTCTATACACAAATAAACATTTTGGATGGTTGCTACCATGATCCTTTTACAGGCTGAACTTCACATAAAGTAAAACACATACCAAATGGAATTAAATCTAATTGCATAATTTAATACTAGCCTCAGTCCATTTCTCCCCAATCAAAGACATAATAGCTTTTGTAATACTAATTATGTATGACTTGCAACTTGTCAAACAGATTTTTAATAGTTGAGTTAGGATACCCACCAGCCTGTAATTTTAAAATTCTCTTTTATTTACTGGGATTACAGATTTTAATAAGTGAGCAACGCCTAATGCACTTAATAAATGTTGGCATAAGATGGTTCCTGTATTCTGCACCTGCAGCTCAACTGAAAAATTATTTTTATGATTCTATTTAATAGCAGGGCACTTAGATAGTACGAACATCTCTAACTCCTGTTGCGGTGCTTAATTATTTTACAGTTTAGTTAATTGTTATTGTAATGGTTGGTCCCAGTTTCCCCCTAAGTTATGTAATGGTTCATGCTCATTTGTGCACTTTTTCCCGCCCTTACCCCTCATAGGTGCACTTCTTCCCGCCGTTATCCCTCACAGTTACTTGTCAATCTCCCAACCCCCTCTCTCTGGGAGTTACCCTGCCCTTGTTAGGAGTTGCTTTTCCCCCTAAACCCAGCCCCTATCTCCCCCAGACCCTGCCTCTCCTTCCAGACCCTTCGATGTCAGTCATCCCTTCCCTGCTGCCCCAGTGGCTGTAGTGGCCCAGCCACTCCTCTCCCCATGCCCCATTGGACCCTTTACCCCGAGTTCCCTCCTTGTTCTCCTCCCCTAAATTACCCTGACTGGATGATGTGTTTCCCCTCCCCAGATTTGAACTCCCTAGAAAACCCATGTGCTTCCCACCCCTCCTCGCCACTCCGTGAAGATTCCCCCTACCTTTCCTAGTCTCTGTGACACCCCTACCCCCTCTCCTAATAAACCTTTTCCTGCCTACACTTCTCCGAGTGGATCTTCCCTCACTTCTCCTGATACTCCGACGCTCCTTGGCGCCATAACTCGACCACTGACCTGCAGCCCAGAGACTTCCCTGAGGGTGTGCAGGTCAGGACCTCCACCCCTGCTGCTCAGCGTGAGCCAGCTACATGGGGAGAGGCCACTCGGACCACTGCCTCTGGGGCTTGTGAGCTAGCCGGTGGACTCGAGGGAAACTGAGGCAGCACGTCAAACTCCAAATAAAAGTCCAATAGCTTTGCAGAAAAACGCACACAAATTTATGTGAGCAAACCATACAAGAAGAGCAGATTGGTAGCTCTTGGTTTTGGTAAAGGTGAGTGTATAAGAGATGATTGACATGAAGAAGTAATAACAAAGTTCATAGATAGTGTGGACAGATAATTTTAAAAACTCCAAAATACTGCCTCTCTCCTCTCTAGCCCATGGGATTTACCTCATGTACACAAAAACAGGCAGTACATTCTCTCTGTCCCACAGTGAGGGGCCATGTGTTGCAGGGATTGGCAGTACCAGAAGATAGACACCCTCAGGCATCTCAACCTCTGGGACCTCCAGCTCCCCAAAAATGGCCCGACTGCAGTCATGACTCTCTGTCCCCACGAGTGACCACAGGGGCAGGGCGTAAGGGGTCAAAATCTGTCTTGACATACCTACTGCTCTCAATCATGTAATTTGCCTCTTTTCCTCTCTGCAAAGTGCTCTAAGCTGATCCAAGACACAATCAAATGCTTAATCTTGATCATATGCTGAAGTATTTCACTGAATGAAGACTTCTACTAGGGCCAAATTAGTCCATACATCCCCAACACTTAGTTTAGTTTACCACTTCTATTATTTTAATGAAGAGGAAAAATTCATACTATTGCTAATAAAGTGATTTACAATGTTATGCATGTTAGTTCCAAACATCTTCCAAGTATTTTTTTTTCCTTGATGCAGATTATAACTGAAATTCTACCATGTATATCCAGCTTACTCATGTTAAATGAGGTTTTTTGTTTCAGTAATTAAAGGTACGAGGACAGAAAGCTAATTTTGGGGCACAAAATAACTTGTTCATGAAGGAGTTAAAAGTCTTCATCAAAAGGAACACTTAAAATACAGGAAATTCTGATCCATCACTTAGCTGTGGGCTTATGTGACATTTACAACAAGCATGTATATTTTGAGATAGTTGACAATGACATCTTTATGTTTTTGTTATCAAAGCTTCTATCTTACAATCCCCTTTGGTCCTGAGTATTGTTAAAAATGTGCCAGGGTTATGGCTGTTCATACCTTTCCACTTCTAAGTGGTACAGTGATCAGAGAAGAGCAAAGTTTTATGATCCTTTCAAGGTATTAGAAAATGACATTTATAGGGATTTCTAAAAGTCAGAAGAGTCTTCTTTTATTTTTGTGGGCTTGTTCTCATCCCTTTGAATTGTGATAGATGCCAATTCCTCCACTCCTTCTAGAAAAACTACAAAGCGTAAGTTTCACATGTCCCATAAATCCACTGGTAGCATCTGCAGATCAGTCATCATGGACTTCCTTCAAATAACAGCTTTTCTTAGGAGTCATATGGTATTTACCACCAGAGTTTACTGTGAGCATTCTCTGCTGTATTTTTACATCTTTGTGAGGAGTAGCACCATTTTAGAGAGGAAAAGTGAGGGAGATGAAACTGATTTAGAAGCAGGCATCAGCACAAGTAACTCATCCCAGAAGCTGGAAGATTTAGAGGAAGGAGTTAGGAGCTAAATGTTTTCTTCTGCAAATGAACACAAAAGTTCAGTTCACACAGGAGCTGAGCAAGTGCCATTCCAGCTGCAGCTATTCCTGTTACTGACTATAAACTGCAGTTGCTCTGTATGAGACACTGTGCCTCTCCAAGAACTTAAAAAAAACCCCAAAACCTGAGTGCATGGTCTCTTTTAAGCACATTAATTCCATTTGTTTGATTACTTTTGTGATGAAAGTTATCCAGCTGAATTGAGGCTTAATTTCAAAGGAAATGTGCCAAAAATCAAAGAGTGAACCTCCCATTCACTTTAATGGGGAGAAGCTCAGGCCCACAATTGCGGCTTTATGGACATTTGCAACATGTGAGAAATTGCATGGAACAACATTTAATGTTGAGCATGTTAATCTCTGGTTTCACAGTACTCATATAAACTGATTTTGCTTAAAAAAATAACACTGGAGATATAAGGTATTTTCTTGCAGAATAAAAATGTGTTTAAAGAAAACCTTGACCACAAAACGTTAAAAAATCTAGAAAGACAAGAAGGATACTAGCTACTAAGCATGCTTCCTTCTTAATTGCTATTCATAACTGCAGAAAAAGACAATGTATTTGCCAGAAAAAACAAAATGGTTCATGGATTAATACAGAAAAATAGCAACTAGAAACAGGCAACAATTTCAACAAGATTGTGCCTCATTTTCCACATGTGCACAAACCAAATCTTCCACACAGAGAGAAGCTAAGGAATGCGACTTTTTTTCCTAGATATTCCTCCTTTAGGTTGTAGAACAAAGCTCAAGAGAGAACAACTTCTAATGAGTTCATGCACCTTGCCCTGGGCAGTCACACAGGAATCAATGTGTGCTCAGTTTACCTTTTTCCTGACAAATGTGGCAAATCTTAGCACAATGGAAAAAGTGGCAAAATACCTCTTACCTTATGTTCTAGTGGGAACATGAGTATTCAACTCAACCCACCCTAAAAGCAACATCTACTTAAAATTTCCAGCATAGCTACCTTGACTCACACATCTAGAATATTATGATATTGCAATCACCATTTCTAAGAAATTATATTAAACAGGCACCAGGCTGTCAAAGTCTGTAATGTGGAACCAGTGAGATCCATTTCAAAAATTTTTTTAAGATGTGTGTTCTTTACTTTTATAGTGAGATGACAAAGAATTCTCAATACCAGAAAATACATATTGCTTTTGATCTTTTAATTAATTCAAGCTTGCAAGAAATAAGGATGAAGGCAGAGAAACAGAAAGCAAAAAGTTCTCTTTTCTTCTTTGTAGCTACTGCAGGTGGTTGTAGAAATAGTTTTCCTCACACCAACAGAAGTTGCCTAAATGTGGCAGAAATGGTCTTGCACAGGTTCTGGGGCAAGGTGCAATTACAAATAGTGTGGGAAACCAGCCACTTGTGACTGTTGATAAAAGAAAAGGTCATAGAAGAGGCACCAACAGAGGCCAAATAGCCCTGTTTGCCTTAATGACCCTGCTGGAACACTGGGAGTTTGGCACAACTTCCATCTGCCCATAATCCTAACACAGTCAGCCAAAAGCTGGATTGCAAGAATGTCTCTTCTCATCATCCACCTCTCTTGGACTATACTGCAGTCAGTTAGTACAAATAACAACCCAAGCCCTGTTTTTTCATATTTTTAGTTTTTTTTAACAGGCAACTTTCCTAATCTACTCCCCAGCTGTTGGAAATATTATGTGAAATATGAATACTACAAGGACTGTAATCACTGTACCACCTGAAGTCCAATTTCATCTGGTGGCTTTGACACTAGCAAAAAAAAAATCATTTTCCCACCCTATCTGCCTACTCAGAAAACCCCAAATCTGTGGGGTGCTAAACTGAAAAGAATCCCAGGAAACCTACTGGGGTTTGTTGAGGAACTGCAAGATCGCAAGACATTTTAAACTTTTGTTTTTTGTAAAACATTTTGTAAACATTTAATACTTTTGTGACTGACTTCTCACAGAAAAACTAAATCACTGCATTTTACATATGTGTTTTTGAATTAGAAGAATGTTATTCCACAAATACTTGATGTCTTAGCGCTGTTTGCTGGAGTTCAGACATGAAAAAGGGGAGTTGGACTGAAAATAAGTCTTTATGATAATGAATAGACTGACTCACAGGAAAAACACATTGATTAACCTCATAGTTAAGTGTCAGTCATCTACCTTCTTCCTCTATTGGGGGTGTTTTTAACTTCAAATAACTTGCATCATTATCTCTACCAGCAAAATGGAAATTCCATCTCAGTTTTGATAGGACTATCAATACGAGAAAAGAATTACTTTATTGCTCATTGAACAGATGGGTTCTTAGGGGGCTGTATTTTTATAATGATATGTTAAATTTTTTATCAGTTTTCCTAGTGAGATCAGCATTATTTATAAGCACTGAAGACATCAGAAAATATAAGCATGGCAGTAACAAAATGTGGAACAGGAGCACTAGAATTACCAGAGTATAGCCACATTCTCAGCAATTCACCAGGGGCTTTTCAATGGTGACTTTCTTAACCTCTGAACCAAGAAGTAACTTAAGCATCTTTGTAATTTTGAGTGGGGCTACCTAAAAGCTTAAAATGAGACATGTGACTAAGAGGGCTGAGTTCAGACACAGACAAATAGAAGGTGGTTGTGGGCAGATTGCTGACAATGATGAATTCCCAACGTTTATAGCCCTCTCCTCCTTGCTGACTGGGACCCCTTAAAACAGCACATCCCACACATCTAAAGAGCTTAGCAGGGAGGACTGGAACCACCTGTGTTCCCTCACCTCTTGCTGGCAGGTGCTGCCATATCACCTCAGACCTAGGGCACTAACAAGCCATTGATACTCCTGAAGTGCCCCAAGTCAATCCCGCCTTTCTCACTGCAAATTATCAACCTGAATTCTCTGCAGAATTGTAGCCCGTTTTATAAATGCAAGGTAATGAGATACAGGCAGCAGAAGCCACGCAATGTTGGCAGAATCAGCACTTTAAATTGTTTCCTAATCCCACATTTATTCCTTGAGATTGGAGATCCACAAACAGGAAATAAATAACAAAAGTTTGAGTAGACAAATTTTTGTTTCCCACTTTAAAAAAAATGTATATGCAATTCTTTATCATACCTTTAAAAGTTTGCATGGAATGCACAGAATTTTTCAGGTAGTTGTTTGACAATTTATCATGACATTTTACTGTCTCTGAAATTACTGGAACTTGCATGGAAGGATATTCAAATGTACAGCCTAAACACAAAAGCCCTTTTTGTCTTCTGCAAACAATTAATTAAATAATAATAAAAAACTATTAAAACTACTAAAAACAATAAAAAACTACTAGTGCAATTTTTACCTGGAGTATAAGTGTAAATAAAGAATAAACCTGAGACGAGGAGGCACAGTATAGCATTTGTGTGTTTTATGACTGTAAGGTTTAATGCTATCATTATGATAATTTATTCCAGGCAACCACTTTCATCTCAATAGTGGTTAAGGTCCAATTCTGGTAGAGATTGGTAAAGTTCCCTGAGCTGAACACCAATAGACTGATGGTTTGAGTGATCTTCAACTGCCCATTTGGATTTGGGGACCTGTGAGCATCCTTCCGAGTGAACTACAACATTAGCCCCTTCTTTGATTTTGATTCATGCTTGTATGCCAGGCTATTCCCAGTGGTAATTCAGACACTAACTCGCAAATTCTTCCATCATCCCTGCTGTGGTGCCAGAAGGCCCTGGGACAGGGGAAAATCAAGAAAGAACAGGAGCTCCTCCAGCTCTGCCAGCTTAATTGCTGGAAAAGTGCCAGAATCTTTAGCCAACTCCAATAGCAGGCCCTTGCTGACGTGACTTATTTTAACAGCATTGAGCCAGGGAATGCACAGGAAACTCCTGTACTTGACTGGGGGAACCTTCAGCAGGGCAGGAGTGAGGAATAGCAGCAACCTCTTCCAGTGACACCAAGGAAGCCACAGTTCAACCTATTTTGCTCAGAAGTTCCCCAGTTCGGAATAATTTCTACAATTGATCTTTCCTGATCCAAGCTAATTTTGAGTCAAATGAATCAAGTGCTGGCTCCTCTGAGCAGGTATGAACCTGTGATATGTTGGTATAAAAACCTTTCAGCATGTGGAGTTAGTAAGTACCTTTTAAACTCTGTTCAAAAAGCTAAAAAGGTGTTTCTGTGTAAATCTGGCCTGAAGAAACTTGGGTGTCCAGCTTGTAATTAATATATTGAATGCTTCTAAGATGCCAGAAGTCCCAGCCGAAAATCTGAGATAGTAAAATCCTCACAATTGAACTACACAAACATGCTTCAGAGACCTGTCTGAATCCACTTGGTAGTAATTTTAACTTCCAGACACTAGCAGTCAGTCCAATGACTCCAGTACAGCTTAAAGGTTGCCAAGATTAAGTTTAAGAAGTCTAGCCAACTGTATAAATAGGAATGAAATTCAAATAAGGGCAGTAAATATTAACCCCCTTCATTTTAGTGAGTTAGAGGAGTTTTGAATGAAAACCCCTACAATAAAAAGAAAAAAAAAAAAGGGTGCTGAAGCCAGAATTTTTGTCTGTTTGGAATGTCCCTGCAACGTACACAGCAGAGTGATATTCTTCTCCTGTCTCAAATACACCCTACTATATTAAACCATTTCCCTTGGGATCAAACAGACTGTGCCAAATTCTGCAGTGAAAGCCTGATCCAAACATCATCTCAGTCTGCAGAAATATTCCAATTGATTTCAGTGGGCTTTGGAACAGGGCCATATTGGCATTTATTCAACTCTATTGAACTAAGTTTTCCTGAGGAGCTGCAGGAGCCAATATGGGCATAATGATTTCAAAACCATAACCAGTGAAGGCCACTGCCAGTCAAATCACATCACAGCAAGGAAATGACAGCAGAATAATTATTATTTATCTAGATTTTAAAAAGCCTCAAGTTTCCAAGTTCACTGTATTTTCCAGGTGAAGGAAACTTCCAAGTTGCCTTTGATCCCTTACAGATTTTTCAGTCTGAGTCACAAACTGTTTATTTATCACAGGCCACTGAAATAACTATAAGATTTGCATGAGGATGATAAGCTTACTAAAAACATGCACAAAATTTAATATATTTGGGGATTTGGGCTATCTGCTAGCAGCCAACATCAACTACCTAATTTTTTTCTGCCGTTAAAGTCAAAACAAAGTGCCACTGATCATCAGGAGGAATTAAACATGAGCTTGCTCTTAGGATTTGGCATTCTCTCATCACCAATTCAATTCTTTGTTGACCTAGTGGTCAACACACCCTTTTACAACAGGTCATCTCACTTGCTTGAGACATTTATTTCCCCACATGTAATGCCATAATTTCAAGGAGACTAGTTTGGGAACAAGGATGACTGCGTACATATAAAAGAAAAGGTCTCTGTGGGGGTTTATTATGTTCTAGATTGAGATGTTATTGTGACAAATTATTTGGGAAAACCCAAAAGAGAATTCACAGGCAAATCCATAGAAAACATGAATCTGTTTGAGTAAATGAGTTTAGTAAACATCAATGGAAATCCTTATTTAGCATTTCCTAGGTGTGCTTACATACATCTAGACTAGAGATAGATAATGCCACTCATACCTTCTATAATCCCAGAACAGGAGATACTAATCTGGATTTTAATAAGGCCTAAAGAAGAGAATTGAATAGAATACTTAAAACTTAAGTATTAAAATGATAGCATTCTGCAAACCTGTCAGAGAAAGGATTCCCTCCTGCTGCACAGCCCCACTGCTTAACGAATGTCCACCAATATATATGGGAATTCTTGTCCATAAGCCTTGAATGACAATGTCTCATGTCCAGCCTCACTGTTCTCACTGGGTAGATAATAGCAATTAACTTGACAGAATCCCGAGTCTCTTTGTAAGCCGTAAGAAGAGATGGAGTAAACATCGGCAGATGTACTGAGACATCAACAGAAACTGCAGTGCAAAGAGCACTTGCACTACCCTGGGAACCAGCAAAATGAACACAAGCATTACACTGACTATTAAGTGCCCGCAGTCCAATTCTTCCTGTCAAAACAGTGATGATTTTGTCCCATCCATTTGCTCTGAAGCACTCAAGGATTTCTTGATCTGCCACAATTAAATACCATCAGGTGTATTTGAAACCTGGGAGTTCTAAACATTTCTCAGACTATGGAAACAACATAGTCCTGTAGTTTCTTCTCTTCAAGATGGTTTCCTTCCCCATTCAGAGATCCAGGCATCCTCCTTTGCTAGAATCCACACAAAGGTGCATTTTACAAGTATGCCGTTGTTTACCCCAAGTATGCCCAGGTTTGAGAACTGTTTACAAACCGATCTGTTTTCAGCCTATTCTGCATGCATCCTCCGCTGCAGTGCTTGTAGTATGACCTCTGCATACCTGCCAAGAGCTGGGAGATCAGTTCGATACCCAAAGGATCTCTCTCCCTTTCCCCACTCTCTGCTTTGCCGTGATCACCGAAGGCATCTGCAGTCGAAGCGGTTGCACCTCCTCACACTTGCCCTGAGCCGGGATTTTCGTTTGCAGCCCTGAGGCCCTGTCCCCTCCCTTCTTCCACGACAGCCCGAGCCATCCCGCCGGGCGCCGCGGCCCGGGGCAGCCCCGCGCACCACCACGCGCTGCGCAGCACCCCAGCCCACGGCCCCGCGCCTCTGCCAGCGCTGTATTGCTGCGCCCAATTCCCCCATCCGCAACCAGGGAACCAGGCTCTCCCCGCGCCAGGTGCGNTCGCCGCCCCAGCCCATCCGTGCCCGCCGCTGCCGCTCGCGGCCGCCGCAGCACCGGCTGCAGCCCGGGGACATGGCGGAGTAGCCGCGGTCCGGGGAGCAGGGGGAGCTCCGAGCAGATATGGTACCTCCCGACAGCTGAGGTGGAGGTAGGCGGTGGCAGCCGGCGGCTCGCAGCTTGACCTCGATTTGGTTTTGGGACTGCAGGCTGGAGCGGCACGTCCGGTGAGCTGGGAGAGATAAAAACCAGGAGGATTTGGGGGTAAGTTTGGGGGTAAGTGAGGGATTCCTCCAAAACTGTCACTGCTTTTTTTTTTTTTTATTTTCTTTTTTTTTTTTTTTTTTTTATTTCTTTTTTTTTTCTTTTTTTTCTTTTTTTTTTTTTGGCCGGGGGAGGAAGGGGAAGCTATGCAGAACTCGGGGAATGCCATCAGATATGCACTCTCGATTGGAGCCTCCCGGTGCCCTTCCGTCACCAACCCGACAGAAGTTCGGGTCTGAATCTCTTTTCCTTCTTGTTTAAATAAGTTTTAAAACAGTGGCATCCTCAGCCAAGCCGCCCGGCGATGCGCACAAGCTGCACTTGATGCAGACTCCGCGCTTGTGCCGTTCGTGTTGNTTTTTCTTTTTTCTTTTTTTCCTGGGGTGGCGGGGGAGAGCAAAATCAAATTGGCCACACATTTGAACCCAAGCGAGCAACATCCTCTGGAATGCAGAAGACAGCCCGGCGAGCCGGGCGTCCGTGGGCGGTCGTTCGGGCGTGCCTCCCCTTCCGCCCTCACACGGACACACACACACACACAACCCGCACCCCCGCCCTTCCTCCGCTGCCAGACAACCCCGTTCTCACTTGCGGGGGGCTGCGGGGGTGCATCCCGGGGCAGGGCGCTCGGTGTGCGGGGCAAGCCCGACCCCTGCAGTCGCGTGGCGGAGCCGCCGCGGCGCGCCGGGATTGCGGCGGGGCCGGGGAGCCGGGGCTGCGCGCTCCGAGTGCGGCGCGGATGGCGGGGCTTGCAGCGGGTATTAATCTCTTTCCGCTCATTCTGTAGCAGCAGCAGCGACAGGAGGGGAATCCCCCTCCCTCCGCCGCCTCCTTGCCCGGCATGCCAGCACTGCCCCGGTGAGACGTGCAAAGAGTTTTCGGGTTAACTTGCGCCTGGCCGCCCCTGGAATAGACTCTCCGGATATCGGTTCGGTTGGGGTTTTTTGTCTATGTCGTGTTGGGAAATCTGGTGGAATTTTTTCTCGCTCGAGGAGGAAGAGCCCGGTGCTGGCAGTTGGCTTCGTGGTCTTTTTTGGAGGGCGAAGGAAGGGAAGGGATCTCACTTGAGCCGTGCGGAGAGAGAGCTCGGACATGTGTTGTCAGCACATCTGGGGAATACAGTCTGCAAGTCCGAAAGGAAATTTGCTGGGATCGTCCAAACTGCGATATTGATCGTTGTTATTTTTTTTCGCCGAGGGATGCACTTGGCATGAGAATCGGAGGATGGAAATTGTTTGGGAGGTGCTTTTTCTTCTGCAAGCGAATTTCATCGTCTGCATTTCAGGTATGCAGCAAGCACAGAAAGGGCAAGGGAGTGGGGAAAATGCCGTACATGGTTCCCAGGCATCCCCTTATTAAGGGGCAAGAGGAGCAGTTAAACCCAGATCAAAACTGTAGTTGAAAAATCCATGAATTATGTACTGTGAGTGCGTTGTGACAGAAATCGACTCTCATAATTTCCCTCTCCTCCTTAATTCCAGTACGTGTGTTTTAATTATCATTCATTGGTTGCAGTAGACAATATGATGTACTGCTAAAGGAGATGCTTATAATTCCCAGTGTACCTGATTGTGGTAATTATTTGTAACATTGCCGTGATCCCAGAATTTCATATTTCCTGAAGTTCTTAAACTTGGCTGATGTGCAGATCCTGAAGGGTTTGTGATTTGTTGATGGAGTTGTCATGTTCTGGTGCCACAGTTCAGGGTCTGCAAAGGGAGGGATACCAGTAAAGAATGTGCCTCTGCTTTTAAAATGAGCTTTACTGTGTCTGTGCTCTGAAAATGATTGTTTTTCTTTAAAAAAAGCCAAAAAAAGCTCCATTCAGAGAGCTCTGTGGTGGCTGGGATTTCCAGCTTTATTTTAAGCTTGCAAAGGTCTCTCTCTCTTCAAAATGTAGAAAGTCAGGTCATTTCAGTTGTCACCAGAGCTTGTCCAATTAATGTATAGGCATGGCTAGGTGTCTAGCATAAAGGATTTGAACAATTTATTCTTGGGGAAAGCACTCCCGTTGACTGCAAAAGCCCTAGCTCCCTTGTTAATTTGTCATGTTGGTCATGCTGGAATAATTATGTTGCAGGAGGCAGGAGCAGTGAGGTGGCCAGTTTTCTAGTTTGGGACACTCCAGGGAGCCCCATGGGGGTGCAGGCTGCCTGCATCTCCCACTGCTCCACTTCCCACAGGCTGCCTTTGCCCTCCAGCCATTGCGTAAGTCCAGAAATGGGAACACAAGCAGCACAAGCAAGGCGCTGCTGGGGGGAGGTCTAGAGTCCTGGTGGACATCTCAGTGTTCAGCCTGGATGTCCGTAGGGAGAGGCAGCTCCAAAGCTCTCCTGGGACCATGCAGAGATTGGCCTGGGCTGTATCCTAGCCGCAGCCCCTGAGCAGCAGCACCTGCAGCATCCCCCCTGGCAGTTGTGAGCCCCACTGCGCTTCCTGCAGCACCTTCCTAGTTTATCCACCCTTCTAGCCCCTGGGCTGGGCACACACAAATGTTGGGGGCTCAGCATCCCTGTTAATTTGTCCTGCCTGCACCTGTCGCAAAGCTCCTGTATTCCTGAGCAAATAACATCCCTGTCAGCCCACGGTGTGCGTCAGCCTTCCTTTTATCCCTACAGGCTGGCACCATCTGCCACCAGGCATCTGGGTGACACTGCCAGCACCCCAGGCTGACCTTCCACTCATGCCCATTGGTACCATCAGAAAAATTCGCTCTCTTGCTTTTTAGAACAGCAAAACCTGCTGCCTCTTGTCACTGAAATCTCACACTTACCTATTTAGCTCAGCGTGATGTGCTACCTGTCCAGTGCTCCTGAAATCAGGTACTTTTTAAAGTACCACAGTGAGAATAGCAAACTGCAGCTCATCGCTCTCTTGGCCATTGTGGCAGTAATATCCTGAGACAGAAAGAAGCTGTCCCATTCTGTGCAGCTACTTATGCCATGCATTTAGCTGTCAGTGTTCCCTGAGCTCTCGTCCTCCTTTCCTGCTCTTCAGACAGAGGAGCCCAGGCTTCTGAACCAGTGGGATCAGTCCTGCAGGGGCTTCCATCGCTCTCCATCTCCCTCTAGCACTAATACCGGATACTGTACACACTCACACCATGTCTGCTTGCTTTTTCTCTTTTGTCTTCTTTTTTTGGGGGTGAATAAAGGGAGTAAGTGAATGGTGGGATGCTTCTGCTGCATGGATAAAGCTGTGGTTTCAGATAATTTTGACCACGCAGAAGATGTATACATGCTTCAGCCTTGTTTTCTTTTTTGATTCTACCCGGGGTTTTTTTTTTTTCAGGAATCCTCACTATCTGTCATCTTAGTAAAAAGGATTAAGATCTGTAGATATCATCTGACGAGCACTAACGCTCTGTATGTTGCCTCTGCCATCCTTTTTACACTGGGTTTTGTAGCAAATTATCTAGCTGGGATGTCTGGATAACAGTGCAAGTAGGACTTGCATGTCATGAAATGTCATGAAGCCTATAAAGGGATTGCCTCAGCACAGGATTGCAGACACTGTATTTTAGCACTTTAGCACTGGTCATTCAGTCAACATGCTGCTTAAAGAACCCACTAGTTGAGCACTAGTGCTGCAAATGACTGGAGTGTGAATTAAGGAGTGTGGCAGTATTTATTTTCTTTTTTTTTTTTTTCTTTCTTATTAATTCAGTTGTTTCAGCAGTGAAGACTCAAGACAGGTCTGCTGTATGTGGATCTTTCCTGAACATTAGCAAATGCTTGATTCAGTGTCCGTTTAAACCTGTGATCTTCCTCCTCCTAATTCCAGTGGTTATTTGGATTAGGGCCTATTAGGGCTGCTCTTCAAACGAATAATGTCATTCACTGAATTGAATACTCTTAAGTTCTTTAATCATTGTTAATAAACTTATTAAACACAGGTTCAGTGTTATGTCTTTTGCTGTGTATTTATATAACATTTAAGTATAAATTATGCTGAAAGTAGCACTTGTGCTGTGTTTCTTATTTAAAGTAATGATGAAGGTATACAATTGACTTTCTGGTGTCTCTTACATTCATAAATTTCTTGGAGACTTAGTATATGGTAAGTAGTTTAATCTATTGAAAAGAGGTGTATATATATATATTTTTTTTTTCAAAATATTTTATACTTAACATTTTTTATCAGTCAGTTACTTGTGTGTATGACAGATTGATTGTTTTGGAAGAAATGATACTGAGATGTAGAAATTGATTTTTTTTTAAATTACTGTCTCTTCCGTGTGTTTGGGAAATAATTTATCTGTGAAGTTTGTGAACTGAATATTTTTGTTTTCTTGCCGTACTGAATTCAGGCTTTTCTACTTGGAATTGCTTGTTTGAAAAGAGAATCTTTGTCCAGATGCAAATGAGAAATAAAAGCAGGCTGAAGGACCACAAAAACAATTTCTGTCCTTTAGACAGAAATGAAAGCCCTTGCTTTCCTTCAAAGTCATATTTATTCCTTTGAGTTGTAGTGTCTGAGAAAAATAGCCATGATTTGTATTTTGACTTTTGAGGTTTTGTCCTTTTAATGATACTGTTCAGCATAGAAGGAGCACAGAGCAGAGGAAGTGAAGATGTCCTGTAGACAGAATGCTGGAATAAGCCCTCACTGGATGTTGTTCCTTTGACGATGCAGATACTCCTGGCACAGGGATTATACTGTTTATATACAAAGAAGATAGTAGTTGTTGTATGATATCCAGAATTTCCTTCCTGAGTAATAATACCACCAAAGATGAATTAGCATCAGTGTTCTCAGGTGGCTGTCACCTTTGCTTACACAGTCATTTGTATGAATCATGAGGAGAGTTTTTTGTGAATTTAGGTATTAACAGTCAATTTCAAGAAAAAAAGCTAGGAAGTTATTTTCAAAACTTTGCAGGATTCTTGGTTTAAATAAGAAAATGAAGCTGTCATGGGTATTGATTAAGGTTTCCATGTACATTTTCTGTTAATACATCAACAAAATTATTTATAAAACCTGCATGGTCAACATATTTGTGCCTTCCTATGAACTGATATACTACCTCTTATTGGTTTGGCTTCTGGGAACTAATATGGATGAAAGCTGTCTTGTTATTTGGAAGTTTTTTCATCCTTTGCCATGTTGTCAAGTCACATGGGGCCAAATCCCTTTTATCATGCAACTTCTGTGGCCTATTTTGCAGCACACAAGTGCCATAAATCATGTATGATGAACAACTGAGGTGGTGTAAAAAACCCCTCATCTATCCAGGAATTCCACCGTGTATTGAGCATCTGATATGGCATCTCCTGGCACTGAGGACTTGAGGTGATTTGGAGCACATTGGCACTTCATTTTCTGTCTTGCTGCTTCTGCAGTCTCTGAGCTCTTATTACCTGGCATAACACAGAGATGCCCTATAGGAACTCTAAAATATGCCAGGCTGGAATTACCTGCTGAATCATGGTCTGTGAGGTCTGATAACTCTCTTTCTCATAGCATCACACAACCTGAGATAATTCAAGCAGAAGTACTCTTGTAGACGAGAAGAATTTCAAAGCTCTAATGTCCAACATTAAAACAGTGAATGGTTCATTACGTTAGGACAAAAATGTTGAAACTGTGTTAATTATCCTCAAATAGTGTCACAACAGAAATAGCTTTTTCTGTCACTTTTTAAAGTAAGATATGTAATATTCTAGGGGAAGAAATTATTCATAGCACAGATATATAGACAGATACACACATGTATATAAAAGTGAGCACTAAGCATACAGGAAGGTGTAACATGTAGAGGGTAACTAAGAACTTTACCAATTACAGTATTTTTTCCTGCTTTAATACCATCTCCAGAGCCTCATGTCTGTCAGCAAACCTTCATGCCTGCATGGAGTTTGTTGATGTTACTGAAAATCTACATGGATTCTGTCTGTCTGCTCACATTCACAGAATGGAGGGACCATAGGTTGTATCCAGAGACTCAGTTCCTCAGCTCTGGAATGCTTTCTCACTTTAGAGATTTTTTTTTCCACCTTCTCAAAAGATGTGAAGATGTTTCTGCTTGAAAATTCCATGGAAATAGCCTTTGTAGTCTCCTGTAAATGTCCGCTTTTACCTTTTTTTGTGCACGCCTTATATTTTTTATAATTTTATTTATTTTTATTGTTAGTTTTACAGCTAGAGCGTGACCAGATAGGCACCAAAGTGCTGGAACAACACACATATTTTTAACTTATGTTAAGGTAGTAGAAGGGAATGTTTATGAATAGTTTTTGCACATATTATGCTGAGCTATTTTTCATCAAATAAACTGGTGGAAAGAAACTGGTTATTGCTGCTATTCTTTTCCAAATATCAGTGATGTAGATACCCGGTTTTCAAACCTCTTCACCTTGTTGTGTTGCCTCATTGTAATCCAATTGAATTAGATACCAAGCCTCCAAGACAAAATGATTAAAATCAGGAATCAAACCCCACTCAAATTAAGCACTCTTAATTTAAGGGTGCTCTTTAAAATGCAACTGAGGCTATAGAGAAGTTTTGCCCTCGACATTTTTGGAAAGTTCTCAATTTTTATTTCTACAACAGCTAGATTTTAAATATGGCAAGGATTGAAATGGGTTTCCATTTGCATTTTGAATATGAATGCATATGAATGAACAAGGAATTCCTGCTTTCTCTAAAAGACTGGTTTTTTCTCTGTTGCTGTTGGTCAAAGTATCACTTTCTTTCTTGATTGAAAGGTGGTAATTTAGCTGAGGAGGAAGTTTCTGTTTTCATTATTCCTGTTTTTTTATGGCTAAACTTAACATGGCAAAGACCGAAGGGGATGATTTGCCCATCTGGGCTGTTAATAGAGAACTATATAAAACTGTTCCATCACTATCTCATTACCAGCTCAAGCAGCAGACAATGCTAGATGACAGTTAGTTATGGACAATACAGAAATACTATGATAAGTGTTATTTTGCTCCTGTCTTGTTTTTATCTTCACTGCACACCATGTTGGGAGGAATAGGAAAAAGGGATCAAATTGTAATTGACTTGTTTAGAGGCAACACTGTACAATGTGTCTGCATTTCCATTGTAATGCCATCAGAAAGTACAGAAGTGCCTGCCCATACAGAGGACAATATCAGTTGGTAAAAACAAAAAAATTGCACTGAGGTAAATGAATTGAAACCTTATTTGTAAATAAATGTGAAATAATTTTTTTCAAAGGATAATAATCTGGCATTTGAGAGAGGGGAGGCTTTACAGCCAAACCTATTGAATGCAAAGTAGTAGAGTATTTTATTGCTGGTTTAACCATTGATAGTTAAAAAGCTGCCACGGGTCTTTCAATGGATTTTCTTGGAGATAAAATAGCAAGTGATTATTGTCATGAAAATAGAGGGCTGAAACATTGTAAACCTATATTCTGTGTAGTGCCTTTCTAGTGGTGTAGTGCCTCATTCATGCACATGGGTGTTCCTAAGTGCAAACTTCCAATTTGCCAGTATGGCAAAATTTGTCATGTAGTGCTTAGCAGGTGACAGTTGAGGTAAAGGTAACCTAGATTTGCATCTACCCTAAAAGTCCTTAAAAATTGCAAAAATTGAACTGTCAACAATGAGAAAAGCTTTAGATGGCAGGTGTCTGTGTACCTGTAGACTCCCAGGTAAAGCCCTTCAGGATCACAGCCCTAAAATATTTAATTACTTTCACTCATCTTGGAAAATGGAAGATGATCAGTTTCCACATACATTGCGTTCTGAAATCATGGTCAGAACTAAAGTAAAGAAATACTTTCATTGTCAGATGTATGTTTCCACATGAAAACACTTCTGTTTTGAATTAATGAATCTGTAACATTTGTATTTCTGTAGTAAAAATAGTACTAAACTTAACTGCCCCACAGTTTTAACTTTTCTGATATTGTTGCCAGAAAAATACCACAGCAGCTGTAAGCCACGAGTAACTATGGGGATGTACTTTTTAGAAAAATGCTAAAATAAGCATACAGTCTTTTTTCCTCCCTTTATCATTAGTCCTTAACTTGGTAAAGCTTTAAGTATGGAATGGAAAGAATCATGCACTGACTCGACCAAAGCGGTTTCTAAGCACATGCATGGAGGAGGTAGCTAAGCAATGTTATCCTTTTTTTTCCCTCTAAATGCATTGACATCTCTATGTTTTGGAAATAGCAGTTGAGTAGGTGAATTTAGAGGGAAACCTGGTTTTTGAAAAATCATCCTCTTGTCATTTTTGTGGGTTGTTTCCAGTTTAAGTTCCTTCCTTCTGTTAACTACTATAGAGCCCTGTTCTGCTTTAGGAATAATCCAAAGAGGATTTTTTTTTGTTTTGCCAGCAGGACTCCTATGGATTATTAATGCTAAAAGAAAAAGATAATGAGTGCTAGTGAAGGGTCTTTTGTATGTGTGACCATGGAAAACAAGTGTTTGAAGTGATGTTGAAGTGGCTATGTTCTCCAGCAAACCCTGCCATTCCCAGTAGGATGGTGTTTGGGTAGCTAAGGGAGCAGGTCAGGAAGGGTTCCTGCAGCTACAGCTGAAGTCTGGCAATGTGGCATTCTTGGGCTGCTAGAAAGAGCATTAACTTGCATTTGTCATCATGGCAGAGAAAAGAAACTTCAGGAAAAAGGTGGTGCTTAAAATTTATACCTGCTGGTAAAAAAGGATCACGATACTTCAGTAGTGTTCCTGGGAGTGAAATTTTGTACAGAATGAGCTGTTTGTTTCTACATCAGTGGAATGTCACACAACTTGGAGTTGAGGCCTGCTATTTCGCACAGGGGAAGCTGCAGTTACGGAAGGGAAGGGCTGCTGCTGCTGCTGGAAGGGAAAGATGTTCGATTCTGTGCAGGTCCTAATCCCACTGCTGGAAGGGAAAGGTGTTGGAGTGACCCTATGATGGTCCTCACTGCTGGAAGGGAAAGGAATTTAGCTGACCCTGTGCTGGTCATAATCCTGCTGCTGGGCAGTGTGTAAACACTTACTGACAGGAGAGTTCTCTGAATGGGATTGCTTGTCTTGGTTTTCCTAAGAATGAAAGAGCTTTGGATTACATTTCAGTTAAAAAAAATTAAAAATAATTTCGGTGTCAAAACTTGCAGCAGTTTTCAGGGAATACACAATGTTGGCCACACTTTCACAGATGGAGAAGCTGAGGTAAAATGTTATGTGGAAAGTCACTCAGCAAGACTTCGAGTAGCTGCAGTCCATTTAACTCTGATTTCTGATTTGTAACACAAGGATTGCCCTTAGCCCGTGTTTTTGGTCAGGGTGTAGGTCTGGATCTCCTCAGTGAGTGCAGGGTCACAGAAGGGCCGTGGTGTGTCCCCTTACTGGCTGGATCCTCCTCCCTTTGCCTTTCTACTACAAGGTGTTTTTTCTCCTCATCATGTGTGCAGTGAAGTTATTGTGAGATACAGCTATGGTATACATACGAATTAAATAAATTAGAATTAAATTGGTTTCCAGGAGTTAGTGTGATATTAAGGTAAAATTCAGATCCAGACAAGGTTCCTCCATAAATGTGTGTTATTTAAATTCTGTTTAAATTACTGAGATTCACCCTGTTGGCCTTTTTCTGGTTCTATTTGGGCTGTGAGTAACGAGTGGGTTCCTCCAAGTGCAGCACTTTTCCTGCCTCGTGTTTCACATCCCTTCAATGTGGGTGTAGGTGACAACACACAGTAAAGGGAACCAGAGATTTTGGTCCTAAATTTTCTCTCTGAAATTTGCTCTCAGCAGCCCAACAGGTTCCTTTCTGTACTGCTGGAATTCTTGGATATACTGTGAACACATACATGAATTTGTTTTGAGGATGAAACCTCACCCCAGGGCATTTTGCCCATCATGTCTGAACTCCTCCCATTTTTTATTTTGCATTATGATCACCTGGATTCAACATTTGTGGTGTTTTGGGGGTTTTTTCCTGTTCACATTCATATTTGTAAGCATTATAGTCATATTGGTTTTTGTACCTGCTGGAAAACAAAGTAATCTACAAGGACTCCACAGTCTCCTCTTGCTTGCCCAGACAATCCTGAGGGTACTGTGTGGCAGTAATTCCAACTGGAATTTCAAGTTGTCTGCAGAAGCATAATTTTTATCTTCAGTAGCCCCCCTAGCACTCTCTTCAAGTTGTTAACAATTTATCTTTGCCAGTCTGTGCCTTTGCTCTAGAGTCACAGGTATTTAGCTCACTGTGAAACAGGATGGAAAATAGAGTAATAAATAATATTATTTGTTTATTAGGTAGCATAAGTATGAAAGCTAAAAACCGAGCCATCCTCTTTACATTTTATTTTGATATATTAACAGATATATTTTGATATCTAACAGATTCAGCAAAATGCAAAACTTAAAAGACATGTTTGAGTGTTCTGCTGAATCTGAGTCTTAGCATGTAATTGTATAAAGCAACTTAGATTAAGGGTGTGCTGAAGGGCTTTGCTGAAACAAGGAGTAGCAGTGGTATAATAAATGAATAATACAAAATCTTAGGAAAATCCCAGCTAAGATGAGCAAAAATTTTCATAATCTCTCTTTAAATTATACAGCTGTATAGAAAACAGGTTTTTATCTGGGTAAAATAATCTCAGTTCTTTGTGTGGTAAAGCAAAGATGCAGACTTTACTAGGGTGATGAGCACAGCAAGAGAAACTGTATCATCAGAATTCATATAAACTGGATTGTATTTTGTTAATTCTCACTGTATGGATGCCCTGAAAGAAATAAACTCCATCTTCCTCAATAGTAAACACAACCTATGACTAAAAAGACTAAGAAGACTAAAAAGTGAAATTACAAGAGGTGAGTGGTAATATGCAATGTTTCTGTTCCACTTTCTTCCCAGCAAAATTTTTAATTTTCTCTTGATTTGACCTCTAGTCCTGATATAAAGAGGACTTCCATTGGAATGGGGACCCATCTATGGACCAGATGGTACCTACAGGGATGTTTGGGACACCTCATGCCAGTTCTGTGCAAGCAGCTGGCAGAGTTTAGATTGGATAAACAGAGTTTAGTCAGAGAAAACTGTTGAGGGGCGGGGGGAATATTAAATACTTGAGGATCTGTTCCTCTGTCTGGGACCAAGCAACGTAAATGTATCCTCTCCACTGCTGATGGCGTATTCAGTCTGTCAGCAGAAAAATTCCTCATGTTTCAAATGAGGTAAGGCTCATTTATAGTATTATGAATCAATTTCTACCACAAGCAAAAAAAGTTTTGTACTGTTTATAAAAACAGCTGGGCATCTATGCAATACACTTACATCACATTTATGTATTTGGATTATATCTACCAAAGGGCACAGAGCTTGCAGTCTTTCTCCTTTCTCTCCTCCAGCCCTTGTCCTACTTTGGCGCTACTTAATGCTTCACAAATAGCAGCAAGTAACTCTCAAAACTCTCCCATTTTTAGTTCCCTGCTCTATGCAACTGGGACCTTCTGTGTCTGCTGCGTTTTTATGTTTTTAAATATTTATTTACTTTGCAGTAATAAAAGAGCATTTCTGACTGCAAGGTAGTCAGCATCTTACTTTTAATGCTCCTGAAAAGGAACCTGTGGCTCAGATTTCAAGCCACAGGTAGCAACAGCTGAATTTAAATCCTTTCTGCAAGGTGTCTCTTTCAATGGCTTCTTTACTGATATGCTGTCAACTGTTGTGGAAGACTAAATGATGAAATGTGTCTTGATCACTTAATATCATCGCATTACTGGTTATTTAAGAATTGATTCTAGTCACCAAATACTCCAGAAGTTAATATCTTTGGAAATAAAACATTCTTATATTTAAAACCAGAGTATATGATGTAATACTAATGCATTATTTTTAAAACTCAAGTTTTTTGGATGTAACTTCCACTGCTATTATATAAACTGTACAGAAATAATCTCCTGGCATTTGCTTAGGATGACTGTCATCAATTCCTACACATTTATTTAAAATCTTTTGTAGAAAATGAGTATTTGTTTTAGACAACTTTGTTTTGGACATTTTTCCAGGAAGGAAAGAAAGCTTTGCTAATACAGGCTGAAATGAAGTGCAAAATAAAATCTTCAAAATCAGCTGTTAGTTCAGGGAGGTAGTGTGCAAAGGAATTACTCAGCCAAAAATGTTGGCCTAGAGTTTAGTTAAACATTAAGCAGGGGTCCCTTGGTAAATAGTCCATTAGAAAAGTGCTGTGACCTCTGTAGTGGGGATTAAGGTATGGGAGAGAACCATGCTCAGGAGCTTTACTAGTCACGTGTCAGAATGATTTTCAATCACTTTGGTTATTGCTGGATTAAAATTGAGGCTGCAGAGATTAATGGTCTGTTGTTACTAATCCACTAAACCCCTGTTCCTAGATCTTTTAAATTGACTGAACCTATAGATTGTTCAGTAACTGAGAGATATGGATTTGTAATGGTTTTAACTGTCTTTCTTCATGTTTGGTGTTAGCAGTATCTTATTATTTATTGCTGTTTGAGACTGATCTTGGCTATTCTTGAATGGAAGCGAACTTTACACTTTTTTTGTTTCTCCTATTCTATAGCACACTAAGAGTGTGTACCATTTCTAATAAATGTGGATGAAGAAAGCATTACATTGTTTAGAGCTGGCATTAGTAGAAGCTAAAATAAGAACTATAGAAATTAAATGTTGGCTTTACTTTGTGGTGCGACTCTCCCTACCTGTTAAAACAGGCCCTATGTCCCTTCAGTCTGTCTGCCATTAACAGGGGTGGTTGTCACCACAGGTGGATTTTACTGACATTCGAGGATGTTGCCAAAGTCAAAATGGTTGTTCAAGCTTTTGCAGAATTATGTTTTCTAAACTAGCAGAGTATTTGGAGTGTCAGGGCCCAAGGCTTTTCACAGGGATCTAGCAAAGTGAGACACGATGTCTGGACTTATTTTCGGTACTTAATTTCTGTGCAGGTATAAAAATAATCTCCAGATAAAAAACAATGTACAAATTAAAAAAAAAAACAACCCCCCCAACAACAACAAAAACAAACAAACAAAAACACAGAGGAAGAAAATAATGAAACAATTCATCTGTCTACTGAGACATGAGGTAACTTTGGACACTACAGTGCAGTGGTTTGGGGTTTCAGCAGGGGTCTGTAAATAAGAGTTTTCATAGGTCTTCATCAATACAGTATGGGTGAGACAAAAGTTAGGGCAAAGGCAATAAGCTGTGGAAGAAACCGGACTGTGGTTGTGGCTGAGAGGGTTTGGGGGGCATTTTATCTGTAGGAATGTCTTTACATGGGGCAAGGAGAGGGATGGAGCGCCTTGTGTGTGTGTGTATTTGGGCTTTATTTATCACCTCTGTATGAAAGACTGTGAATTGGAATTGTTTTTTGGCTTTCATGTGTTCGTGGTTTGGTGCCATATTCCATGCTAAAAGTAAAATTAAAGAAGAATTTGATTTTGAGTTCTTCTAGAAGAATTCAAAACACAGTCTTTCAAAAATTATTTCCTTTGATGAAAGGAGCTGAGTACCTGGTGCCTGCCAGAGTGGTGTGGGCATACGCAATGTCTGTATTACTTACAGAAGGGGTGTTTTATTTTTGTTTTGATTGAATAAATAATGACAGTCTATCTCTAAACAACAAGGTTTTGGTGTTTATATAAAGTTCAATGTGACTATCTCGTTAATAGGAAACATGGTTAAATTATCATGTAATTATATGTTGCTCTGAATGTGGTTTTGATTCCTGTCTTTCTGTGATGAAAACAAGCAGAATTTTTTTGCCTTTGTTTCCTCTGCAGAAGTTAGGAAACAGAAGACAGTATAGCTTTGCACTTTAACTGTACTTGGAATAATCTGCTTGGAAAAGGGAAGTAATCTCTCTTTGTAACTTGCATAAATTAATAACCCATTCAAATCACTGAAAAATAATGCATTTCTGATTCAAAGGGTCAGTATTTAATAAAATTTGATGATTGTTAAATTAGTAAAAATGTATTCTACAGCTTTATCCTAGCATACAGCAAGGTAATATGCCTTTAACATTATAATTGACTTAAACTCTGCCAAGGAATTCCTAGGATTAAAATAAACCCTTTATCTCATGCAACCATCTTTGTTTCTGAACCCTGGTGACTTGGCTTATTCTTTTGCCTTCTGGTCATTTCAGTTAATAGTATGTCTTGATTAAGGACTGCAAGGTGCTTTTACATCTGTTCTTGTCATAAAAGTTTGTAGGATAAAATAGGCCAAAGATACTGCATCATGCAAACTATGGACCTTCAGTTATGTCTTTCCCTCCAGATTTAATATTGTGTTCAAATAAAACTGGGACTGTGGAAGTAAACCCAAAGCACTTAAATTCATTTTTGGCAAGCTTTCTTGATGAAGAAAAAATTAATAATAAATTAATTTATACGACTGGATGAAGAAAATGAAGTTTTTGTTCTATCAGGTGTGAGAAGATACTGTCTTATTTTCCTGTATAGGCAATACTTTATGTAAATCAGCATAACTCAGAAACGCTGTTCTAGTTTGTTAACAAAGGAGTGAGCCCAGAGCTTGGATTCCACAGGTTCAGGTCCTGGGATTTTGGTGAGCCAGATATGCTCACTAGCTCTTAATTAACAATTAATTAACTAGCAATTAATTAACAATTAATTAACATTAATTGTTAACCTGAGTGTTTATTGCCAGGTTAAATCCAGGTTCAAGACTGACTTAAATTTTGTAACTCTTGCAAAATAAACATGTAGTCTGCTCATTTTTGGGGATTTGTTTTTATAGCAGTAATGTATGTTTTCATACATAGAAAACCCAATTATTGATGGTCCATTTTTTGATGGCTTCTGCCATCTCGTGCACTTTTGGTATTCCTGTTTTTTTTCTCAGTTGCTCTTAGAGGCAATATTAACAGATGGTAGGCATTGCTCATTAAATCTGCATCTACACCTCTCCAAGGACTGCAAAGATGTTGGGAAACAGACTATGTTACCGTAGTGATTGCTTAGAAGCCTGGATCTTACTGTGCTATTCCTACGCAGTTTTCACTATCAGTGGATTTTGAGCTGTTGCTGTATACTATAAATACATCGGTGAAATGATTCTAACTTAGGCAGATATGTATATCCATCTCCCTCATTTTTTTGTTCTGCATCTGAAATGAATTGACATTTTCCTGGTGGCCACTAGTAGTGAATCTGCTCTCAAATCAGCCCTTTCTGAAACAGCCTTTTCTAGTGCTTTTTTCATTGGGATATTTACATGTTATTTTAAACACCTTGTCTAATTGTCTTCAACAATGCAGAAATTCTGAGCACCTAAATGTGACATAAGATCCATACTGTCACTAAACAACTCTCTGAAAGGGATCATGAAGCTAATAATAGACGTCTTTAAAAAAAAAAAAACCTGTTTTGAGGCTGATAAAAGAACAAAAGCAAATACTCAGAGATTGAGTAAAATGTCTGTTTTCTTGCTGTACTTGCTGTATTTGTGCTTTGGCAATGTCATAGTCAACAGCTCTTCCCTTTTATCTAAATGACTTCATGGTGGACATAAAACCTATATCTCTGTAGCCCTTAGTGGCCCACCTCCATTTCCATGTCACCTGAGCTGCTTTTCCTTTGCCTTGAGGTCACTTTCTCTGTAATGCTGAGCTCTTCTTGCTGTTCTGTCCTCAGTTGTGACACTTTGAGGAGATGAAATACAGAGATGTTTCATTGAGACTGTCTGACCCTGGATGTGTCTTTGCTGAAGAGGTTCACTCTGCTGTGCAAGTCAAAACGGCTTCATGTCAGTGTGGAATTCACTTTCCATATGTTCCTAAACTGATGGGGAGAGATGCAGAAACCCAACTAGTAGATAAGAATTCCTATATTGGCTTCTTGATTGCTCTGATTTGGAACTAATGGGGTCTGACTGGCAATGCCAAACACATCAATATAACCAGAAACTTGGTGCTCCCTTCTTGTTCCTCTGAAGCTTTTATTTTCTTTAGTAAAGTGCTGGATCAGAAGGGTTAAGTTATTGTTGATTCCATGGTTCATGGAGAGTTAGGATTTAGTTCACATTCATTTCATAGTTGACCTGTGTTAGGGATACAGAAGCTCAAATGTAGTACTGCATTAAGTGGAAATGAAATCTACCCCTACCATTTTTACAGAAAGAAAACAACCTTTCTGTGTTTGAACTAGGCACAGCAAGGAGTAAAAATTCAGTAATCTCTCCTAGAATTCTGCATTTGTTGTTTATGATTTTCTGTTTTCTAATGTTCTGAAAGCAAAGGCTGAATAAAAAGGTATTTTAAATTAAATACCAATTTCAATAAAGGGCTACAAAATACTGTATAGGCAGTCCTAAGATGTTCGCCTGGTTTGTATTAATTTAGTTTGCTTATCTGGAAGATGCTGAAATGAATCCAATTAAACCAATCTAAATCTCTCCAATACAATTTCTGAGCATAGACAAGAGGGTTGTCTACCTTATTTGCACATTTTTTCCTGGCAATTTACAATATACTCAGGGAGATTTGCAATGTGAAGGAGCCATCTAAAGTAGCAACAAGAAAATAAGAGATTTTTTTAAGTCCCCAACATCAATAAAATGAAGGGTGGGATAAAGTGTTCCTTCATATACAGTTAATAGAAATTGTGTCCCTTAGCAGGACTAATACAGAATTAATTGACATTAATTGTTAATTATTGACATGCCAGTGATGGGTTTTTTTGTCAGTAGCACAGCAGGATTGATCCTGTTTCCTAAAAGTGCAAGACAGGAAATGTATCAGTGCTCCATAATTTTAAAGTAGTAAAAATGAGAACTGAAGGTGCTCCACTGAGTAACTGGAATAATTAAGCAGTGCTTCATTCTTCCAGGAGTCTTGCTTCTGATCTCAATAAAACCACTGAAGTTGTCACCACTTTCACTCTACTGAAATTGGACTATGGGGCACCAAGTGACTTTCACCTAAGGTATTTCAAAGCTTAGGCAGTTTGAGGTCATTAACTTTCATTCCTGAGGGTAATTTTCTCCTCCTCACCATTGTCTGTCCTTCCTTGCACCCAATCCTGAGTTCTGAGTTAGGAGAGAAGGATGACATAGGGAGATCAGTGAGGGATCCCCCTTACTGAGAAACTAAGACTATTTGGTTGTGAAGGTTGAAGTAGAAGAGTGGAGAAACAGATAAAAGAACAAGATACAGATTAATAGGGAGAATGCAGGTAATGGAAGATAGCACTGAGACTAGGTGTTCCATATTGTACTTCACCAAAACAAATGAGGAAGAGCATTGATGACAGTCCACTTTACTAATTGCTTTTGGTTCTGGTCCTAAATAGTTAAGAATTGGATTGGTAGCTCCCATAGGAACAAAACAATCTGTTTGTCTGAAGGGTCACAGAGATAGTGATGTAGAGACTCTGACTGTTCAGTCATCAAATCTTGATTATTTTTTTAAAACCCTTAACTTAGAGTACAGAATCCTTGAAGACAGAATTGTTAATAACTTAAATGCTGAAGTTCTCCACTGTGTTGCTGTTGACCTTTGAAGAGTCTGACTGCTTACTGAGATTATTTCATTAGTATTTGCACATTGACTTCCTGCCAAAAAGTCAAATCTGCTTTTCCTTTGCATGGTTTTGTTATTTTGAAGGTCTTCAGCTACGGAATAAAATCTGTGTAACAAAGAGCTGACAGAGTTGGATGATTGCCAGTAAAAGCCTTCCCAGGTACAACTGTGGTGAGGCTGAAATGTTACAAGTGTTTTATGTGGCCTCCTTTCCCTTGTGCCTTACCTAACATCCCTGTTCCTGAAGAAAGGCAACAGTTGGTTTTAGTTCCCACTGTCCCCAAGAGAATCTTCTGCTTGTTATCTACAAGCATTTATTTGCTTGTAGATAACAGGAGAAGAATTTCTTTGAACTTGGGACCTTGACTTTGCTTTTGTTCTTTTATCAGCCTCAAAACAGGTTTTTTTTTTAAAGATGTTTATGATAAGCTTAATGATCCCTCTCGTAAAGTTATTTCATTATAAGTGGCAGTATGGACCTCATGTCATATTTAGGTGCTCAGAATTTCTGCATTGTTGAAGACAATTAGACAAGGTGTTTAAAATAACATGTAAATAACATGAAAAAAAGCACTAGAAAAGGCTATTTCAGAAAGGGCTGATTTCAATTCATTTTAGATGCAACAGAACAAAAAATGAGGAAGATGGATGTATGTAATTTCTTCTTTTTATTCTCTTCCCTCCACAAAAGGAGAGGAAGGTCAGAATGTCACCTGAAAGATCTGGATGGAGCTATCAACTTCCCATAGGCAGTTCAAGATGCCTGAACCATGAATGTCCTATTTATTGAGCCTACAGGGCTGAGATCAAATTTTTTAAATGATAGACAGAAATTGATGATCCTGTCAAATACTTGGAGCCTGGAGGACAAAGGTATGGTTTAAAACTTATCATTAGGCCCTGGGTTCCAGCCTGTAGTCTACTTGCAAGGCCTGCATTCCACAAGGGGTGCACTAAAGTAATTCTTGTGTTCCAGTCCAGTGAAGTAAACAAACAGCTGCAATCTGCAAATGTTGCAGAATCAGGATGAGTTTCAAGGAGAGTCCAATTAGAAGCATATGAAGGCAGTCTGGCCTGTCTCCCTGGAATAGGACATGCCTGACTGTGGGTATTCATCTCGTGCCTGACAGGTTGGAACTCTCCTCCTAATTGGAGCTTTTGGATGCTACTACAGCCTAAATGATATTCTGCACAGTAAGTCAGCACAGCTCCACTGATCTTTCTAAATATACACCTGAGTTGTCCTAGCTGGAGGCTGCCTCTTCCTAGTGGTGAGAGCTGTGAAGATTATTATTCTGTTATTCCTGGGTTAATGCAGTGGAACCTCTGGCTCAGGAGATTCCTAAACCTCTACCTGTAATGTCAGAAAGGTTTAAAATGAAGGCTCTCTCTTTGCTGCCTATTTTTGTGTTCTTTTTTTCCAATATTTTGCTGCTTACTAGTGCAGTTCCCAAACTTGTTTCCACCTGCATCCAGGGCATGGGGTGACTGGAGATGGAGCAGCTTTGAAGAAAAAAAGCTGAAAAAGCAGGTGCTCAGCTCAATACCTGTGTCCCCTGGTTCCGTCCATGCTCCTCAAGTGTCCTTTCATTGCTGTAACTGCTGGTGTAGGGACTCACTTCCCCAGGCATATCCCCTCTCCTACTCCCAGGAGCTCTTCAGTAACCCACTCTTAAAGGAAGCACTTGTGTCTCATCTCCTGGGTTTTTCCCAGGTTGCTTGATCTGATTGCTGTTGTTCTTTCATATAAATCAGATTCACATTTGTGGTTGCAAATATTATGCCCACAGATGCACACCACATCACACTCATGCATAGATTTGCATATATGAGTGTGATAAAAATGGAGTCGGCATCTGAGGGAAACAGATTTCCTTGGTAAGCTAAAAATAAATGCCAAAGCCTACATCTGACCAAATGAAGGGCTTTGGGCTAGATTTTGGCACCTGCTGTAACTAGGAATGGCTGGGTGAAGACAATTGTGCTGGGGTGGGCAGATGAGTAGACACGTGCTGTGGAGGAGATTGTGCCCAAACGAGAAGCTATGGAATGGTGGAAGCAGAAAAAGGGGAGAAAATTAGTTTGAGAAAGTAGTTGAGGTGAGGGACAAAGACTGGAAAGACCTCATTTTGTAATCACCCTGGTAGGCACTAAATTAGGCTATTTGGTAAAGGGGTTTTCGTTAAGTTTTCTTAAAAAATGAGAGGAGAAGCAAGTGAGGAATTTGTCCATCTTCACAACTAAAGTTATCTTAACACTTTAGAAATTCCATTGCAAAGGTTGTGTAGGAAAAGACACTAATTTAGCACATTCTTGTTTTAATGCAGAGGTTGTGGGATGCAGTGAGTAAAGCAAGGGATTGTAGGAAGAGGAAAAGATAGTCACAAAGGAATTTAAGGCTTATCTAGAGAATAGAATTTTATCACTGTCTCTGGCAGAATTTGTGTTGCTTGGCAACACACTTTAACCAAATTTTTTGAGGGTGGTCACTAATTGTGTGTTCCTGGTTTCATCCAAGGCCTGATTTGGAGAAGTGCTGAGTATTTACAGCTGAAACAGGTCAATGGGAGAAATATTTTGTATGTATCAAATGACCTGCAAGTCTAAATCCTGTAAAAATGTTTATTAGGGCTATCAATTGTCTATTAAAAGATAGAAAATCTTTCTCTGACTCTGGCTTTCATTTGCACATTTGAATAAAAGGGATACCACCTCTTCAGAAATGTCCAGGGAATGAAATTGAAACATTTTGGGAGCTTCAATTGTGTGCTAAAAATCCATGATACTTCTACCTTGAAGTGCTAGGAAGTCTGGCTGACGTGGCCTTTCATGTCACTGCTGGTTGGCTTCCATTAATGAACCTTTGAGGGTTTTCTTCGGTACTGAGGGTCTCAGCAGCAGCCTTTTCTCTCTAAGCTCAGTCCTGAGTGACAGGGTGAGGAAAAAAATCTCAAACAGCCATCTTAAGGAAAGCATAAAACAAAGCCAGTCCCCTCCTTTTACCCAGCTTTTCTACTTCGAACTGTGAGCCTCAGCTGAAGTTCTAACAGATCATCTGACCTAGGAACCATTAGGTTCTTCCATAATTGTTGGGTGCAGATCTGGGTTCAGATCATGTTCTGTTGAAGTCATTGTGGATTTGACCAAATGCAGTAGAGGAGAAAGAAGATCAGACCCTTAACAAGACTGCTTTTGTGTCCTGCTCAGCAGAGATATCACAGCCTTGTAAGGCTCTTGTCCTCTTGTTTGCTGTGGTTTAAAATGAAGGTTGGAAACCTTTTCCTTCATTAAGTCCAGACAGGTCTTTTTGATACCTTTTTTAGAGGAGAGAGGAAAGAGCAAACACTAAAATTAATCTCATTTTCGTCATGTTACTGTAGGATACTGTTAATGTGACTGTGAACCATATGTAACTTAGGAGCTTCATCCAGCCCCTAAACTGCTGATTAATTTGTGTATTGAGGATTGTGGGAGGCTTTTTGGCTGTTGTTTCCCCCACAACCTGCTGGGAACCTACCCCCTGGGCCCTTGAAGGAGGTTCCCTCCGTGAGTTCTTTGCCAGGGATGAAAAACGAGCGAGACTCACTGATTCTTCTCAGTTGTTGTTTATTCTTTTCTTATCTTGAGGTTGATATACTGTCCACACCAGACTCAGCACGACAGAAGCAAGGCACAAAATGGAGCCTCGATACTCAAAACCAAGGTCTTTTGAAGATATTTG
>VXAX01001429.1:403-10428 GCA_013399835.1 Leptocoma aspasia | reverse complement strand
AAAACAGCATCTGACTGGGGGTCAGGGCTCCCTAATACAGGCAGGGAAATATTCCCTGTGCCCTGGATTCCAACAAGGATCACAGACCATCCAGCTCTACCAATGCATAGGAAAGTATTAACAAATTTCTATATTAGCCTTTTATAAAAGGATACCAGCACGTGTAGGAGGTAAGTAAGACATGTCCTGTTCTCATCCTTTAGGAATGACTGTGGTTCTTAATTCAAAGCCTGGAGAAATGTAAGCTATTAAAGCATTACTTTCTACTTTTACAATACCTTTTACTCTAATATCTCAGAATATTTTCCACTACTCATTATATAGAAATAAAGAGATGCTGCTGCTCAAGGTGTACAAACATCTCTTGGTAGGTCAGAGACAGCTGGCTCACAGTTCACTGCCAAATCATAATGGTCATGCTTTGCACTGCATTTCACAGAGATAATTGCCTAGACAAATGATAAAGTAATGAAAAAGCTGCCTTGAGGGTGTGGAGTCTTACAGGTCCAAATCTTGTATTGTTCTTAATGCAGATTTATGTGAGGCAAGGCAGCTTGGAGCTAGTTGATACTCAAAATAGGGTAAATGATGCCAGTTTTCATTACATTACTTAAACTCCATACAGATGTCTCTCTTAAAATTTTAAGTGCATTCTGGCCTCATTTATGCTGATTTATGGTTGAAATTGTGTTTGGAGTTGTGACACTAACCCTCCTAGTACTGCACTAGTTTCTATTGACTGACTTCACATTAATTGATTGAGCCCCTCTGGGTGTCCACACAAGACTCTGACTTCATTGAGAAACAGTGCTAGGGAGAAGGATGATGATGAATATGTGATAAATAATACAAAATGCCTGTTTAGGATGATAATTTTCCTAAAGAAATAGGCCATTTTATGTCCCTCATGTCATTTATTACTGTCAACCACATTTCAACACAGCACCAGTGCAGATGATGCCACACTAAATTCAAGAATGTTGCCAAATACAGATGGACAGAAAGTGGTGCTATTGTTTAAGCAGACTTTTGGAGTCTAGGGTTAATTTCTTAGTTAGTCTGTCTTTAGCATTTCTTGTCACTTTTTCTACAGCTGGGATGAATGAAAAGTTGTTCAGGGGAGAACAGAAAGACTGGCACTTGAGATCGGTGGTGGCAGGATTTCAGAATTGTTGTGCTTTTTGAGACAGTTGAAATTTGCTGAGCTTCCAGAACACCTTGACATTTACTCAAATTCCAGCAGAGTTATCTGTGGATTTCCTCTGTGTTTAATAGCAACAGGATAGGGAATGCCTAACATTTTAATGTGTGCTTAGTCTCTGATCTGTGACATGTCTATAATTGTGTATTGAAAATTCTTTAAAGATGTCTGATGAAAGTGATTAGTGATCACTTTTAGATTATCAATTTAATTTCCAAAATGGAATGTGTAGTCTTTGGGGGTTTGTTTGTTTTAATACTCAATAATGTAGCTTGATGGCCCACAAAACCTTACTTTTTTTTTTTTCTTTTACTCTTTGATGTAAAATAGCTACTTAAAGAATTTAAGGAAGGAATATATTGACATCCTTAGGTGGTAGAGTTTGCTAAATGCCAGTCATGCTGAAGTGTCATTTTACTTATGCCAAATTCACCAAAAGGTTGAGTAATTGAATTAAATACTGCCCAAAGGAGAAAAATTGTTCTTTTACTGTGTGCTGTTTCTGGGATAGGGGAGAGGGAAGGCTGTATGTCTCCTTTCCACTCCAATCCAATCCACTGTTATCCTTACAAAACTGTTAAAATAAATATTGCCTTACAACTGCTAGGATAAATATTGAGCATTACTGGATTGCCATTGAAGAAAAGCATCTTTTAAGAAAGCCTGAACCCCAAGTTTATTATTTTTGGGTAGTCTCCTGGTTCTTTTGGAGTAAACAGATACTACTTATTTCATTACTATCTGAGGTTGCTTTGTGGACTCTCCTGACATGTCCCACTCACTCAGGCTTGCTTTCTGAGGGCAGAAAATAATGAGGTAAAGTAAATATCACCACCATTGTGTGAATGTGCTCCTGGCATAGTCCTGTATCCAACCAGCAGAGCTGGGCAGCAGCAGCACACATTCAGTGCCACATTCTTCAGATCTTCTTCAACCCAGTTGAGGGTTGAGAAAATCACAGTTAAAGAAATCCTTCCTCAGAAAGAAAGATTCTGATGCAGATGGGTCACAAAAAACCTTGTGTTTGTTCTGTACTGGTACTCGGTGCATATTTAAAATCATCAGGAGAATTCCTATTAGTCTGAGTGCTTTGGAATGCCCTTGGTGTTAGCTGCTGTGAGAACAGTATTTATCAAAGTGTCGTGTTCTGCAGAGTGCTGCGTCAGTCTCGTTAAATCTGATTAATCATCACTTGGACAAGAAAACACTCAGAGTTACATGGGCTGCTGGCATTACTGAGAGTTATACACTCAAGCTCCTTAGGCTGTGCCAATAAGAAGACCATAAAAACATATGAGTTGGAGAGCCATGGAAAGAAGACATGATCTAACTTTGGGAGCTGGAGACATGCACAGAAGGGATTTGGCCAAAAGTCTGACAGAATAGTTTGAAGCAGGTGCAGCTTTGGTCAAACTGTTTGTTTGCCAGTGCAATAATGAGGTCTCCCAAGTAACCTGTATTTTACACTGGTTCTACCATATGACCACAACAACTTTCTGGGGGGCTAAAAAAAAAAACCAACAAAAAAGCCCCAGTTATCAACATACTGCTGCACAAAGCTGTGTTGGGGAAAAAACAAACAGATGCCACATACACAGTACCATTGTGGTTTAAGAAAACACATTATTCCTTTTAGGTACATGGATGGATCAACTCCAAGCATGTGTGGAAGGGTGGGGATGAGTCTGAGTAGCATAAAGTCAGTTGGCATCTTCTGGTACTGTGCTGAGTTTCGTGTGTCGCTGAGGGAAAACCTGGCTTTGCCTCATGCCAATTGCAGTGCAGCTGGACTGGGATGAAGTTGAAAACTGGATAAATGACCCTACTGTGATATGCTTGCCAGATTTGTCATTCAGTTTTGACCCTAAGAATCTGCCTAACAGGTCTCAAAATCAAATTTACAGAATCAATAATATTGTTCGTTGCATAATTGTATGGTCACCCAGCCAGAGATGGTGGATTTTGCTGTGTGTGCAGGATTTATCAGCCCTCACTGGGTTTCCCTGGTGGTCACTGTAGAGTTCCATGAACAGCTCAGCAAAAATTTATGCCAAGGGGAGAACCAAAATGAATTAGCTCAATGTCTCCTGACAATTTTAATATCTGTGAGGCTAATGTCAAACTTCCTTATTTTGTGTTGACAGAAGCAATATTTTGTTTGTTATAGATTCACCTTAGTATTCCAAATACTTTTTTAGAAACTGCTAATCTCCTGAGTAGTTTGCCTAGCATTCAGGAAATTATTTCAAGTGGACTTGCAGATTTTGTAGGCTGGCTGAGATACTCTGCATAAAATTCAGTATATTCTAGTGGGAAGATCAAAGGACTGGAAGTAACTGGAGTCAGACCTCCCCCATCAGTATCATTACTGACTTCTGCATGCCTTTCCACCCTTTCTTTGGCTTTTTCATTTGTACCTCCTACCTTTTCTTAATCTATAAATACAAGGCTTGAGTGGGAGAGGCTGAAAAATGGGGAAGGAGGTGAGTACAGCAGACACTGTGTTTAGGAAATAGATCTGTAGATATGCATATATCACTGTTCTGTGTTCTCATCCACAGTGCTCAGCATATGAGGGAGACTCAGCAGGCATTTTTTTGTGGATAATCAGGTATGGGCTGGCTGTGTCTCCAGGGTCTGTAGTGTGTTCTGCAGGCAGCTGCACAGCAATGAATTTGCTGTGGTTATTATCCTGCTTTATTCATTGAAGTATTCTCTGATCAGATGTCAGTACAGTAAGATCTTAACTAAAAGCAACAAAGCTACTCTGAATTGACCTCAATTCAAGGATTTTTCTCTCTATTTCTGGTGTTTTGAAAGCTGGTGTACTGGGCCTCTAGGAGTTACTGCTGTTAGAGTATATTACTTTGTACTGTTGCATTGTGGTTGTGGTTTTTAAGGTTAAAATCTATTTCTATTAATAGATGGACAACTGTTTAGTATTTTTATAAATTAAATGAGGTAGGCAGTGGGTATTATTGATGGGCAGGTATCAGAAACCTGAACAAGTGGGGTAAAGCTCTGGTTTTCAAAGGAGACTGAAAACTACTATGTGTCCTGGCTTTAGATACACCAGGCTCATAAAAAAGGAAGCATACACATTTAAAATCTGTGACTTGTATTTCCAGTTCCTTGGTTTTGCCCTCACAAAAAAAAAAAAAATTCTTTCACTTGCTACTGGCAAGAGCAAAAGATTGCCTGAAACTTCAGTGGATTTTGACTTGGAAGAAAAAGGACCACACAGATGAAATGAGGGAAAGCTTGGAAACCCCTGATGAAGTATCTGCAGTGGCATATTTCTCCTTACAGTTCTTTTGAGATAGATACATTTTAAAAATTCCTACATTTGGTAGCTTCTAAATTTTTTTTCTTTTATCTGTATCCAAAGTCTGATATCTCAAAAGACTGGTAGATGAAGCCATGAACAACAGTTACCTAAATGAAGGGTTGTTTTTTTTTTCTTCCTGGGATTTCTGCATCAGTAATTTAGAAAGCAGTTAAAATTCCAGACCAGAAAAATGAAGCAGGCAGGTTCATCACAGCCAGCATGAAACATCTTCCATCTTAACTTCAGAACTGAAATGGAGAGAGAAAAGAAGCAAATCCAAATTACTGCTTTTGACTTATGGCTTAAGTGGTTGAGAAGGATGAATAGAAAACATCCTTGCAAGGACTAAGAAGCCAAGAAATGCAGTTGGGTTTAGAAGGAACCCAAGGTGCACTATTTCTAGTCAGGAATATTGTTAGTTGGGATAGTGATAACAGAATAGCTGCATCCAAGTGCCAGAGTAGCACTGCTGCCTCAGGAATCAGCCCAATGAGTGGGAAGGAAATTATTTCTTTCAAGATTAGTGGATAAACACAGCTATGTACAGATGGATGGTATAAGTAATCTCTGGGGAATAGTCCACAGAACTGCAGGGAAGCAGCAATGGTGGGGGGAGGTATGGAGAGTGATTTGTCTCTTGAGAAGGTTGGGAACATGACAAAGTAAAAAAAAAAAGTATTTTAAAAAATTCTTTCACATCTTTATCTGACAAGCAGGATAAACAAACAGTGCTACCAAGCTGGTACAATTTATAGGAATGTCTTTTGAAAATAGTCCCAAATATGGGACTGTAGAAGCTGTATGTTTAGGTAATTGGTATGGGTGCCATCACTGTAATATCTAAGCAGTAATTAGTGAATTGGAATGCTGACACACAACATGGCTGGCAACTTGGATGAACAAAACATGTTACTTTCTTATCTGTCTTGCCTTATCCTGGCAGCTGTTCTGACTAGAATGACTTTTCCTCTTGCTTCTCAATTCCTCCACTGCAGGTTCAGTTTCTCCATAACGATTTCCCATCTCTCATTTTAGAAGTTTAAAAAAAGCTGCTCTTCCCATTCTTCTGGGTTTGGGTAACTTCTCATCCTAATGTTATTAGTTGTATAGGGTAAACAGGTTGAAATGAAAAGTGTGCTCCATTTTATCCATCAAGGTTACTCTTAATTTGGGCTACAGGTTGGTGAGTGGATTCAGGTGTTGATAAGGTTTTTTTCTTCTCTACTTTCCTAGCCTTCATGTTGTGTTGTAAATTTAAATTAAGCATAGAAAGTTACTGCTGGTGACACACATCAGCAATTTTCAAGTTTGTCTTGGAGCCAGTTTAATAAAAATGGGATTCTGGGCTTACTCTTCATTTTATTAAATTATTTTGGGTTCATTAATGATGTGGTGGGGAAGCATAATGGCACTTTACAACCTAGCATAGCTTTGGATGATGCAGGGCTAGATTATCTACTGGCTTTTTGAGGACTCTTAAGACTTGTTGCTCTAACTTCCCCCAACCATCTCAAAGCAAATATGCTTCATTATTCCTTTTTCTTGCCTCCAGTGATAAACACTTATTTTTCACAGTTTTTCCAGGAATGTGAGTATAGAAAACTTATATAAAACCCCTATATTGTTCACATGGACCTTGGAATTCTTTTATAACCTATTGTTGTAAATGGAGTCACAAACCTCAGAAAAAGGTTTAACTCAGTTTATTTAACAAGGCAGGCAGAAGACAGGGAACTGAGCTAGTCCCAAGTTCCCCCACACGAGTAAGTACGCTCCCCAGTGTTTACAGTGTACCCCCAACAACAGAAGGACCTCAATCTGAGTTTGTACAGTCTTTTTATAGTGTCGGTCTTCACAGGGATTGGTGGGTTTTTCAATCCGTCTCCGGATTGGCTCGATATAGGGGTCCTGATTGGCTTATAAATTTGGATGTTTCTGGCCAATCATTCCTGAGTGACATCGTCTGGTTGGTTGATAGCTGCCCCAATCCCTGGCTGTTGTGCTTAAGTCACTTTAGTGATGTCATCTTGTCGAACGTTCCTTGTCAATCATCATGTAATCCTGCATTTCATTGGCCTGTACACCCGAACGCAGAAAACCTGAACACAAACCTATCTAAACCCTCCCCCAAACCCCAGAAAACTCTCTAAAACTGATAACTGTGTAACAAACCCCAACTGGTCCTCTCCCGAACATTATTAAACTAGCTTTTATTAATTAACAAGAATGGAATTAATAAACTGGCCCATGAAAAAACCCCAAAATCTATTACACCTGTGATATCTCCTTGTTTAGTAGCACACACAAACAAACCTGATGATGTTAACTCTTTAGGGCAGTTTAAAAGGAATTTCAAGTTCATTGCTATTCAAGGTTCTGCTACACTTGCCATGCATAACTGCAGTGGTGATGGTGAGGAGCAATTGCAATAAAGCCACGCTGATGGTTCAATTTTCTGTTCCAATGCCACTGCCTCAGTGGATCCGTAGCTTGGCTTATCGTCTAACACTAGATTCCTTCTTGATGCTAGAAAAGATGTTATTATGGTGTCCTGTCCCACTGTAAAAGGGGAATTGGGGAGGATTCTTTTTGGTAGATTTCTCGGATGAAAATAAAGCGCAAACACAGCAATAGTATATCTGAGAACTGTTTATTGATAAAAAAGGGTAAGTTTTCCTACCAAAGGAGACCAGAAAAGAGAGCAGAGAGGGAAAAAGAGAGATGGAGAGAGAAACAGAAGACAGGAACAGTGTTACCACAAGAACCCTGGCCCTCTGTCAGCATCAGCTCGGCAGACAGGAGCGTGCGTGCCGGAAGCTCTCATGGTGGGCTGGGTGCGATTTCCGCACAGCAGCAGGCTGCATGTCCCTTCCATCAGCGGGGAACAGGCTGCTGTGGCCACAGGCTCATTCCTGGAGCAGCTGCAGGCCCCCAGGGTCGGGGCGTAGCAGCGGCGGGTGGCCACAGCCGGGTGCAGGCAGCGGCTGCTCTGTCAGGGAACAGCGGAGCACCAGGCCGTGGCTGGCACTGGGGCTGTGCCTGCCGCGGGAAACACGGCAGCCACAGCTGGGTGCAGGCAGCATCCGGTATGTGGGGGAAGTAGCAGAGCACCAGGGCATCGCAGCAAGGAGCTGCCTTGCGGAAGCAGCAAAACAGGACAGGACATGTGTGGACAGTGTGATAAATGAGTATTGAATAGTTGACTCTCACAATTAAAGGGTAAATATTATGTAAGAGTTTTATAGATATGTTTCCTTTTTTTTCTTTCCTTTTGTTCCTGCGAGATGACTGGGGAAGCTGGGGCATTAGGGAGGGTTGACTCGTTACTATGGCAACATCTGACCTCCAATCAAGATGTCAGGAAGTGATCTCTACCACTGGACAGCAAAGAAGGAGTCGATGGACAGAACTTGGGGAGGGACAAAAGGGTTAAAAAGGCAGAACATGCATTTTGAGGTTGAGCACATGGTGGGGAATACCTTGCTCCTGGTACTATGATTAATTTTCTTTATTTAGTCTTCTGTTGTAATTTTTGATAAGGGTTTTTAATAAACCTTCTTAAAAAAATTTAAAAGTGAGATTCCTTTCTCACAATTTGGGGGCTCCATCTAGGACCTATGCCTCACCCCGATTGTTCTGGGAGTTTTTGAGGGGGGTGCGCCCTGCCACATTTTGGCGGAATCTATCAAGCTCTCCCAGGATTACCGGTGGTCGCAGGTCAAAGGCCCGAAGACACCAGGAGACTGGATAAAGAAAAGTGGGGAAGGGGAAGGGGAATCCTTATAATTGTTTTTGGCCAGGTCATATTTCTGTAATTCCAATATATGAACATGAACTTCACACTAGTAGTATATGGACCCATCCTGGTCTGTTGAAGTTTTAGGATAGTGGACAGTTGGAAGTGGAGCGGGACGCGTGGGTGAGAAGGATGGGGGCTCGTGGCGGGCACCCATGGAAGGCGGGACGCATGAGATTGAAGGATTTGCAGGGACTCAAGAGCATTGTGGGGGCACCGTGTGTGGAGTCCCCACGTTTACAAAGGGAGTCAGTGAACTCTGCGTGGTGCTGGAGGGGCTCCATTTGGCGTGGGGAGGTTTGTAATACTCCATGTGGTGCCAGAGGGTCTCCGCGCGGCGCGGCAGTTTGTAACATGCCGCGCGGTGCTGGAGGGGCTCCACGTGGCGTGGATCGCCCGGCGGAGCGGCGGTTTGTGTGGTCTCCGGGACCCAGCCGAGATGGAGCGGGGCGCAGTCCCTGGAGCGACTCGGATAGGGGTCGGCTGCCGAGGCGGAGTGGGGTGGAGTCCCCTGAGCTGAATAGGCTAGGGGCGGGCCCTAGCCAAGCTGAGCCCGGCTGGGGTAGGGGAGCAGAGGGTAAGTGCGGGACAGAAGCCCCTGGATCGCAGGAGGGTTTTTTTTTTTGGAAGAGAGGTGAAGTTTTTGGGTTTTTTCTCTCTCTTTGCTTTCTCTCTCCCGGCCTTCCTTCTTCGTCCTCCTCTCCGGATTTCTTCCTTCTCCCCTTCCCCGTCCTTAGGGAGGTGGGCTCTGTTGGGAGGGCCCGTGGTTAGAAAGGCAGGTTGTGTCTGGGGAAGACCTGTGACCAGCTGATCAGGATGGGGCTGTGGATGAGTAATCCCAAGGGAAGATGCAGAAATTGAGGAAGTACCAATGGGCATACCCCTAGATAGTCCACTGGGAAGGAAGCTAACCCAATGGAAATATAACTCCAACACCAGAGATAAGGATGAGCTTAAAATGATTCAATACTGCATGATAGAATAGACCAAAGGGGAAATTAGGAGTAATCATGTACAATGGCCAAGATATGGATCAGATGAAGGGTGGATATGCCAGGCATTAAACATATATGTAATAGCTAAAAAACCATTCAGTCAGGAAGAGAGCGACTATGCTGCCTGTTGGGTGGGGGAGAATGCACCCTCAAAGGTGAGCATGTTTAAAGTGTCAGAACATAAAGAATGGGATCCATTAGAACATTTGCCCCCACCCACCTCCAGTACTCCAACTGCACCTCCCTTGCCCCGTCATGGGCCTAGCCAAAACACCAGAAGCAGGGTGGCACAACGGGAGGAAAGCAGATCAGAGAATGGGAGCCAAGCATGAAGATTATATCCCCTGAGGGAAGTGCCACTTGGTGGGGTACAGGGAGGGATTAGATTTGTAACTGCACCTCTCAGTTCCTCTGATATGAGAATGTTCAAAAAAGAATTAAAGGGACTATTGGAGTACCCCATTGGATTAGCAGAGCAGTTAGACCAGTTTTTGGAGCCCAGTATATACACATGGGGAGAAATGCAATCAATAATGACCATGTTGTTCACACCAGAGGAAAGACCGATGATCCGGGCAGCAGGGATACAGATTTGTGAAAGGGAACATGTGCAAGGACCTCCTGGAGACCTGAAAATGCCCACAGTGTGCCCCAATTGGGACCACAACAGCACTGTGGAGAGGCAAGACATGGAGGAGTATAGGA
>VXAX01001424.1:33604-83475 GCA_013399835.1 Leptocoma aspasia | reverse complement strand
TACCTACTGTATCTATAACAACCCCAAGAAACCAGTCCTTCCACAGGGTATTTCTCAGCTTTGATGACAAGTTTAGGAACTCTCAGAGCTGGCATTTGCTTGTAGATCATCCTGTTTAGTAGCAACCAACAGATTTAGCTAAACCCTTTTTAGAACCCATTTACACTTCCAGGCTCCACAGTCTCTTATGGCAGTATATTAAACTTAACAACATGCTGTGGAAAAGGTAGTTCCTTTTATCTGCTTGAGACCAGGAGATGTATTTGGGATAGTCTATAAGTCTGGGACAGTCTTTTCATATGTAATTTAAGGACAGATTATCAATAGTTTTCAAATATATCAGAAAACAGTATTTTAACTAAATGAAGGACAGAACTCAAGCCTTTGGTGACAAAAAAATAGCGATTCCAGCACCCCAGAGCAAACATTTAACTCCACAAGTTGCATTTTCTTCCCTTCAGCACAGGGGTGTGCTCTGAATAAAAAGTGATGCATTTTCTATCAATTTCCACAGCCAAAAAATTCTTTTCTAAAGTGTTCTAAGTTGAAGACTGCCCTCCAGAGCAGACAGGTGTGGGCCATGGATACACAATGACATAATGGAATGGCAACTCTGCCAGCCACTAAAATCCAATTGAGCCTATCACAGCTTCAGACAGATGAGGTCTGAGGGGCTCCAGGTGCTGGTGACAACAGCACCCAGTGGGTCACACCTCCAAAGGAGACTGGAGAGTGCCAGTGCAACACCACAAATTTGACTGCAGCCACCCCAGCTGATCTGTGTCTTTTCCTGCCTGGATCCCCCAGAAACCTCTGTGTTAGTTACAGTGCTCCAGTATTAATAAAGCTTATGAAGAAGACATTTTTAGGACTGAACAACCTTCTCAAGTTGTTTTTCACATGTTAAAGTGGGTTAAAGAAACAGCAGCAGAGGTTTGATAGAGCAATAATTTATATTCTCAGGATGATGGGGAATGTACAATCATTGCTCATTTTATTATCTGGATACATTAAGCACCCATTTTTAAAACCATGAATATTTGAGTTAAAACTATGACTGAAAAAAAGCAAGACCATTCAAACTGGCCAAGGTTCATTTAGAAGCATAGAATGATAGAATGCTGTGGGTTGGAAATGACATTGATGATCATTTGGTTCTATCTCCTGCCATGGGCAGGGACACCTTCCACTGTCCCAGGCTGCTCCAAGCCCCAGTGTCCAGCCTGGCCTTGGACACTGCCAGGGATCCAGGGGCAGTGTTGGTTGTGGCTTCACTGTTCCTCTGCTATAGAGTCCTGCCTGGGTTAAAGCATTTGCAGGATCAGCGCATTCACTGAGTGATCAGAGATCACAACTGATGGCAAACACTACCCCTGGAGGTGTAGAGTATGAAGGATGTAATTTATAGTTATTCCTTTGGCATTTTTTGTTGTCCTTGACTTTGGTCCTGGAGGGAGGGATGCTTTGCAAGTACAGCAATCAGATTATCTTTTCTGAGCCCTGTCAGCTTCCTAGAGCTGCAATTACAGCAGAGATTTCTGCTCCTGTAGAAAATGAAGAGATGCATAATAAATGTACAGAGAAATCTATACTGAGTATATTATTAATCTACATTCCAAGTCAATTTTAGAAATATACTCCTACTGTGTCAGAGACACATTCCATACCCTACACTGAAATTCAGTGTTGGAATAGGTACATTTTGAGGTAGAGTCCTGAACACACAAACAAACAGACACCACTATTCCTCTCAGAGCAGGAGCTTTCATTCCTCATCCCATCAAATTTCCCACTACAGTCAATTGTGTTAATCTGATTTACACCTTGGCATGAAACTACTGCACGCAGAGCCCACCAAAGAGCCCAGATTCTGCCTGAATAAAGACGGCTTTGTAGAAGATCTGTCTGGAGCCACAGAAACCACTGATGAAGGAATTTGTGCTGTAGGTCCTGCGTTATCACACAGGCACATCCCTGGCATTTGGAAGAGGGGCAAGGAGGGTAAAACCAAGTTACTCCCTCGCAAAAAAGATTTATGAAGCAGAAGTGCTGCAAATTGTGGATGAGAGACCACACATGGCAGTGGGAAAACAATTTCCTCCTAGCCAGGAACCCATCTGCAAGCTGAAAAGGATCCTGCTCGAGCTGCAGGGCAAAGAGTGAGACAATTACTGCTGAAAAGTGGAATTCAACCATTGCTGAGAGTTACAGTTGGAGCAGCAGGTCCTAGGATCCTTTCAAAGGAGGCTGGGAAGAGACAATGCAACAGATAAGGAGGGAGAGGCTTCACTGACACATCAATTCATGTTCTGCTGCTATGCAATTTTCTCCCCAGTTTTGAAAAGTGCTTCCTGAAGGTGAATGATTCGGAGTCTCAAATTTTATGCACTGGAGGGCAAACCAGGCAGCCTCATGAGGCTGTAAAGATGGGGGCTGCAAAATTAAACCCAGTCCTAACAACTTTAGCTCAGTAGAATCTTTCATAATAATATGGAGCTCTGAAAGTTTTAAGGGGTAAAAAAATTGAATGGTTCCCAGAAGGATTAATTCAACTAATAGAAAGTAATAAGATCACCAGCCCTGGGGAAATTCAGCAGGTTTCCTGCGTTCAGACACTGAACAGGCCCCTTTACAGAGCACACGAAGAGTAGGATGTAATTTTCTAAACCTACAGTGAAATTCAAAGTGAAAACTCAACAGCATCAAAAACCATGAAGCAGTTCCTGGTAAGGAACTTCATACCTTGCAAAGAAGCAGATGTAACTCTAAATGATTTTGAGAAGGCAAGTAAAAATGTTCTTTTGAAGGCCATCCTTAGCCATGAACAGATGTAACACTCCCACATCCCCATGTGATTTCTGCCAAATGTCTGGAAGACAAGCGATTCAAACCATTTCCAGAGAATTCTGGTGGCGTACGAGTGCTTGCAGAAAATACATCAACCCCTTGAGCAATTATTTCACTTCAGTGCAATCTCTGTTCCAGTCTCTCACCAAGGCTGGTCTCCCAAGTGCTTACCAGAATACACTCCACAATTTGGAACATTTATTACTCGCAGTTATCTCTTGCTTTGAAGCTCAGTATCTGTGGCTTTCTTTCTGCAGAGCCCAGTTCAAAGAGCAGATCTCAGTGATTCCGTGACAACAGAAGAATGAGCACTATTCGTAATAAATCTTTGCTTCCCCTCCAGACGATATTCCTGGCATCAGCATGAGCAACGTCTGATATAACTACAAATGCCCAAGGAAGCAGCTGTGACCAGTTATCAATATTATCATTTCTGAAACAGTTTTGCAGTGATACATTGAAAGATTTTCTGTGACTTACCAAGTTTTTTTCTAACTTCCAAAGGAAGCAAGGTGCAAGGAAAGAAATTTTATCTCTATTGGTGCTTCAAACAGCATAAAGTTTGAGGATATTGAAGTCAGGCAACAAGATAGAGCACTGAAATGTGCAGCTGTAAAATTCAGCTCCACTTGATGGTCTGGGTTTATAGCAATGCCCAGGTTTGTGGGGCTGCAGTGCAACTGTAGAGCTGTTTGGATACTTGCTTTTTTTATTTCTCAGCGTTAAAAGAATTTTAACATTATATAAATGACACCTCTTTGGCTCTTAAATCACTTGGCTGTCTATAATGGTTGTAATAAATGTTTCCTATTCCAGTGGTACAAAAAATGGCCTGGGCAGTTTTAGCCATTTGGCCATGGCTCTCACTGGCCCATGATTCATGGCACACTTGTTATTTATTTGCAGAGACTACAAGGCAAATGTGCTAGATGAGAATAGTTCTTTATGTAAAGCATTAAATTATAACCTCACCCTCAGGATTTGACTGCCAATAGTATTAAATGGATGCCCAAGATAACACAAGAGCAGTTACTATTTTAAAATAATCCTTTTTTATTTTACAGCAGATTTCCAATCCTGTCCCCCTTCTTTCAGTGCTTTAGTCCATACCCTTCCTGTGCAGGTTTGCATGGATGCTGAGAACAACACTCACCTTATTGGACAGATACATGTCAGATCATATTCTTTCATATTTTTGCTTTTTTTGTAATTTCAGGGCTTCTAGCTCAGGTGTTCCACTGGCTCCCGTTAATGCAACATGTACAATTGTTACAATTTAAAAGATCTCACCCAGAGGGTAGCACTGCTATCTTTCTGTAGTGAATGGCCTGCAGCTGAGGCATAAGAAGGGTAAGGTTCCAATTTGTAGGCAGCCTTACTCATCCTCTAGTTCAAGGGCTACACCAGCTTTGGAATATTTTTCCTGAGGACTGGTAAATGTTTGCAGATTGTTCATGAGCATCCCCTGAACTACAAGACCTCCCATCCCACTTAATGATGTTCTGCTCCACCCAAATTGTCCCAGAGCCAAGAGCTGACCCCACAGTTACCAGCTCACGAATCACAGCAAAAAGAGCACAACCACTCCCCTCTTATAAAGAGCCCAAATCATTTTGCCATCAGTGTGGCTTTTGTACAATTTCAGTAGGAAAAAACCAATTTGTCAAGTTATTCAAGCAAATCAGAATCCAGTATTGTAGAACAAAGTGCTGTAATTAAGCTAACAAACAAAGACCCCCAAACAACCTAAATCCTGTAAGACAACATTTCAAATCCTTATGGGACACCATAAATCAGGGCTTTTCTTTACTGCTCAGGTTAGAAGGAAACTGTTAAAAAAACAGTTCAAATATTAATAAGACTATTTGATCGAGCAAATATATTCCCAACATCACAAAACTCCTCACTTTCCATTTTTTCAAAATTACTTTTCAAGCTACAGAATTTTAAAAACCCCCAACAAACAAAGACCCCAACACCTCAAAACATGCAAATGATCAATATGTTTCAATAATTTCATTCATTATCTTACTAATTTGTTAAAAAACCCCACAGCAGCATGTTTATAAACTCAGTCATCAGCTCTTGTTATCACCTAACATTTATCACCAGACAGGGCTTGAGCCTTCCAGGTGTAATTCTGAAGAAATATATGTATATTAACAGGAAACCTGAAACATTAATGCAATGCCATTATCCTCCAAAGCCTGTCAGCTGAACAAGATAATATGACTTTTTTTTTTTCCTTGCGAAGAGCTGCAACAAAAATGTAAAAGTTTTCAAGTTTCTATCGGGAAAGAAATTACTGCAGAAATTTCAATTCTTTCTGTTTGTTCTATATTTGAAGTAAAGCTGCCAAATGTGGAAACAAAACTGGTTTGGCTGTGTTGATGCAGTTGTTATAGAAGTTTTCTACTGTCAGCTGGATGTCTGATGACACTTGGAAATACAGCCAAAATCTGACCTTAGCTGAGGAGAAAAAACCCCAAAACCCCAGCTATTGCAGACTTCTCCCTGCAAAAGGCTCATTCTTTATGATCAGTTCTAGTAATTCAGTGAGCTGTAGCAACCTGAGAAAGATTTGAAGGAAAGTGACAATTTTCTGCAAGGCCAAGTTTTAAAATTCCCTGGAAGAGGAGCACCACGCACTCCAATCCTTGGGGAACTATTACTTGTCGTAGTGAAAAAAAAGAAACAGAGATAAATGGAGGCAAACATAGAATTTGTTCCACTTGAGGACTGAAATGGAGTCTCAATATCTAAATTTAACTGCACCAACTTGTTCCCCCTTATCCCACTCTAGTGATGAACCAAGGGATGCTCCACAGGGATGCACCAGTGCGGGGTATGTCATGCTCTGGGGTTTGGGGAGCAGGAGATGGAGGCGCTCACGAGTAATCCCAGAACCACAAACAGATGAGGAAACCAGAAATATTGGGAGTCCTGGCTGTGACATAAATCTGGCCAAATTTTTTTTGCACTGCACTCCCTGCTGGCAGGGACAGGGAGAGGAGGGCACTGCAGGCCATAAAGCAGGAAAACCCAAAGCACAGGGAATGGAGAGTGATCAGTACTCTGGAAACTCCTGTACTGCCACAGTGAAAAATCTGATGTGCATCAGGGTTCGCCTTGCTGGGGCTTCGCTGCTCTTACAGATTAACTCACCCTGAGCTTGGGGCTGAATTTCCCAACTGAACCCTAAATAAATTGTTGTTTAGCAGCTACTACAGGGCACAGTTAAATGGAAGAAATACCAGCACAGCAAACACAAGCAAACTCCAATATTTACCACAGAGAAGTTGTTAAAGCCATTATTTCAGTCATCTCAGACCAGCAGCAGTTTGGAAAACATCCCCATGGAGGATGCCCTGGAGGAACACCGAGCTGATACACATTCTCCACCGGAAGTTCTCAGATATACAATATTCTAAATATTAACTAAAACCTGGCCATTATGCCAAGAATAGTTCCTGAACTTTGATCAATAGCTTTTTTTCCTAATATTTCTTCAAAATGCATAGGAAGTTTTGATTCCTTTGTTTCTAATCATAAAAATTTGAATTCTATTGTTTTATTTTGTCAGGACACAAAACAAGGAAACAAACCATTACTTAGAGTATTTTACCTCCTTTTTTATTTTCAGAAGGGATGGAAAGGTGTTGTTAATATTCAGAATAGCTTAGGGTAAAATTAGATTAAATCTGAATCATGGTCTGAGTTCAGCAGCACAATAATTCCTCCTAAAGTTCCCACACAGATCCTTCAAAATTACCACTCACTGGTAATCACATTACTGAAATCGGTATTGAATAACATTTCTGCTGCAAATAATGGAGAAATTAAGTTAGAAAGCAGTTGATCTTGTAGTACATCATCCAAACTGAATGTTGGAAATTTTGTGGGAAGTTGGGCATTCTGGCCAAATTCTGCCAAATTCTGCAAACTTCTCTATTTGCAAATCAATCCTTAGATTTAGGATCCCAGCCAGAGCTAAATGTAAGGACGAAAATCTAATACATGTGGTTTATAAGTCTTTTATTTATTTGTATGTTACTTCTTTAAATTTCTATGGTCTCAGTGTGGCTGAAGACAGTGGAGATCCTGCTGCTGCGCTCCCCATCACACAAGCCTGTCCATTTTGCTTTTTCCAGCAAACCAAGTAAATATTTCTCACCATGACCAAACTGATGTGAAGTGGACTTAAAACTAATTTTTAAATTGCACTTCATGGAGATCCCAGCTTTGAGTTCTGTAACAGTCTTTCCCCAGAAAATCTACAATAACAGGCAAATTTACTTAAGGACGTGCCTTGTTTAATTCCAGTTTGACAATGGTAATGTCTGAAACAGAAAGAAAATATTTCTTTTTTTATCAAAGGTAAGAAAAAATACAACGGTCACGCACCATGATGGAATTAGAGGCACCAGAGCACTGCAAAGGATATTTTAGAACCATCCTAACACACTCCTCCCCAAAGAAACTAGAAACACTTACATTCTCAATTTGAGAAAACCAGAATATTTTAGTCAAATTTGGCCTATCCACAGCGCATCAGGGATAGTATTTTGGAACAAGGTGGAGTCATTTCACTGGAGTAATGTGCTACAATTAGAAATCCATATAAAGAGAGTTGATAATAGGAGATGTAGTTACTGTGGAATCAGGTGATTAGTGAAGGAAAGTGGCAAGTTTGTACATGATACAGGCATCTGCCTTCCTTCCCATCTGAAATTAAAGTCAAAGATATCAATTACATTGGTGGAAAAATTGTATCCTGACCAATCTCTTGTTTTGATCACTTGGAGTCTAAATTACTCACTAAATGACATGTGGTATCCTTACAGAAATGAAGAATAGTGTAATGCTCTGTGTGCTTTTCTGAATGAATTCATTGTACAACAGTTAATTTCCCTTGCAGATATTGAGATAAATTCAAGTGATAAAAGAGTACCTGAGATTCTTCATATGTCTGAGAATTAAGTCTGGGTTACCTGTCCCTGGCTCATCCTTTAGTACAGCTCTGCTGGTGAGATTCAGATCATGTTCTGTGTTTTAATATAGAATCAAAATTAGAAATTAAAAGGTCCCAGTTGTTCCCCCCCTCATCTGTCACTGCCTGACCATATGTGTGACAGCTTGGAAGGGAAATTCTTCGCTTCTTTCTTATATTATATAAAATATTATTTAAAAATCATTACTCCCTACCTTGAGATCTAGGTGGAAAAAGTTCATAAGCCAGGATTCTCATCTACGTCCAGACTCTTCCTCTATTCCTGCAAGTGTAACAGAAAAACATAAAAAGTTTATTTCTTGTTGCTTCCTTGGCAAATTCTGCATGAGTTTTCCCAAGAATCCCATGGTTATCCCCAAACATTCTCAGTCATTCTGACAGGGGGTTGCATAGGAATAAGAGGAAGCATGGAAAAGTTCTGTTAGTGGAAGCCATGACATTAAAGAGGGGAGGCAGAGGAGGAGGACTCTTGCTCCGTCTGATGCAGGACCAACAGCAGCAAAGCACAGTTGTTCAGCTCACAACAAATGAATGCAGATGCAAGTGAATCCACTCAGGAGCTGTTCTGCCTCCCAGTCATTCCTTACAGCAGTTCTGGGCTCTCAGGTGTCACACTAAGCCACCAATACAACCCTTCTTTATCACAAAACCCTCCCATATTGATAAAGCCTATCTTCTGCTTGCACCTGCTGGGCTCACTTAATGAATATTTATCTTGCACAGTCCAGGAGAAAGTCTTTCATGTGATCATTCACACAATGCACTTTATTTTATTTATTTCACTAGAAAAGGTAGTATTCTTATCTGAACAGTTGTTCCATGTGCTTATTAATTAAAATCCAATGCTACTTGAGTAATGTTAAGTTTCCACTGTTTCCTTCACTGCATTACAAAGAGAGCAGGTTCTGATTCATATGAATATGTTCATATGTTCATACATTCATATGAATGTGCATATATCCATAAAGCCAGAGTATTAGATGAATATATAGTATGCCAAGGACCCTCCCAAATCTCTGAATTAAAAACAAAAATAAAGGTCAACTTCATTGCTTTTCTTACAGTGACAAACTTTAAATTTTATCTCCACAATTACTATAGGAACCCCAGTGGAATAATTAATTCTTCACAGAGTGTATTTCCCCTTTTGCCTATAAGATAACTTGTCCAAGAAAATTATGACAAAAAATACACCTGTTTCATAAAGAAAGCTCACAGGACTGTAATCTCAGAATATCAGAGAATTAAACAGCCATCTCCTGTGATTTCTCTGCCCACAACACCAGCAAAACTGAACATCTGAATACTCCAGAACAGAAAGCAAAATCAAAGCCTATCCCAGTCTGATCACTCATTAGAAACAATAAATTACTACAATTTGCATCCTTTATTGCCCAGGGTCCTATAAATCCAGTAGAAACTCCAGGAACCATTCCATGAGTTTTATTTTGCTACAAGTGGAGCAGTAGGCAAGACCTGGACTCCTTTATTGCAGAGAAGGGATCCTTTTACTTCTCTGGCTGCACAAACAATCAGCTGTGCCCTTCCCTCCCTCCTCCCTTTCCCAAGCCTTAAAGCAGATTAATTGTTTAACTGGGTTTTCCATGATACCTCCCTTTTTGGGCACCCACATTAATGTTAGTTCTGAAAAAATCCATGATCTCAGTAAAAAAATATGCAGGAAAACAATCTTAGAATCACAACCCTCCAGGCCAAGCAGTGGGGACATCAGTTGCCCTGTGAGCAGAAGGTGCTGGAAGACACTGCAGTCCAACACAGAGCAGCACTGAGGAAAAAGCTGATTTTGTTCCCCCTGAAACTATGTGTGATACCTTGTAGAAGCTTGCAAAAATCAAATCATGTCACAGGAAAACATTCCCAATTTGCCACAGGAAGGCTTGTCCAAAATTCTCATCTGGATTTTGTCTAGAGTTTGACTGACAGAATATATTATTTTTTCATTACATCATGAACAAGTAGATATTTTCTTGCCCAAAGAAGGAACTGTCCCACTAGCTCATCTCCAGTGGTATTTCAATCCCTCCATTGCCTCCTTTTGCATGAACCTTTCTCATATCTCTTGAGAACTTATTTGTGTCATAAAAAAATGATAAGTTTATGAGAAACACTTGGCTCACTCATAAATAGCTTTGAAGTTTGTATTATTTAAAAGAGCACCGTTGGGTAATTTGTTAATTGTAAACTTGCTGCTACAGAGTATGAAATTCATTTCAACAGGTCTCCATGACAGGTTAGTTTCTTTTCTGTAAAAAAGATAGTGGTGATGATGATAATAATAATAATCATCATCATCATCATCATTGTAATAATAAAATTCCAGCCATTACAGAATTCAGCTGCCCCATGTTCAAGTCAGACAGGCCACTTGCAAGCTCTGTCCCATAACATTGGTGGATATAATTTTCAAGGAATAAATCTGAGTTTCCATTTCATCCCTCCTTTCCCTCAAATGCATTTTGAATTCTGCACTCAAAAGAGACATGAAGTGCTGGGAGCAAAATCAGAATCTGTAGAATTAGGAAAAAAACCCCAACAGAGGTTGGATAGGAGCACAAGACATGCACTAATCCTCTACTATCCCCTCAAACAGCCCACAGTTATGTCTTTCCCAGGAGAGAGTTGTCAGCTTTGCGCTGAACTGTTCCTAAATTTGGAGACTCCATAAGTCTCTGGAGATTGTCTCCCAGTGACAGCCTGCCCAGTCATTAGAGCAATTTTCTCTTCGTGTCTGGCCCAAGCTGTGCTCGTTAATGCATTATTCCCATCATCTCCAAGGTGGATGTTATGGAGTAATGAACACCCACCTGCTCTTTTACAATGAAAGTTGTTGAATAATAAAACTGAAACTCTCCTGTATTTAGTGCTCTTCCCCTTAGGCTAAATAACCTTAATTCATTTATATTTTTATTCAAAAACTTCTCTGATACCTTTTGAAGCTGTTTTGGGAGCTTTCTTCAAATGGGCCACAACTACTTGTCCTCTTTGAATTGCCCCAGAGAGGACACGTTCCTCAAGTTTGCTCTCCCTCATCCTAAAGAGAGGTAAAATATTGCTTCCGATCTCACTCTGAGTCCACAGAACTGCAGGAATTTATAGCTCCGTGCAGATGAGACAGGAAATAAACAGATGAAATAACTGCTCTGCCATTACAGCCTTACCTGCTGCTTTGATGAGATGTCTCTCTTTGATTCCAAGGATCAAAAGGTATCTTTTTCTCAGATCTAGAATTGTTTGGAATTTGTCGGAAAATGGCTTTTTCTCACCTTGATAGAAAATGAGTGACACTTTTTTCTTTTTCCTAAATCTTCTCAAAAAGGAAATGAAAATCCTTTGGATGAATACATTTCATTTATGCCTTAGTAGATCTTTCTGAAATGCCCTCTTAACAAAAAGAATCACTTTTCTTTTTCCTCCTTTGCCTATTATTTTACAGGAAACACTTATTTTGCCCACAAATATACAATAAGTACTTTTTTTTCCTAATATCACTGAAATTGTTACAAATATTTTAAAAGCAATTTTGTACGGTTTACTGTCCACAGAAAGGTTACAAAATATGTTGCACTTCAAACCTATGCTATGAATTCCACAAGCTATTAAAATAGCTTGAATAGATCTTCAAATAAAAAAAGCACATTAACAAAAATAATTATTTTCATCCATTTCCAAGGCAATTTATGTCCATAGTCTTTTGGGGCGTGGCAATTATTTAAAAGTGTATATAAAACCAACCAAAAACAAAGTGTCTCAGGAATCATTACAGTGACTTGAGTATACTTTATGCTGGGTTAATTGACTTCACATATCATCTGGATATCAACTCAGAGGAGTCAGAAAATATAGCTGAAGAAACATTAAGCATTCTGCAGTTACGTACTTTGTGTTATCCTGTAAAACACCTATTTCAGTTCAGATGTCAAAGTTCTTTACAAAAACACCAGTATGAAGTCTGGAGCTGATCCAGAATGGTGATCCCTGCTCCAGAGAGATGCAACCAAAAATCTTATTTTGTAATCTCTCTTACTGTTAAAAAAAAAAAACCCAATCAAAAATTAAAACCAAGAAAAGTACGACATTAAAAATCTGTGAAAAATCAGAATGTGGATCTTCCAGGTTGATGTGCATCACTTATGGTAGTCTTGGATATCCCTGCTTGTGAGCAGGGAGAGTGGTGAGTTACTGGAAAGCTGGAAGGACACCACAGCTGCAGGTCCTCATTTCACATGTCATGATGAAGGATGAAAATTTTAGCCTGAAACCACACTGGGGCTTCCCACTACTTCTCTGGATTTGATTTTTTTTGAGGTCACAAGAGCTGCCACGCTCCTCATGTAACATCAACCAGAAAAATAAACACTAAAGGGAGTGTAGTGCAGATATTTTTATTTCTAGCTTTTGTGAGAACTACGCTATACCAACATTGCAGGACTTTGGAGACAGTTTGAAGCCCAGGAACAGTAAATGGGTGCCAGGTCATATGTCTTAAAATGTCTTATTTTGTACCTAAACCCAGCTTTGCGTGCAAAACATTATTTTGTGCCTTCAGTGAGCACTGCCCAGAGCAAGAACTTCCACAGCACAGAGCCCATTCTCAGTGCAAACCCTTCACCATGGAGAGGCTGCACAGCCAGGATGTTTTGGTAATAGATCCGCTTAGTCCACCATATGGAGAGATGTTTGCTGCCTTTTCACACCTCTGTGTAGGGAATATTGCACACAATGGGATTTGTGCTTTTGCATGTCTTCACCTAGAGCAGGCCATGCTTTTAGACGGGACATCTTGGGCTAAATTAGATGTAACTTAATCGGAAGTAACTTGATCCTGCCTGTTCTCTCTCCACATGGGGAGTCTAAACTGCCCCATGGGAACTCACAGAACCCCAGGATGGGTCAGGCTGGAGGGGCCCACAGGGGCTCCTCTGGTGCCACCTCCCTGCTCCAGCAGGGCCATCCCAGAGCACAGGGCACAGCAGTGTGTCCATGTGGCTCTGGAATATCCCCAGGGAGGAGACTCCACAGCCTCTCTGCACCATCTGCTCAGGGCTGGGCGCTGCCCAGGGCAGAAGTTCTGCCTCCTGTGCAGGGGCAGCTCCTGGGCTCAGCCCCTGCCCGTGGCTCTGGTGCCATTGCTGGGCCTGGAGCAGAGCCTGGGCCTGCTCTGCCCTCCCTGCACACAGGGACACCCAGGGACACCCAGGGCTGAGGCCCCTCTCAGCTGGGGCTCCTCTCCAGGCTGAGCAGCCCCAGCTCCCTCAGCCTTTCCTGGGCACCGAGCTGCTCCAGGCCCTTCCTCAGCTCCAGAAGCTCCCGTCCCTCTGCTGTGCTGAGCATCCAGAGCTGGACACAGCACTCCAGAGGTGCCTCCAGGGCTGGGCACAGGGGCAGGATCACCCCTGAGCTGCTGCCAAGGCTCTTCCCCATGCCCCAGGGCACCCTTGGCCTCCTTGGCCCAGGACACTCTGCTGGCTCAGGGAGAGCTCCGTGTCCCCCAGCACCCCCAGGACACTCTGCTGGCTCAGGGACAGCTCCGTGTCCCCCAGCACCCCCAGGACACTCTGCTGGCTCAGGGACAGCTCCGTGTCCCCCAGTGACCCCAGGACACTCTGCTGGCTCAGGGACAGCTCTGTGTCCCCCAGCAACCCCAGGTCCTTCTCCACAGAGCTGCTCCTGCAGGTCCCCCCAGCCTGTGCTAGTGCTGGGCTTGTTCCTGCCCAAACTCCCCTAGAGTAAAATTGTAAATCAGCTGAGCCCAACACGATGTATTTGATGTGCTGAGGATTGGGAAAATCGTAACTGGAAATGGTGTTTCAAATCTATTCCGAGTGAGGTCACAAGGAATGTATTTCTCCAAATTTTCCAGCAGATATTACCTTGCCCTTGAGGGCTCACCTGTAGATGAGAGACATTCAATTTGAGTGTTGTTGCTTATAATCAAAGGTTGTCAATCACATGATATTATTTCAACCAAAATTAAACAGAACCTTACCTATGTCAGCTCACTGGTAAAGAACAAGTGTTTCATATGTTGCTTTATTTGCATTTAAGTCCAAGTTTTCATAAAAATGCCCTGGGGATTTAGGATTTTTACCAGCACCCAGTTATCACTTCCAAAGTGGATTGTGTCCTAATGTAAGACTTTTTGAAGCTAATATACTGCTGGCATTAAACTGAAAGTTTTTCTTTGTTTCTGTAAGTTCAGAGTGAAAAGGCACTATTGAAAAAATCATACATAAGGAAGCTTTGTAAAAGTTCATAGAAGGTGAAAACAAAACAATCATTTTCTATGGGCTTTTTTAAAGAGAGAAAAAAAATTTGCATTTAAATTAATATATTTCACTTGCTTCTTCTGTTCAGTGTTAGACTGTTTGTGTACAAACTAAATAATACAAACTTTCCAATGGTCTCATTAACTTTTGTTTAGTTATCCTATGATGAAATGATCTGTAATTTAAATAATGGACAGCAAATCCTACCCTTTGTTTAAAATCTGCTTCAGCTCCTCAGGTATCTGAAATTTTCCAGCTCAAATGTGTTAATTAAAATGTTTTCCTCTTACGGTAGCATCTGTTTCCAATTAAGTGATCACTATTTAAAAAGTCAACAACAAGAATCATGTTTTTACTAGAGCAAGAATAAAATAACCCACTGTACAATTACGAAAAATAAAAGTGCTCACACTGTAATTATCTGAAAGGCTGAATTAGGCTGAAGACTGCAGTTATTAAAGGAAGTCATGCAGAAATGTGCCCTTTAGCACAAAACTTATTCTAAATTATATCACCCACTCAGAGTTGTTTGGGTGGGAAGGGACCTTAAAGCCCATCCAGTGCCATGGGCAGGGACACCTCCCACTGTCCCAGGCTGCTCCCAGCCCCAGTGTCCAGCCTGGCCTTGGACACTGCCAGGGATCCAGGGGCAGCCACAGCTGCTCTGGGCACCCTGTGCCAGGGCCTGCCCACCCTCACAGGAACAATTCCTAATTCCCAATATCCCAGATACCCTGCCCTCTGGCAGTGGGAGCCATTCCCTGTGTCCTGGCACATCAGGGCCCTTGCAAAAAGTCCCTTGTAAAAAGTCCCTATTCTCTTTTAAGTGATTATTTTGCCACATGAATCTGTACATTTAAAATGAGCCGATTTAGGTATATCCTGAAATTTCATGTTTTTATCTTGTTAACCCACAGGCTTTTATCAGATAAGATCAGCCAACTTCACTGACCACCTCTGCAAAACAACTCTGTTTGAAATCTATCATCACAGCTCTTCCCTGTTTTCTCTTCATTCCCCCAAGCCTCAGGTCATTTCCTGCACATTCAGAAATCTATGCAGTGTAACCCCAGGAGATCAGGATGAATCAGGGGACAATGGGATCTCCTTTGGGCTGGGACTGTCTGCTGGAGCTGAACCTGACATGTGGTTATTCCACTTCAACTGCTCCACTCTTGGAGCAATGCAGGATTTCTTTGGCTTGGTTTTAAAGGTTCTCTTTTTGCCTGACAAATAAAAGCTGCATCAAGGTGAGAGGCACTTTAATTATTAAATTATTACTATTAGTCTCTTATTATTGTTATTATATTGTTGTGCCAAGGGAGGCTCGGGTTGGATATCAGGAGGAATTTCTCCATGGAAAGGGGGTCAGGCCTTGGCAGGGGCTGCCCAGAGAGGTTGGGAGTGCCCATCCCTGGAGGTGTCCAAGGAAGGCCTGGACATGGCACCCAGTGCTCTGGGCTGGGGACAAGGTGGGCATCGGGCACAGCTTGGACTCCATGGTTTTGGAAGCTTTTTCCAACCCTTAAGATTCTATGATTTTATAAAATTAAATATTCTATTATTATATTATCAAGTCGGAAATGAATGAAGTCAGGAATATGGAACACAAGATTGTGGAGCAATACCCAGGGATGTAACCATGCAAATCTCCCTTCACATATTTGAATATTGGTCCAGATTTACACTGTGAAATGGGAGAGTGGAACACTTTTGCTACCACCAGGTAAATGAACCTCTGGGAGTGCCTAACACCTCTCAGCACTGAGTAAACACAACGTAAGCAAAGTGTTCATGTTCAGTAGTGCCCAAATCACTTGACTGTGTGCCTAAGCACAGGCAGGGGTGAGCTGGGCTCTTGGACACCTTTACTCCAGCTCTGAGGAGCAAAGGAGGAGGGAAAATGTAGACCGATGAGAGGATGAGTGTGACTGACTGCTTCAGCAGAACGAGGGGCTGCATGGGAGCAGGCTAGGAATGGATTTCCATCAGCAGAAATGCCAAAAAGAAGTGCCAGTGCAAATCATGCTGATATATTCCGTGGGTGATCACTGGAGGATTCTGCTTTGAGCAATGCCTAGGTCTGCATCCAGCCCCACTCACCATCCCTGGCACAGGGATGGGATCAGCACTGCTCCTTCCTAACCCCTGGCCTCTCTGGCATGCTTTGAGCAGGATCCATGCCATCTTCTCAGGGGTTCATTTATCCCAGTGGAGCTCTGTTTTTGCTCTGACACCCAGTACTGCTGCAGTTTAAACACAAAATGAAAACAGCAACATAACCACAGGAAGGAGCAGTGAAGTTAAATGATGTAAAGACCTAACACATGCCACATTTTAGCAATTCCCCCTAACCACACAGTTCAGAAAAGGTCATTTCATTGAGAGTGGTTTGATTATTTGGTTGTAATAGACAAAGCTTGAGTTTAGTTTACCCTACAGGATAAAAAAACACGGGTCAGCTTTTCATTAACAAAACAAAACAAAAAAAAAGGTAGTTATTTTAAAGTTGTTGTGATATATTAGCCCATTAATAGTAGGATCCTAAGCACAGTTAAGTAGGTGAGAGATCAGTTACTGGGAGGAAGTAGGGCAGTAAAACATCATGAAGTGATTTAACCTGTCTCTAATTAATGGAAATTCTGCATCTGTTTTATTCACATTATACAATTTATGACTTCTTGACTGTTTTTCCTTCCTCCTTCCTTAAACTTTGAAGTTGCACCTTGTTTTGCAGCCTGGTACATTGCCAGCCAAAATAACTCTCATTTGAAAATAAGGCCAAGTGATAAGGTCATTCTTACCATTTTGATAAGCTTCTATTGAAATCTATAAATCCAAACAGAGCTTCCTCTTTATTTTATTGAATATTTTTTAACTCAGACTATTGGTCAGAAACAAAGCTGTTGCTTCTTTTATTGCTAAACAGCAGTAGATGTTCTCCTGCTGCCTAAAGAACTAAAATATAACTGAAATTTAAAATATAACTGAAAACTGCCTTCCTCCTTTAATGTCTGAAATTCTGAGTGGCTGCTTTGAGCTGACATTCCCTTGCCACAAACCATGCTTTACTTAGGAGAAGAAATATTTTTTTTCACTTCTAAAGAAATTTATAAACATTTAACTGTAATTTCCTGCAAATCCAAATCACCTATTTTACCATTATTAGGGCTAAATATTCCTGCTTTATCTACAGTGTTTTACTTTGAATCTCAGGGAGAGAAAATGTGATATGATGCAGTTAATGATGTTCTGAAATCCTCTCCTTTACAAAAACGAATCCTGGACCTCCTGTGAAGCAGGTAAAATTAGCTACTGACAAAAAGGAATAACTGCAGAGTGACAAGTCTAGCTCATCAAGCCACAAGGAGAAGGGACTTAAATTATTCTGTAATCCTTACGAGAGGAATCTCCAACCCAGCTACTTCAATTTTCATATTATTCACAGAAATGTGAAAACTCAGGCCTAGAAGTTGTGTGCCCATGGTGCATCTGCAGCTGAACCAACAGGAGGAGGGAAATCCTCTCAGAGCTGTGCATGGGCAGCTTATCCACTATGATTTTTTTTTCTGAAATTTATTTACTCCATAATTTCCTCTCTCTTATACCTTAGTGACTTGCTGGATTGAGATAGAGATGAGGCAATTCAGTTTTATGGAAATATTTACAAGTCTAGTCCCAGCTTCTTTTCAGTTAATGGAAGGAATATATTTTCCTATATTCCACAGATGGAATCCACGTGCCTGTCTAACATACTGCTGCATGTAATAGCTTGATAATTCTGGTCTAAGAATAAAGATTAAAAATGAAATACCACTAAANGGGCTTTGTAGGCCGTTACGGAGAGCGAGTTTCCTTGGCCCTACCCAGCGCTGTTTCATTTTGTTACTAGCTTGCTCTTAATTAATAAATTTATTAATTGGACAAAAAGGCTGAATCAAAATTATTCGCCTCAAATTATAACAAAAAATATTATTGAAACACTGAAATAGTATATTCAAGCCTATTTCTTTAATGAAGTATTTGAAAGTGCAGTGCTTCCTCAGAGCAGGCAAAAGAACCACAGCAATTAATACTAAGTTTGGTAGGGAAAAAAACCCCAAAACTTGTTATTCCTTTCTTTCGGCACAAGGCAGATTGATATCTTAACTGTTCAATTAAATTTAAAAAATGTCACCAGCCACCTTCACATATTAAGAAAATACACTTTGAAATAAGCTTCAGTACAAAAGAAATACAATTGTGCAAGTGATACTTCAGTATAATAGAGGAGGCATCTGTCATTTCAGGGCAGCTCTGAATGCTGGAAACAGTAATGGATCAGAGGAATTAACTGCTGGTCAGGAGGTTTAGAACAAAGATAATCATATGTCTGAAAAAAAAGCCTTATTAATCACACAATGATTGTTCCTTCTTCCCCTTGAAGGCATTTGAAGTGTACAGCTCTTGCATGATGTGGAATTCAGGACAATTCAGATTATCTTTGTATTATGTGCTTCAGAGATCTAACAATAATCACAGGATTTCACTGCAGCAAATGCAAGAGTCCCTTGTTGCAGCCATCAGAGGAATTTCACCCTGGTAGTGTTTCAGCAAATTGCACTAATCTAAGTAATTTTCATCAGTGTCGACTACCAGAGGGGACAGGGCTGGGGTGAGGATCAGGAATTCCCAAGCGCCTCATCAGACTTAGTTAAAGCTTATTAGAGGGAAATATCTGAAAGAAATCACATGTGCAGGTTTACAGAAGGAACAGAGCCATGTCTAAACAACAGCAAATCCACGGTAACTCTTCTGAGTGGGGTTATTCCTAAATCCACCTGTGCTGAGCACACCACATGCCTCATGCTCTGGTATCAGCTCAGGGGCCCACCAGCCACCACCTGAAATATCCCAGTGTCACAGTGGATCAGCAGTGCTGCCTCCAGAACCTCTAGGAGACATCAGCTCCATCTGGAGTAATTCCATGTTTCATTGGCATGTGGAGACCTCATTAAATAAATACGGGAATACATTGAAAAAGGATTTTTAAAACTCTTCTCCCTCCTCCTCTACACAAACACTACCAAAGTGCCAAGTCATTGAGTGGGGTGATTCACAACACATCTTCACGAAGAAGTAGACACATTAACAAATATTAAGCCATTTTTCTTTTTCTTGGTCTGTACATTTCTGTCACTCTGATCAACACCAAGGTCTGTACCTGTTATTTCAGAAATCACTCGATTTGGGAAGGAAAATTTACATCCTGTCTCACTTTCTGTATTTTGATTTTCTAACAACAGCTTTTATGTTTCCATTGCTATGATTTTGGCTCAAAAGTGTACCAAAGACAACTGAATAAATAAAAGAAGAAAAAAAAGCACCATCACACCCATCCAGTGGAAGTGATCTGTGCTTCAGGCTTTATGGGAACCTTTGGACAGCGCCACTTCACACTCTGACTCATTCTGTGTAACAGTGGGAGTTTAGATGGTGGTTGCTGGTACCTATTATCTGTTCCCAACAAGCATCTCCTGTGGAAAAGCTGTTTGGTTTAGCATTCAGGCAATGCAGTCAAATTGCGGAGTCCACACACCGCACTCACCACAGCTGGCTCAGTGAGAGAGGCAGAAAGCCCTCTTGCAAGGTCAGCTCCAGCGAAGTTTATTTCAACGCAGGCCGAAGGTGAACCGAAAGCCAAAGACAGGAGACCACGTGCTCTCACAGGGTTAACTCTGGGAAGGGACGGGGGACAGAGCCAAGGGCAGGGCAAAGGGGATTGGCCTTTCAGGGGAGACTGGGCCAGCCACCAGCGGTACACAANTTAGCATTCAGGCAATGCAGTCAAATTGCGGAGTCCACACACCGCACTCACCACAGCTGGCTCAGTGAGAGAGGCAGAAAGCCCTCTTGCAAGGTCAGCTCCAGCGAAGTTTATTTCAACGCAGGCCGAAGGTGAACCGAAAGCCAAAGACAGGAGACCACGTGCTCTCACAGGGTTAACTCTGGGAAGGGACGGGGGACAGAGCCAAGGGCAGGGCAAAGGGGATTGGCCTTTCAGGGGAGACTGGGCCAGCCACCAGCGGTACACAACCAACGAGGAAACAGGGAAAGGAGAAACGCTGGGAAGCTGGGACATATGGGGAAGGAACTGGGATGGATCACGGTGTTATGCAAGACTCCAGAGGGGAAGGCTTTTCTGTCCGCCCAGGTAAGCTCTATGGTAAGCCTCTCCTTGGCAATGCTCTGGGCAGTTCCCTGAGGGGGAATGATTCAGAGAATTCCACAATTCTGTGCTTTAATTTCCATCTGGCACCTGCTGCTCCCGGGGAGTCAGGGCCAGTGAGGTTTCCAGGTGGGATCTACTTCCCTTAGAACTGCCATGGCAATTCCTCCACTTTGGAGAAGATCCTTCTCTTCTAAACCAACAGAGCCCAAACACTTCCATCTAATAGCTCAACACAACAAATTTCTGTTATTAAATGTTTAACTTGAAACTCCTGAGAAAGTCCAGCAGGTCATGGAACCACGTTACAGCTGTGTCTTGTTATACCTGGCAGAGCAGTAGACCAGTTAAATAAATGCTTTATATATATATATTTATTTAAACTGAATGTATAAGATAAAGTTTCTTTAAGTAAGTATTTAAATAATCTCAGTAACTATAACTTGTATCCAAAACCTTTGGATTCTGCTGTTCCTGCCAGCGATTTTTGGGGATCTGAAAATTTGCTAAATGAGCAATGCAACATAAAAAACCAAAGCAAATTAACTGAAATTTGTGAGCAAAGCTGTTGTCTTGCATGAACTCATTGCCTCAAAAACTGAGACAGAGAAAAAAATATGTTAATTTATACTGGCTTTAAGTAAAATTGAGTGACTTCCCCAGAAAAACCTGGTTAATCACTTCTTTAGGCAGATCCCAGCAGATGGCATCAGTTGACCAGCAAAGTCACACAATTTCTGGAGCATGAAACTCCAGCGTGAGGAGACACAGATTAACAAACCACAGAACTCTTCCTCCCATAAGAAGAAAGCTGGGAATGAAGGACAACTCCTGGCATCCATGGTTTCAAGGAAAAGAACTGGATTTCTGCTGCAGAAGAACTATGAGCTACATTCAAGATCTTATTTTTATTAATGGACATTTTAAAGCATGAGTACTCGTGAGTTATTGCAAGCTGGGATATTTCTCCCAGATGTGAGATGTATCCCAGATATTTTATCCCATAGCTGGCATAAGTGAGATCAAATTTTACGCAATTTTTTAATGCAACTATAATGTAAATAATGCTGGTTATTAGTAGTACTTTCGTAGAAGATCAACTGGAGTTCAAAGAAATTATATAGAGAATAAGTCTGGATTATTTAAATTTATTCTGCCTCTCATAGTTGGAATATGGAAATGTTTATATTAACTAGTTGATTTTAGATTTAAAAATATACAAAATAAAATGAACCAAGGCCTGATTTTCCTTGGCTATTAAGAGATCTTGTTTTTATACCCATGCAACAAGTGAAAGCAACAAAGGGAAATTCTCTACCATATCTTGTTTATTGAACAGTTTTCTATCCCATGCTAGTTTTCAAAACCCTGCACATTATTTAAAATACTTCTTGCACTAAATATTTTGTCATGCTAATGGAATTTGTTATCTTTCTTGTAATTAACTCCCTGGATTCTAATCTCATTGTTAACATCTATAGAATAATACACCTGTATTTCTGTGATTTAACCACCTCTTGAATAAATTCTATTTAGGTACCTAAAGGTAGCTTTCAGTTTTCTCCCTTCTTTACTTATTTCCTCAAGAGCCTGAGACTTTATAATGAAAAGTCAAAGTCAGCTATACTGTATAACAAAATGTGTTGTTCACAGCATATATAACTCATTAATGACTTGTGCTTTTCCCTTTAAAAAGTAGTCTTTAGTCATTTGCTTAAGAATGAGCTGAACATAAACCACAGGAGTAATGCTGTCAATGGACAGATTTCATATAAATTATTGGAAACAAAGCAGCACTGAAGTCACTGAGTCGGGACCAGCCCCAGCTGAGCTGGGCTATGTCACAAATTCAGTGGTGTGGTTGATAAGAGAGGATTTTAAGCTCTGACAGGGAGTGAAGTCAGGTTGGGGCTGATTCTCCTGTACTAACAAGAGCATCTTCCACTGGTACTGAGCTTCTCCCTTAACTCCCTTTTCCTACCAGACTGGAGGAGTGTTTCCCCAAAAATATTGCACACACATGAGCCTGCTGGTGCTAGGTGGAGTTAAAACTGCCCTGGGGAGGAGGAGGGTGAATGCAAAGGGTTACTGTGCACATTTTCCACCTGAGCCCTGGGATGCCCTTCTCCCAGTGCTGCCTGCCTTGACACCCTTCCCAGCACTCCTCCTGGCTGCTCCTCCTGGGGCAGGTACTGACCCTCCTCCAGTGGAAATGGGAACGTGAGGGTTCCAGAAACCACTGGTACTCTCCCTACTCCCTCACTTCGCTGGAACTTTGGGGACTGGGAGCAGAAGGTGGTAAAGCAGAAGAGTAAACCTCGATGAAACAAACTGCCTTGAGTAACTTAATTTCCTTTCCTGAAGGCATTTTGTAACTCACTAGTGCATTCAGGATTCCCTCCCAGGCACCTGCTAAGTTGGTCTAAGTTTCAAAGGGTCTTTTCTCACAATAAAACCAGTGAATAAAATATGCAAGATAAAGCAAACATTAGGATGTGTCTGCTTTTTGTCCATGCATCCTACACCAACTGATATCTTATTTTAATACGCCACCATGCTATGGAAACTTTCCTTTATAGCTGAACTCAGTGATATCATAATGTTGAAGGAAATGAGTTATTCTGAATCTACAGTGTTACCTTTATTTTTTGAACTAGCTGAACACGTGGTTCACTTATCACTATGTGATAACATTTTTCTTTTGTTGATTTACTTTATGTGTGGTAAAGCAAAACTATCAGATTTGATGTTCCCACTTACTGAGCACTCTGTTTTTTAAGCCTCTTACATTCAGAGCTTTCATAGCACCTTACAGATAAACACATAAATATTTACTTTTCCCTCTTGCAAAATGATCTACACTTGCTATTACTCCATTTGTCTTACAATAAATTAGAATCTTTAGAACTATTTTTATGTTATATATGTTATAATTAACTCCAACTTTAATCAAAACATTTTGAATGCAGTCCAGTGGCTGACTGACTGTTTTGATTTACTTTGCTGGAGACAAGCTGAGATACTTTGGTAGCAGGAAGGAAGGGGTTTTACTGTCTGTTCAGAAAATTAGCAAATTATCTCACAAAAGGAGAAAAACCCTGAAAGAATTAGAAGTATAGATCTTCCATTCATGCCATGACTTCACTCAAAAGAATAACCAAGCCCATAGGCTGCTAAAAGCAAACAGGGATGTGGCTAGCAGCTACTCCAGATGTTGGTGGGCAGAAGTTTTGCATCAAATGCATCTTTCAAATGATTTTCCATGACAGTGTCTGCTCCCCTCTCTGGGATGTGTTTGTGGAGTGTTGTGTCGTGGGGTCTGGGCTGGATGCACAGGGTGATTTCACAGCTTTCTGACACCAAAATTCTGCATCTCTGCAGCCACAGGAATAATTTAATCATCCTAAAAGTGCCCTTGGGGTGGGCAGCTGCTGCAGGACCTTTTGACAGATATGTCCCTTCCCTGGGTGTTTATTGGAAATGGAGATTGTTTTCCAGCACTCTGGGGGGGTCTCATGTGCAGAGGGAAGGACATTGTTGAGCTGGGAGTGTTCCTGCCTTCATTCCCAAGTGGCAGCTGGAGAAAATATTGTACATTTTCTCCAGATGTTTCTTCATGACATGGATGTGGTTTTTCAGCTAATGGGAAATCTTTTATAAGTTCTGAACAGAACCAGGAGCTACAATAATGTTTCAGAGCAAAAGAGTAGACAGAGACACATGCTTTTCTTTCATAGTTCAAAAAACAATATTACAAAGAATACTATTTCATTTGAACCTATCTCAGCTGTCAGATTTTGCACTGCTGTGGACAAGCACAGTGAAGTTATTTTACAGATGTGTGTCACTGCTTCTTGTAAATGACTGTCATTTATTCCAGAGAATTCATTTTAATTCCTCTGATCACTCTCCATTTTTCTGTCCCTTCTCATTGACATGTCAAGATAATTCCTTATAACAGTCATTAAAGGTTAAGAACAAGGGATTATAGACAAACAAACCATCTTCTTGCCATTTGATTTCCAAAATTGGTAAATATCTGGTTAAAGATAAGAAACATCGATCCACATGCGTTTCAGCATCAGGCACTCAACTTGAATTTAAGAATTATAGATTCTTCATTTTCCTTTCACTTTCAGACACACTTTAAACATATAGAACACAGAAACAGAAAAAAGCTTTTATTATGGGATAGTTGGGATTCTTCACTGAACCATTTTGAAGGATGTCAGGTTGCCCATAGCCTGCTAAAAATTAAACCTACTTCATGTGCTTCAAGTGTTACTAAACAACAAAAAATGACAGGAATTTTCTCATTCCAAAGGGCTGAAATAGGAAAAGCAGCTTCTGATCAAACCTAATCATCATGTAGGAATATTTAATTTCAAAAAGTAATTATGGTACAGAAAAAGAAATTACTGTGCTCATTACTGTGATGTTCTTCAATGAAGAATTTAGGCATATATTTTTATTAATTTCTTTATATAAAGCATTTTCCTGAAAGAGTTTTTATCACTAGGAAAACTAACTCAACTTCTGTTGCTTTCCATTGCTTTTGCTTCAGGTAGACACATAATTTATCTCCTCCTCATGACCTCAGGAGGTATCAAGAGTCTTTTTTATACCCAAACCCTTGGATTTAGATTTTTTCACAACTATTCAACTTTGAACGTTTAGAATGAAACTTCTTTCACTGTCTTCATTCTTTGGCTGGAGTGTTTTATGGAATTATACAGCAAAACACACACAATTTGTCAGCTGTATCATTCCTTGAAAGAGTTACCTAGAATCAATTTATATTTCAATCTCTTTTTTTGCATATCCATAAGAAATGCTGCTAAATTTCAGAAGTTGGCAAAGCGGTCTATATAATTGAAGTAAAAATTTCCATTTCTTTCTAATTTTAGACGGAGATTTTATTGCTCCCTATTTGAAACATTTATATGCAATGAATACATCAGCTTTTTAGTAGGATGAGCTGTATTATTTCATTTCAGGCAAACACAAAAGTGTAAAGCGTTTCTGCCTTGTAAGCCCTCATTTACATTTAAAGAGTAATTTTAAGATAATAGGATTTTGAGGGCAGAATTTAGCTATGGCCTAGCTGTTTGCCAAGGAAAGTTCTGTTTCCAAGCAGGCAGGGCTTCTGCTCCTTGGTAGGAATGTTATTGAATCCAGTAGAGATGACCACAGGAATCACAATGGGAACATTCAAGATGACACTGAAATGTAGGAGAGAGGTCAGAAACACAGTCATAAATAGAAATATGTGATGCCTATGAAATTGAGGTGAAAGGACTGAGTTAATAAAATACTTGATTAATGCTGAAGGGCTGTTTCTATGGAAACATCTCTTTTATTGGCAGCTGGTACCTTCTCAGCAGCTTTTGCATTCCTTTATTTCACTTACAACTAAGATGATTTCCAAAAATGAACATGCAATTAAACAAACAATGGACAGTGACCAAACCCGCTTTTAATCCTCTAATAGTTGGTATGTATTCAAAGCATTGTTGTTTCATCTGCTTTGAATATCCAAAATATTGTGCATATTTGCAAGACTTGCCTGGGCTGCTCAGTGTGGCCATTCCTTGTGGAGTCATTGATGGCCAGAGCAGCACTGGGCTAGGAGTTCACCAGATTTGGAGGAATGCGGTGAGTATTTCCCTGCTAACTGCCATCTCCCAAGTGATTGTTAATTGCCTCTGTCATTGTCTGAGGTCCCTCCAGACAGGATTCAGCCCCCGAGCTCAAATTCCTGCTGGAGTTGACTGGGGAAAACATTGCAAATGGCTGGAACAGCCAGTCTTGCGCCTTGGCGCAGTCAAGGCAAAGCTTAGAAAATATTTTAAAATCCCCTCTCCTGTTCAGGTGTCTTTGTCAGCACCTCTAACCTCTCCCAAGTTAAAGTTGTAAGGTTAGTTCAGTTCAGCAATGGGTCAGAAATTTGCTTTGCAGAGAAAAGGAAGAGGAGCTCCCATCATCAATCCTACCTTCAGTTAAGGGCTCTGGTCCTTAAAATCTGCTTTACTGCTGCTCCCTCCCCGCACCTCCAAATGAGACTTCATTTAATGGAAAAACATCCAACCAATTCATTGAAGCTATTATTGAAAATATTTTAAGCTAACAAATGTCAAGGAAGTTGCATCTTTATTTCCATTAGCTCTTAAATTCCATACAGTCTAGAGAGAAGTAACCTAAATAATATTTATGTCCGTCAAACATAAACATGTTATAGGTACAGTAGATAATTCAGGCTGGTGATTAATCAGTAATATCTAATAAAGTGGTGGTGGATATTAATATATCTCTTTAAGTAATATTGAGACTTCTAAGCACTGAATATACCCGAGGAAAATTCTAACAGCTACAGCGAGCCGACCGCAGAAAGCTCCCATTAGCAAGACAAAGGACTGGAGCCGGTGGACGGATGGAGCTACCCCTCTCCTGATGTCCAGCTACACCCAGATGGATATCTCAAGATGAGGTAACTCTGGGCACCTGAAGAACATTAACACCAACTCCGGCGGCTAGATGCGATAAGGAGGGGACATTAGCGCCCATCACTGGCTCCCCGGATAAGATATCAATCAAAATGTCCTCATCTTAATCGGGAACTTGAAAAGTTCTACTCCACCCTCTTCCATATTCATCAGCAACCGGAGGAATCACATTTACATCAATATCACAGAGATTGAGGACACCGCCTAGGACAATCTCCACGAATCCGGACGTCTTTGTCCAACACTGGACTCTGAAAGGACAGACGTTTGCATTTGAACCACCAACGAGAGAAGAATAGACTTTCTGCCGGCAGCATAATAAACTGTATTTAAACGGGTAGTTCGAGGACTGGGGCGGCGAATCGGTAGAACCCAAAGCGAGAGGGGCTTGGGTCTGTGTTCGCCCGCATTGACTCGGTGCTTTCCTATCGATCGTGGCTATTGCGGCCGAATCTCGGTCACGAAAAATAAATTTTTTTTTTCTTATTATAAATTGGCTCGATTGATTATTAATTCGGCTTGATCACATCCGTATTTATAACAACCACAAAACACTGCCAGGAAGATTTAGAAATTGCAGAGGGTGAGCTTAATGGGGGAGGCATTGAAGCCAACAGACCTTTCAGTAACCATATATCTGCACCTTGGCTTTGGTTTTATGATTATAAAATAATTTGGATTGGAAGAGACCTTGAAGATCATCCAATTTCAACAATATATCATTGTTCCAAAAAGTTATTGTTGTACCTTAATAGAGTTGATTTGGAAATCTGAAGTGGTTTGGTAGAAAATTGTCATATCCTGTATATTTTGAAAGAAATAGGCTAAAAAAAATTGGTATCTCTTTCAGGAAACCTTGCTTTTGCAGACAATTTCTCATTCATTCTAAGTATTCCTGTTCCATCCCATGTTTCATCTTAACCACACTAAAAGGAAGGATTGACTTTTCCACTGTCTATAATAAAAGATCCATGGATATAAAATGAAAGTGAAATTGTGACTGAGACCCAGTATTTGAATTCCTTTGCAACTGCTAAATCATTATTTGCTTATCCAGCCCAAAACTCAGGAGTTCAATATTTAAAAATACTATTACTATATTTACACTCCATCAGAGCTACAGGAAACTTTATAGAGCCATGTCCCCATACTTCTCTATGAATTTTTTAATCCCAAATTGTATTTAACTCCAGTTTAGATAAAGTCACAACTCATCAAAAGATATGCCCGGTTCTGTAATGAGTAAATTCTATCTTACTTAAATCCTTAAGATATTTCCATTCCTTACAGTGAAAACAGTATCATAACAATAATTTAAAGAATAATTTTGTGCATCTTACATTCAGTTGTAACTGTCTATAGCACTTTTCATGGATTTCCATGATAAACCTTAAGCTGAATTTTACTGACAGGAACTGATTGCCTCAGCCATCATTTCATCAGGCAAATGCAACATTAGCACTTGCACCCTGCAAGGAGAAAATGCAAGAAACAGTCTGGTTATCCAAGGAAATTACTGTGTTTCTATTTTATCCTGTACAGAATTATCACAGCTCTGTTAACAGAAAACTCTTTTTGTTCTGTCCATGCTTGTCAATTAATTGATATTTTTTATAATATTTAAGGTGTTTTTCTTGCTTATTGTAATAAATATTAATGTGTTGCTAATGCTTAAAAAACAATCTCCCCATTCAGGAGAATAAACTGAAAACTATTGGGGGCAGGGGGGGCAAGGGTAAAAATGTAATTATTTGAAATGTATTGGAACATTTCCCTTTCAGTGAACACATAACATAAAACCACAGAATTGCAGAACATTTGGGGATGGAAGGGACCCTAGAGATCCTTTCATTCCAGCCCCATGGTCAGGGACACCTTCACTAGACCCAGTTATTCAGAGTTCCCTATTTATGCTTTTGCATAAGTGTCAAAAGGACTCTTTTTGGTTCTTTTTCATGTGCATGTTTTAATCCATCTTGGAAAAGTGAATATCCTAGAAAAGCGAAGAGATTAGGTCTGAGTATAAAGAAGCAGCTAAACGAATATCTTGTGTATGTTTGGAGTAACGAGCAAGCAATGGTGAAGTTCCACTTGGGAAAGGAAATCAAATCGGCCTTCTCAGGAGATAACAGTAGTTCAAACCAGATATTTCTTTTAGTGGAAGCTCAATACCTTTAGACTAACTGATCCTAAGGAAAAGCCTTTTCATTAAGGATTATCTGTCTCTTTTGCAGACACCTTATTGAAGAGTAATGAATTTAATGAAAAGTCCGTGTAAGCATCAAGCTAAGAATTTTGGTGCTAAAACAGGGCAGCTGATCCCCTCCCTTGGATCCCACTGCTGCCATATGCATCTAATCCCGAGCAGAGGAGCTTGTTTCTAATGGAGAACTCTTCTCTGAATGGGGAATTCACAAAGGAAAGTTGGCCTGTGCTTCCAGGCAAGAAGAAAAGTGAAAGTAAAGATAATTAGTGAGTTGCTGTCAGTTTTCACAGAAGCTGTGGACTTCAAAGACCTTTAACAGAAACTGGGGACAAACTCTTACTTATCAATCACTTTCCTATACCCTGTTTTTCTCAGGAAAAAAAAAAAAAAAAAAAGAAACATTTACTTTTTCTGTATTACAGTTGATATTTTCCCTTTAAATTCCATTCCAAAAACATATGGTGGAATGGTGGAACAGCTTTCCTGTTTCTTCCCAACTTATTTACCATGGAAGTGCACTGAGCATCAGCATGAGGCAACAGCTGACAGCCAGGGGGTGAAACCTTCCAGCTCTATCCATTCAGGATCAAAATCCCATGGCATTCCCCTGGGTGCTTCCAGAGAAAACCTCCTCCACAGGCTATGTTATCCCTGGGAAAGGTCATTCAGGGTTCCTGGGAAGGGAGGAGTGGATGGAGGTGGTTTGCCAGCAGTGACCATGGAAATGAAGCCCTGAAAACAGGAACCTCCCATACCAGAAGGACATCTCACAAAGAGGGGAAGCATCCTAAGAAATCAGGTGCAACTCCTGGGCCATTTCCTTGGGAATTCTGGCAGATGGAAATGGAAAATGACTCTGCAGAGGCAGCAGAGCAGATGTCAGTGATTTACTGCCATGGCCTGCCCATGGAGAACAAAAACCAGAAAAAAGGAAGAAAAACCCATTGGTAAACATAAATTCATTCTGATAATTTAAAAAAAAAAGGAAATCCTGGCTTGATATCATGTCCTAAGAATTACCCCAAAGTCCCCCAAACTAGAATGATTCAAAAAACTGTATGTAGCTTAATATAATTTGTATTTATCCAAAGACAAAAATACTGGAGCTATTGTTTCTGCCCTTTTCAGTTTCTAAGTACTGAAAAATTTCACCTGCTAAAAGTCAGGAGAAAGAGAGACATTCCATCCTCAGCTGAACTCTCTCATTTTTCTGGCATCAAGTTATCCCCTTAATTGCCTAAGAATTTCCTCAAAGGCTTAATATTATTTATATTTAGTCCATAACATCCTCAAAAATCCAAATGCTCTATTGACCCTAATCTTTAATATCTACTGATATTCTGTATTGATTTCAGTAAGTCCAAATGATCTCTTTCCCCCTACTCCCTGATGTGAAAAGAGAGAATCAGTTACTGCTTCTCTTGGTCAAATTCAGCCTGATTTTCTTTCTCCTTTGAATTAGCAATTGTAGAAACATATAATATATAGCAGTATTTAAAATTATATCATTGCATTAACAAAGCTTAAGTGAATCCAGTCTTCCCAACAGAGTAAAAGACAATACTGAAATTTTATTTTTACTATTGGCCTCATTTAGTGAGACCAAAACTTCCAGGAATGAGGTGATATTTTGATAAAAGTGTCCCTGCAACTTTTGTTTTACCCCTGAATGATGAAAACACTGGTGGAATAAAGCAGAGATAACCTGTGCCTTTGGAAAGTCTGCAGTGAAGTTGGGTAAACACTGGGAAGCAATGCACAAAAAATAATTTTCTCAGAGGAACTTCTTGATGCCTTCATTCTTAAATTATTAGTTCAGATTTTTACTGGGCAGGCATTTGGCACTTTCATTTTTTTGTCTAAAAGTTAAGGTTCTGAGAATTTTAATCTTAGCTCAAGCTTGGTGTTCAGCCTGGGCCAAAAATCCTTCAATCTATGAGTAATTTTGATGAGAATAATCTGATTTTACTCAAACATGTACAGAAGAAAAAGAGTCACAAAAAAACCCCAACAATCCCTCCTCAGGTAAGGGCCTGTTACTGTTCCCCATTGGGTCTGGAGAAGGGCTCATTCTCAATTCTGATATAAACTTGTAGCTTCCAGAATTCCAAAAGCTTTAGTAACGCAGCGCCATCCGTTTCCACCCAGGCTCCGGCTAGCTCCCAGCAGACGGCGCGACGGGTCTCTGCCTCAGCAGCAGGCAGGACCAGNCTGGCCCAAGCGTTAGGTGTGGCCTCTCTCAGCTCCCTGCGGCAGGGGCTTGAGTAGAGGTGCCTCAGGGCAGGAGCGTTGAAGGAGCGATCTCGTCCAGGAAGGCGGAGAGACGAGCCAAGAGACAGGCTTTCGAGGAAAGGGTTTATTGAACAGGGAAGGGTGCCTGTCAAATGGCCACTTGCCCAAGACTAGCAACAGATTATATACAGAAACCGAGAGCCAATCAGCAACTGTCTGGGGAGGATACAAAGGTGTGGCTTGAGGGTAGGACTACAAATAAGGATAGTACAAAGGTGGGGCTAAAGGTCATTACCAATGGGGGAACAGAACAATGGAAACTGACATAGAACATTCCAGTAGACCAGGAGGGGCGAGGGAGATTGACAGGAACTGTGAGGGGAGAGGGTTGACCCGAAACCTTTGATGGACAGGGAGAAAACTTGGAAAAACAACTCCATAAAAGGGATGGCTTATGATTGACAGATAACAGCTGATGAGAAAAGGCGGGAAAAACTGGGAAAGAAGAAGCACAAAATGGAGGACTTAGGTTTTTCATAATGAAACAACAAACGCACCACAACACTTTAGTATAATATAAATTGAGGTTATTAACTCAGTAGTGAAAATAATGTTTATCCATCCAAATACCAATATAATTTGTTTGGTTCTTTCAACATTTGATAGAAACACCTTATTGCTGCAGAAATTATGAAGCCTTTTTCGGAGGATTCAAATTTCTTATTGTGGTTTAAAACATAGGCTAGAACCAGACCACACAAAAGCACCAGTGGTATGTAAATATAGTAGAAAAATAATGCATTCTATTTTTTTATAGTTATTTTCTTCCGTGATTTGTCAAGGTTCCATCCTTTCCCAACATCAAAGATTTTGTCAGAAATCATTAAAACTGGAAAAGAGCTACAAGGCCAAGTCCAAGCTGTGCCCAATGCCCACCTTGTCCCTAGCCCAGAGCTCTGACTGCCACATCCAGGCCTTCCTCGGACACCTCCAGGGATGGGGACTCCAAACCTCCCTGGGCAGCCCCTGCCAGTGCCTGACCACCCTCTCCATGCAGAAATTCCTCCTGGTGTCCAAGCTGAGCCTCCCCTGGCACAGTCTGAGGCCATTTCCCCTTGCCCAGTCACTTGTGGTCTGGGAGAAATGTCCAATCCCAACCACTACATTACATGTTAAAATGGGTTGGTCATTTCCTGGATCACTTGTTAAAATATTTTTTTAAAAAAATAAGATTATGTTTTGCTTGTTGAGACCTTGTGACATTCAGATTCACAATTTTTTCCCTACGCAGACACCAGTGCCTGGCATTGGTGTTCCTAGAAGTTCTTTCCCACACTTCAGTATTAACCCCCTGTATGACTTGAGCAATCAGTAGCCAATGACAGCATTCTGGTCATGTGGCTACAATTAGGCCAACAGCCTAAGGATTAAAGGAAGAGGCCTCAGTTAATGTTGCTCCTCTCTCTTGGGCTGCATGAAGCTTTTTTGGAATGTTATTCAAAGACTAACCCTGTCCTCAGCTCCTTTTTTTAAGCAAAGCCTGCAGTACTTGAACCTGTCTGCTTCAAGCCTTGATTAATGTCATTAGCTGCTCTTCTCCCTCTATCCTCACAGCTGCCAGATGGAATGCTGAAGATTATTCTGCATCACTTAATTGGAGTTTATAATTAACAAATGGTGAGTGCTGTGGACTCTGTTTTGCCCCGTTGATCCTAACACAGACAAACAAGTTTCTCTAATCAGTAATTCCCCCATGTCCCCTCTCAGAGCCTGCCTGAGCTCATGTGCTTCTCATCTTGCTGTATATGTTCTTTCTGCATCATTCCCCAAAACTGTGGAGACAAATTCTGGTCATATGTGTTTTTCCCTTTAAAGAAAAGTCATCCTACATATGAAAATGCAGCTCTTTCTATGTCCTCCTGTGCATACCTCCCACAACATACAGCAAAATAACAACGTGTGCCCAAAACATACATAAGGCTCCTGGAAAGTCAGCTCCAGGACTTTGGGAAGTTCAGCTAAGGATAGTTTTGAGAAGTGACTTTCCGCATCATTTTTGGAGGAGAGGCAAACTGAGCAAAGGCAATTTGCTCAGTTTGCTCTGCTTCTGTTTGTAGCAGCAAAGTGTGTGTGCACACATAGGAGTGGGCATAAAAGTTTGCACAGTGCTTTTAAAGGAACTGCTTCTACATTTGCCTATGTAAAAAGTACCACTGCAGGCAGAAATAACAGAGGAACAGCTCAATATGCATCAATTGTAACAAATGGGTGGTTCAGGCCTCTCTTTTCTTTCTGAGCTTGCAATGCATGCCACAAAACTCTTCTGAGAATGTTCTAATGAATGTAAAGTGTTCAGTGAAAATGGCCCACAATGACTGAAATGTCCTCCTTCAGAAAAAGAAACAGAAATATGAAAAGTATCATCACTGGCTTGTGTTGAGTAGCAAAAAGGCTGCTGGACTGGAGTCTGGTTTATTGGCATAAATAACTGTGGCTCTGGCAGAAATTGTTCCCTGTGAGGGTGGCAGGCCCTGGATCCCTGGCAGTGTCCAAGGCCAGGTTGGACATTGGGGCTTGGAGCAGCCTAGGATAGGGGAAGGTATCTATGCCCATGTTACTAGAGTTTCTTCCCAATATCCCAAATATGGCACTATGAGACACTTTTCCTTTTGTTAAGCATGCTCATTATTTATGTGCTGCATTTTTAATCATGTCATATTTCTTATGGAAGCATCTCCCTCCTGCCCCCCTCCAGTTTGCCTCATACTAATTCTTCTCTTCTACAGCAAGTTTTATTATTCATGGGAGAGAGCTGCTTCAGAAGGAGCGAGAGCTGAAGTGTTTAATGTCACATGAAGCTGTGGAAAGGCTGGACAAGGATCCACAACTCCAGAAGAAACACCAGGTAATCCCTTGCAGGCCAAGAGGAAGCCTGGGATCTCTTCAAGACTTTAGGGTTGAGAAAACAACTGTATCCATCAATTCATATTCCTTTCACAGTGCCAGAAGACTACAATGGAAAATTGAATCCATATATTTTCCCCCAAAAAATGTTTGGTCCTAGAAAAGCTTTCCTATGTTGTACAAATAAATAGAAGAAGCAGAAGTCTGGAGGAAGAAATGCTCAGCAACCCTGTCCCCAAAGGCTCTCCACACCTCAGTGAAGTATTGCCCCAAAATAGATTTATCTGTACATATTTAGGGCCAAAACAGTTATTATTGTTATCACAATACAGAAAAAATAATTTGAAACTGCTGAAATGTAACTCAGTAATACAGTTTCTAAAGAATGTTTTCCAGCTTTTTACTGTAATATTTAGTGTTGTCCAAGTGTAATGATGAGATACTTGACATTCAAGTCTGTGTGTGTAATTATCTAAATCCATAAATTATAATCCAAAAAGGTAATAAAACCAGTCATTTTGAAGAGCAACCAACAGAGCCCATAACTTTCTGCCGCTGCTGTGCTGAGGATCAGCAGCACACAAAAGTCAAATGCTGGTGGACAAGGGATGCTGCTCATCACCACCCAGACTAAAGCACATTATTTGACAAGGTCACTTTCATGTTACACTTGTGGGGTTTTTGCCAAAACAAAAAGCAAACAAACAAACAAACAAACCCACCAACTCCAAAGAAAAAAAAAAAAAAGAAGAACTCCTAACAACTGGTAAAGAAGAAAGAAGGGGAAACCAGAAATAGGGAATGACTACTGATTCCTCCCTTGGAGATAGTCAGATCTAGCTAGAAGCAGATTTCTTCTGAAATTACTGTTATTCCAGCATTTTATATTTTTCTATGAACAGCTATGATTGATAATATGACTCAGTAAAAACCTATATTTAGCAAAAAGAGTGTTTCTTTGTAATTACGGCTTTTCTTTCCAGTTTAGACCACAGCTATGACGTAGGTACTTACTTTTTTATTTATTTCAGTGCTATTCCTTTTACTCTTCTGTTCTCATATGGTTTTCCTGTTGTAAATGTTAAGGTCTGTAAAATCGAGTTTTATAAGGAAGAGAGTGTGGAAGAAGAAGGCTGGAAATGTGTCTTTATTTTACGTGTCCGTCACCCAAAGCTGAAAAGCAACTACTGCACTTTTTTGGGGACACATCTCCCTATTTTTGTGAGGGACAGGAACAAACTGTAGTGCTTTGGTCGTTCTTTGTGAATGACAGCACTCAAAGAACCTAATTAAAACTTTAGTCAAAAATAGTTACCTAGGCCACAGTCAAGGCATATTAAGAAACAAGTGTGCCCCTCCTTGTTCCTCCAGACTTACCTTCCAAATCAATGGATTTAGGGCACAAGACTCCTCTCTGGAAGTCATGTGGGAAATAGTGTCAGTGATTATTAAATTGCAATCTGATATTTGATTTATAATATCTTAGAATCACTGAAGAGAATCATGGAATGGTTTGGGTTTGAAGGACCTTAAAGCTCATCCCATTCCACCCCTGCCATGGGCAGGGACACCTTCCACTGTCCCAGGCTGCTCCAAGCCCCAGTGTCCAGCCTGGCCTTGGGCACTGCCAGGGATCCAGGGGCAGCCACAGCTGCTCTGGGCACCCTGTGCCAGGGCCTGCCCACCCTCCCAGGGAACAATTCCTAATTCCCAATATCCCAGATAACCCTGCCCTCTGGCAGTGGGAGCCATTCCTGTTTCCTGTCCCTCCTTCCCTTGTCAACTGTCTGTCTCCACCTAATACGTCATATATTCTTTGTTCCTTTTTAGAATGTATGAGATAAAATTTTTGAATAAATGTTGCTTGCTAGCTAATTAAAGTTGCTCAGAATGCCGGACAACTGTGGATCAATCTTTCCTCATTATACACAGATCTAAATTTCAAATGGCCAAATGCAAAAGGTAAGAGCACATCTTGAAATTCACACCATTTAGTAGCTATGATTAAACCTGAAAATCTCGCTAGAAATAAATATGGTTTTTTTCACCCAACTCATGGACACAGGATTTCACACACAGAACTTCAGTTTAATGACACCTGATGCATTTCACAAAGGGGCATGCAGTAACATTTAAATAACAATTAAATAATTAATAAATTGCTGAATTAGGATTGAAGCACATACATGTTACTTATATTTAAATTTCAAGGGACAGGAGCTTAGGAGGGACTGTGATGTGAACTGTGAGGTGTTTCAAGGTGGCACTCTCTTCACCCCCAGAGCCTTGTATCTATGGTTTCTAAATTGTTGCCTGTTGCAAGCATATCTTTATTGTGACGCCCAAAATGAAAGTAAGCAGCACTTTTTTTTTTTTTTTGTTTCAGATTTTGAGTCCATTCGTAACAGCTGGGACTCAAAATATTGTAAATGTTGCCTTGCCTACAAGTACACCTGAAAGGCCTTTATACATGGCCTTTTTAAATTCTAGGAAAGGCAACAGAAAACACTCCTGTGGGATATATAAGAAGCTCTGAGACTTCTTCAGAAGTGAGATTCAAGTGCTTTTTTTTTTTTATCTTTTTGCTTTTCAAAATGTTTTTGAGCTGCTAACAAGCATGTCTTACACAGCTGAACAGAACACCTGGCACCTCACCGTGGGCTGCAGATGATGGAGAACCAGACTGAAACAGATGTGGCCACTTAGCTGCATCAACACTCCTGCTGTAGTCAGGGCCCCTTAGGCAGTGAGGGAAACACCACACAGTCTTTCTGAGAAATTCTGAAAAGTTACATAGAGCTAGCAGAGATTTAAAAATTCTGGTATCTGAGGAATAAAAAAACCCAAAACATTTATTTTTATTGATTGAATTGCCCAGTCCTCAGTACAGCAATATTTCATAGAAGTGCTAGAAATGTATTTACTTTGCTCATTATAATATAATGTGCACAAATGTTTTATTTAAAATCCCTCAGTAAAGCTTCTGCATAATTAAAGTTCATAATGCTTAAATACTCTTTCTGCACAATCATATGAAGCCAGCCTACAATTGTGTGGTCCTCTTGGCTTCGAGAATTGGGAGAAAACACTACAAGACAAAACATGATTTTTAACGGACTGCCATGTAATGAGTTTCTGTGAGAAAGCCTTCCATTGTCTAACTTATTTTAAACAGCACTGCTTTTTATGGAATAACAATAGAACTTCTTACAAGAGTCAGTGGCAGCTTTTAAAGTATCATAATGCATAACATGCATATTTTACTATTTGTGTTTTTAAACTGTCATGTTGTTCCAGAGAACCAAATAGGCCCAACACATTACCCTAACTGCTCCTAATATGAAAATCACACTGGAAAACCTCAGTTTTTGTAAACCCTCCCAAAGATTAAATACAAGAACCAGGTAAATTTGTATTTTTCTATTTAGTGATGAGCTTCTTACCATTGATATATCTAAAAAATACACCTTTTATCCACTGCCAAGACAATAACTTTATTATGATCCAAGGTCCTGAATGCATGTGGAATAAAATATGGAAAACACACTTTTTTTGCCACTTTTGATCACTAGTCCTTCTTACATTTGGTAAATAATTTTTTTATTCTATGCTGGAAAGTGCCAAACAGTAGAGAGACGGAACCAGAATGAACTCTCTCCTCACTAGCAATAAAAACTGGCATTTCCTTTCAGCTAGAAAAACTTCAGGAACACCCTGCTTTATAAGTGTTCTGACCATCCTGCTCTCAAAGTGACAGTAAATGGTTGCAATTTTCATAGATTAGGGAAGTTTCAGAAAACAAACACCCTCACTGATAATTTTGATTACACATAGTTCTGGGTTACTTTCCTTGCAGCACAGCAAGATCTGAGCATTCCCCAAGGGATTAAATTGGGAAGTTGTGCTAATATGGGCAATGAAGAGAGTGAGAGTGTGTGAGATCCCTGTTGGTCCGTCAACATGGACTTCAACACAGTCTTTGTTTGGAAAGGCAAGAGGAAATATCCTGGTCCAAGCTTTTCTGTTGCAACAGTTCCTCTCCCTCTTGCTTGGTCCTCATTTCCTCCCATTGTTAAAGAGAACTTGGAAGAAAATACAGGTCTGGGATAAGGGTGCTCAGATACCCCAAAGGAATCTATGAGCAATGTGCATAAATCCACTTGGAGTTTAACACTCCTGGGAGTTGCATAATTCTTTCCAGTAGATTGCTGACATTGGCAGGAAAGCATCAGTTCTACTGGTGTGAAAGAAGAGGAGAGGAAGGCCCCTTGTGGGAGCAGTCCAGTAGAGCTCTGCCTCCTTTGGGTGTCTGCACGAAAGGCTGAGATATTTTCACAGCTAATCCATGGATAAATCCCTGTGATAAAGAGCCCATCCCACAGCAGCTCAGGAGCATTCCTCCACATGCTTCACTTGTATCCAGGCAACAGGAACAGCAGGGCCAGCTGGAAGCAGAGGTGGGATGTCAGGGTAGGGGTCCAGGCACAACTTCACTGACGAGGCCAGAGGATAAAGATAGGGTATTGATTAACATTTGAATTCATTAGCATATTCAAATAGTTCAGCTTCTTGTTTGAGGTGCTGTATAAACACACACTGAGAAAGTGTTTTAGGTGAAGAATTAACTGTAAAAGTCCATCTCCTTGCAATATGTATTTAATCTTTCCCTTTGCTCTTCTGCCCACCAGCCCTCCTAATTTGTATTTCTATTGAATATTGACTTTGTGATAAGTTGAGCCCTCTGTGTTAGCCAAGACTGTAGGACCAGATGGCAGAAATGTAGATACACACTATCCAGCTGTTAGCAAAGGTATTTTGGTTTCCTACACATTATGGAATATTAATTATAGCCAGATTAGATAGAACAAGGAGCATAGCAATTTTTCAAGCATGATTGCAGTGAAAAATAGTGACAGGTATCTCCTTTCATGAAGAAATTACTTTAATAACATCTCTATTTTATCACAGAGACAATTCAAAAATCAATGGAAACTTGGTTTGATACCCAGAGATCCTTTGGAAAATTACAGTATCAGGCTTGATATTGTATAACAGAATACAGAAATCCCAGTTAGCAAAGCAAACATGTTGGCAGTGTCACATGTCAGCAAATAAAATAGCTCCATTTAAAACATTTATTTCATGTAATGTAGATCCCAGTTTTATTTAATTCAGTAAGTTGTCAGAATAGTTCTCCAGAATGGAGACAATTTTTCTCATTTTGAGAAAGAGCTTGTGTGTAAAAAAACTCAGAGCAAAGCACTTGTAATAGGAAGCCAGCAGATTGTTTTAGGTTGATATTAAATAGCTTTATTTCATATAAAATATCTTTTCTGCATATAAATAATAACCTGAAATCAAGAGAATGGACCCAGATGGTGGAAATTACCTCCATTCCTTTGGAAACAAAATAAGGGAAGTACTTGAATAAGTACTGAATTAACTCAGGGGGGACTGTTTCCTGCCATGCCTGTGGAATGAGAGGGATCTCCAAAAATCCCCTCACCTTAGCAGCAGCTCAGCTCAGCAGGGAGCAAACTCCAGAGCTCTTAGGGAGGTGTCTCTCCTCCTTTGAGTCACTCCCTCTCCAGATATGGATCACTGGTAAATGGTTGAAAATTAATTTAGTCCTTATTTCATCCAGTGCATTAAAACATTTAGGTGGATTAGAGAGTAATTTCCTTAACCTGGCTGTGGCATCAGGTTCCAGTGATGTTCTGGCTGTCTGACTGAAAGACAGAAAAGCACATTTCAGATGGAATCATGCCTGTGGCTACAGAAAACAGTCTGGAGGGTGAAGATTTAGGTGGGAAAACTAAGCCAGCTAATTAAAAAGTGCTGAAGCAGTGTAAGTACAAAAAGGGCTGCTCATACCGCAGGAATTGTGCTGCTCCATTGCTTATGTCACAAAAGTTTTAACTATGCATTCCTTGGACTCATCCCACAGAAGTTCATCCTAATTAACTCCTGGTGGCTCTACTTTCAGCAGAGTGCAGGTGACCCAAACCTGCAGTTCAAGCCCAAAAAGGGGTTTATAAAAAGAAAGCTGCAGGCAAAATACAGGAAAACAGCCCAGATATCCTTAGACAAAAACTCTGAAGAACAATGGTGATGTGAATTACTCTTAATAGAAACATGTTGAAATTATTCACCAAAAAAAGGATTAACAATAAAAATGGTACTTGGTCCAGATTTATATTCTCAATAGTTTAACCTTTTTGAGCAGCGCTGGAATTTTTCTGGCTCAAGAGACTATGCAGGGCAGCAAGTCGCTCTACCCAGTGCAAAGTGCACCTGACTCAGGGCAGCCCCTGGGATCAGTCGAGGCTGAGCAGCTGGATCAGCCCTGGCAGAGGCCCTGGGGGAGCTGTGGGGCAGAGCTGGCCCTGCCCCGGCTGTGTGTGCTGGGACCCCAAACCCCCCTGCCCGGGGCTGAGCCCCAGCGTGGGCAGCAGGGAAGGGGATTCTGTCCCTCTGCCCCTCAGGTGGGACCCCACCTGCAGAGCTGCCCCAGCCCTGGGACCCAGCACAGGAAGGACCTGGAGCTGCTGAAGAGAGGCCAGAGGAGGCACCAGGATGAGCAGAGGGATGGAGCAGCTCTGCTGGGAGGAAAGGCTGGGAGAGCTGGGATTGTTCAGCCTGGACAGGAGAAGCTTTGGGGTGACATAATTAGTGTGGCCTTGCAGGGCCTGAAGGAGCTGCAGGAAAGATGGAGAGAGACAATTGCCAAGGGATGGAGGGACAGGACACAGGGAATGGCTCCCAGTGCCAGAGGGCAGGGTTATCTGGGATATTGGGAATTAGGAATTGTTCCCTGGGAGGGTGGGCAGGCCCTGGCACAGGGTGCCCAGAGCAGCTGTGGCTGCCCCTGGATCCCTGGCAGTGTCCAAGGCCAGGCTGGACATTGGGGCTTGGAGCAGCCTGGGACAGTGGGAGGTGACCCTGCCCATGGCAGGGGGGGAATGGGATGAGCTTTAAGGTCCCTTCCCCCCCAAACGATTCTATGAATTCACGGAGTGAGATTTTGCACTCCCATTTTCCTTTCAGTAAAATGTCAGGGCTGGCTTTAATTCTTTAAATTCACCTGCCTACTGACATTTCAGATTCCTTGAGGACCCCTGCCCAGCCTCTTGTTGGTGATCCAGACTGGCATGGGTGTCCTCTAATTCCTGCATCACACCTGCCAGACCCTTGCTGAAGTTTTGGATGTCACAAGACCTCAGCATGGCACTAAACACCAATGACTCAGCTTCTAATCCCTATGTCTCCTGGCTTTCTGTCCTTGAGATTCTCAATTTACTAAAGTTGATACATGCAATGTAGAAGTTCAAGCAGCACTGAACAACTTGGACAACAATTATAGAAAAAAAAAGAAATACTAAACAGAAGGAGAATCAAAGGAACCTCTACAATGAGTATTTCCAAAATCTAAAGCTCCAGTTGCATTACTTTTAGACATTAACTGAAGAAATAAAAGAGTAAAAAGTGGAATCGTATGTGGGTAATTTCTGAATAGAAGAGCAGTTAATTCCAGCAATACAGTCCACGGAAACAGTCCAAAAATCTCAGTTGAATTATCAGATAAGATATTACTTGTCTGAACACTTCATATATTTGCAGCCTGTTTTTCATGATCAGTGACAGAAAGTATGAATTAATTTATTTCCTTTCTTGTTGAACTGTTTTCTTAGATTTTAAAGTAAGGAAATACCATTGTCAGTCATATGAATTGAGTATATAATTATGTACAAACAGGCTTTAAACAGCAAAATATGATTGTGTCAAAAGAGGTTGCTTACCTACCAATTTTGTGAAATTCATTATTTGAATATCCTCTGACTGATATTCCCACAATGCATCCAATCTTACACTTTGGATCACATAGTTTCCCTTGTGAGTCTCACAAATGGAGGAAAAAAAAGCTCAGAAAGTTTTCTTTCACATTTTCTGTTTTAAAAAATCAACAGTTAAAATTTATTTCTGTTCCAAGTGTTTTCTATTTACAAGCTTTGTTTTAAGTTAATAGGAGAAGTGCAAGAGTTCTTCTGTGGACATTTTATGCTTTTTAAAATACTTTTATTTTAACAGCAGACCTTCACTCAGCAAATTTTCTCCCAAACAGAGCTCCAAAATAAATTGGTTCCTCAGGATCAATTCTTCCTGTCATCTGTTGTGCAACACCATCAGGGATAAGTTCCTTCCAAAACAATTTTAACATCCTTTTCTTCTTCAGTAAGACTTTGGATACCATATAATTGATAATATTTCTAATGTAAAGAGAAGGTTCTGAAAACCTTGAGCTGATGCCAGTGGCTTCCTTTGCCTGGGTAAAATGACCAGCAGTTTGTTAGCAGGGTTTGAGCCAATAAACTTGGGTTTATTTCTATTTAACAGCCTCTAACTTTTCCAGACTTCTTCAATAATTTGTGTAAAATTTCTTAGCACAAACTTAAGTCAACCTGGAAAAATAAAAAAAAAAAAAAAAGGGAAAATGGGAGAAAAAAATCTGTCAACTTAAGGAATGTAAATTATTTTGCAAATTTTTTTAAACCAATAATTGGCACAAAGTCTTGTTCATAAGGAAAGAATATGAAGCATCATTTCCAAGGCTCCTAACCTGGTGTAGCTTTTCACTTTACACACCATTAAGCAAAATATCCCATTTTGGCTGTTCTGGGTTCACACACCCTGGGAGGGGGAGTGAGAAAGAGGATAGGGGAGAGAGACCAAGCCCTTGGTGGTATTTTAAAAGAAACACGTGACAAGGTAGTTTTGCATCTGGCTTTTTGCCCTGGTTTTTCTTCTATTCCCAGCCAGCAGCAGCCCTGTCCCTGGCCAGGAAGTCCCTGAGATCCTTGGTGTTCCTCCATCTCGAGTGAGACACAGACATTTCCCTCTTTTTCAGAAGCCTGCAGGTCTGGCTCAGCAAGAGCAGGATTCCCGTTCTGCACAAATCCATTTACTCTCCTGGGAGCACAGGCTGCTGTGTAGAACAGCTGACACAGCTCACACCATTGCTGCCATTCCTGGGAGGCATTTCTTGGTGTCTGCCCGAGATAATATTTGGAACCTGGTGCACCCAGACAAGAAGTTTCCCTTGCACACTGCCTCAAATGCTTCCCATAAAGTAACCTCAGATAAAGAAATGGTCAGCCTTGAGCTTACATGGCTACATAGGGAACGTCACAGCCCCCTAATTAGGTGTCTAATTAGACACTACTGACTCTCATGCCCTTTCTGAAACTCTGACATCAAATACACACCAGAAACTTCTGAGTATAACACAAATGCAATCACCTCTCTCATTTTGGAATCATTAACTACTGGTGATAGGGAGTTGTACTGTGCTGAAAGAGGTGTGTGCAAGTAAAGGCTGAAGTGGAAGTAATCAATCATTAAATATTTTACACACAGTGTATTTCCCTTAGATTAAACACATGAAGTCCCTTTCAACCCAAGCTGAACAAAAAGGAGCAAAATATCAAGCTATTATGTTAACATTTTCCAACCTCAGGTCTTTATCAGCTCTCTGAGATAAAGACCAAATCGAGCTTTCATGTCTGAACATGGCGAGTAGGATGAAGGTGGTGCGGCACTGCTGTCAGACATTTGGATCATTCCTCACCAAGCAGAGAGAAAAATGTCAGCTGAGATGTTCATACAGAACTTGACATTTGGGTAAGCGAATATAACCTTCAAATCTGGCTTTCCTTTTACATGCAGCAGAAAAATACAAAAGTAATGGAGACAAGCAAAGCAGAGTTTGAAATAATCATAGCACAACATCTTATTAGTCCAGATCCTGCCTACAGAGTTTAATATGAGGCCTTGTTCCAGCAGCTGTGTGTCACCTCAGAAATGAACTCTAAAAAATTCAAATAGAAAGCAGCACTGTGTATTTTTCAACTCCAGCCTAGTGAGGTTGTGATCTCTAAATAGGTTCTGCCAGAGAGTGCTGTGCCTGCAGCTACAACCTACAAATGTAGGACATGCAGAACACAGAGCACTCACTCTCTGCCTCAATATTTGCTAGAGGAACCCCAGCACGCTCCAGAGAGGAAGTGCCTCTCCCCCTGCCAGTCTGTGACTCATCTGAATCTTCAATTAAAGTTGGAAGTTGGCAAGATGAGCATCATCCTCTACAATTCACCCTCAAAATGATGTTATTGAGTTCAGAATGAGAGGTGTAAATAGCTTTGAAGGGTGTCAAGCATCCCCCATTGCAATTCTCCAAATCTGAAGTAGCAGCCGGCTTTCCCTCTAATCTCTTCTACCCCAAAATACTCAGTAGAGGTTAAAGATGAACAGAAAAAAGAAAATAAAGAAGGGATAAAACAAACAGGAGGGAGTGCTGCTTTCAGCACTGACTCTGGCTTTGGAAGAGTGCTATGAAAAAACCCCACACAACACAGAGGCAGGTGCCTCATATTTGGTTTGGTTCTGTTGCAACTCAATTTTTTCAAAACAATTTGTATCGTATCATTAATGGTGCTTAAAGCTAAGAGTAAAAAAAAACAAACCCTTGGAGCTAAATTTCAGCTAGTTTTTCCAAAAAACCTCTTTTGACAACAATTTATTCAAAGATTTCCCATTTACACAATTATTCTAGGATATGCATTTTAATTACTCCATTTTTAAAATTTCATTAGGATTTTCAGATATATTTTTCCCTGATATAATTTTTTACAAGCTCTATGATAATAGAATCTCAGAATGGGTTGGGCTGGAAAGGACCTTAAAGCTCATCCAGTGCCAGTGACTGCCATGGGCAGGGATACCTTACACTGTCCCAGGCTGCTCCAAACCCTGCCCAACCTTGGTAGCAGAGATAACATCATGGAAAGAAACTGATATGACCGAGTTTTATTCTCGCAAACAAGATGTAAGAGATGGTATTGAAGTCAAATAAGGGAAAAATACCAATCAAGGCTCGTTCTTTGAGAATAGGGGTGAGAACAGTCCATGTTGCTGCCAAGCTCCACAGCCTGCAAGAGGAACCCTCCAAGGGTTGACTTTTTAAGGTGCTGGACACCAAGAAGGTTTGGACAATCTTGCTCACTTTTGAAATGTCAATTTTCTAAATGAGAACCAAGTTTTTGAAATTTATATCCTAGGTTTTCAATAGAGGCAAGCAATTTCAAAAGTATGTGTTTCCCATAGCTTTTCTCCATAGCAGCACTGTAACTTCTGTTAAAGGCTCACTCTCTGGAAAATATGGTGTTGCTTGCAGTATAATTCTCAAATTAAAAAAAAAAAAAAACAACACAAAACAAACAAGGAATTTTGCTGTTGATAGTAAATTTTGCTATAGAACCTCGAACACCATCACATAAATCTCTTCACCATGCAATCAAAATAACTTCTCCTATAAAAGGATCCACAACCAAAACACTAACTCAAGTAACCTCTCACTGAGAAATCTGGTCTCAGTTCAGCAATTACATAAAAGCATAGAATCTAACAGTAAACAACCCAAAATTTCTCTCCCACCCTACACTGAAATTGTCATGAAGCAATGTCTCTCCAGAGTTTTTAATATCAAGGCACAGGAAGGATATGAAAAACTCATCAAGAACAAATCTCCTCTTTAGCAAATCAGGAAAACACTGGATCTGTTGAAGCAAACATGAACAGAACAATGAATCATGGATTTGTGTTATGAGTTGTGTACATGTCAAAGGTTAAAGATATTCAGATTCTCAGTGATTTTAAATCTAAATGGCTCAAAACATTTTAGACAATTTATCTCATCTGAATTAAGACTGGCTTAGTAATGAACAAAGCTATTCAGAAGCAGCAACGTTTAACTCCCTGCTCGACAGGAGCTGCAGTTATACTCAATATATGGATTTGTAGGCCCCTGATAAAAGGTGTGTCTGGTATTACCTCACTGTGGTTACAGTACAGCAGAACATTTTCATCCCAAGCTTCTGTCAGCAAGCCATGTGCCTTTGATTACATAACAACCTGATCAGCATCTTTGGACAGATTTTTTAGCCTGCAGCACCTCCTTGCAATTGAATGGAAATTCCTCACTGAGGGCCTCACTGAGGGTTGACATGGTGTTCTGGAACTGCTTCCTTCTGACCTGTCATATTTCCAGCTCCTTGCATCATTCAGTTAATTTCCTCCAAAAAGAAAAAAACCAAACCAAAACAAAACAAAACAAAAACCCCAAACAAAACAGAACCAAAATTCCTTTTCATTTCAGTAATATCTAAATGAAACAGTGAGAATGACAAGTGCAAGACTTCCTCTTTTCATTTGTGTTACATTTTACTGCAGTTTCTCTTGGTGGAAATGAGCTTCAGAATTTGCATTTCTTTTCCTCTCTTTCCAAATGTTTTCCTCCCCTATCCCTTAAATAATATTGTGTTGTGTCCCTGCAATACTGTATTGTACCGCTTAAGCAAAATTGTATATTTAACATTAAAAAAAATTAAGTTCATATCTCTAAAAGAAATAAACAGCTACTAGTTAGTGCAGCTATTGCAGTAATTGTGTGGGAGAATACTGGGAATGTTAGAAGGTATATAACAGGGTAGAAGAAAGTATAAGAAGGTATATAACTGGGTAACAAATCACTCTATGCACATTCATAGAATCATTTTGGTTGGAAAAGGCTTTAAGATCATCAAGTCCCACCCATCACAGCCACCACTGACCCATGTCACATTTATTTTAATAGTAGGAATAAAATCAAATTCACATTTTCCATCCAGTGCCAAGCAAAAGTGGTGTCAGTGACTGGGGGGGGTTGGACTAGAAAACCTTTGAAGGTCCCTTCCAACCCATACCATTCAATGACTTTACTACACCTGAGCACTGGGTGCTCTGAATGCATTCAGGGCAGAACATCATGAAATCCAAAGTATTTCCAGCAATGAGATATTAAACCTTAGAGAAAATGGCATTAAAATCACCATATTTTGTGATTTTTAATGAACATTATCTCCAGATTAGTCAAAAAACCATGTGAGAAGTTCTCAGTAAAATCTAGCTGGGGACTCAGACCACAGGAGACAGAATTTGTAAAATTAAACCCATGCAAAGAGCTTGAGATGAAGGGTGAAATCATTTGGAGTATTCTCATTTTCTCCTGTATGTGCCAGAGAACACACAGCAAAAAGTTCAGATGTGCTTCAAATAAGGTCTAATTATTTCTAGACTAGAATAAAGGTATTAAAATATGTTCAAGGGTTATTAAGAGAGGAACATTCAAGCAGTTTTAGCTACAAATCATGAATTTCAGCTGAAAAATACATAAAAGCAAAAATTCCCTCTTAAATAATACAATGCAATTCTAAACTTTTATAAAATACTGGATTTACAACAAATTTAAGCTTGTTCGGAAAACCTACTGAATTCTCTAGTCACTAGAGGTCACTATTAGTTTTGAATCCTTCAAGTCTGCTGACTCTACATCTTCTTCAGAATGTTCTAAATTTGAGAACTTGCCTTCATGAAATATATTCATATTAAGTAAGGATACTTGGAGTAGATAAGTGAGTGTCTTCCTGAGAAAAATAAGTCCAGAAGTACAGGTCAAAAGTTCTGGTTAGGAGAGTGTTTTAAAATATTGAACTTACCATGGTCATTCCAGCCACTTCCAGGGTCTTTAGGGTGACTCCAGCAATAAAGATATATTGAGATGAGGTGCCCCCAAGAACAGCCAAGATTATCTTGGCACTCATTCAAGTCATAACCCACCAGAAAAGGGAAAGAAAATCAAGTAGAATGGCTGGACCTTGAGATATGCAGGCATTGACTCATAAGACAACAGAACAAGAAATGATGATCGATATTTGAGGGGAGGAAATTAAAAAGAGAAACAAAACTAGTGAAAAATAAAGGCTCTTTGGATGTTGTCTGGACATTGTAGAATATTTATTGCTACTTTGACCTACATTAAAGTCGTTTGTGTGAGGGATTCACTGCAGAGCTGTCACTGCTGCTGCCCCCACACCACATTTCTGGCACTGCAGCTGCCTCTTCATTGTTTCCATTTTTAGCAGGAGGTTGGTGAGGGTGAAGACGAAGCAAAAAACCTTTCAAAATAATTTTCCTTTTCTAAATGCAAACACAAGACATTAATGAGTCTGACCAAAAAGTCAGGGACATGCAGTGTCTCTCCAGTCCTTGATGCACCCAGAAGGAGGCAGAGCTGCTGAAAGGGCTGGAAAGGATGTCCTGTGAGGAGCTGAGGACTCTGAGCTTGCTAAATTTGGGAAAAAGGAGGATGAGGGTGACCTCACTGCTCTCTACAGAGACCACTGGTATCTACACGGTATCTACTGATGGGATGTGGGAATAGCTCAAAGCTCTTCCAGGTGAGGTTTTACCACACCTTAGGAAGCATTTCTTTCCAGAGAGGATGACCAAGTACTGGAAGGGATTCTTAGAGAAGTGCTTGAGGCCCCAGGTCTGTCAGGGCTTAGGCGCCATTTGGACAATGCCCTTGAAAACAAGCTTTGGGTTGGTCGGCCCTGAACTGCCCAGTCAGTTGGGGTAAGTGGTGGTTGTGCTCCCCCACCATGGAAATAGTCTGTTCTATTCTACTGAAGGTCAAAGGTGGAGGTGTGAAGAGAAAGGAAAATCTATATATTTTGACTGGAGTTAAAACAAAAATCAAAATTTCACTGTACAAAGAACATAGAGACTCCACTTAGGATTAGGATTCAGAGTTCACAAAACAGAAACAAAATTCTGGATGGGATTTTGAGCATTGAGTAAATTCCCTGCCAGGGAAGGGCAGATCATCAGTAGTTAAAGTATAAACCAGGTCAGAGCTGCAGGTCCCACTGCCAGCTGCATTGTTTGGCACCATATGAGCAGGTTTTGGGTGCTGCAGAGGGAGCAGTAGGTGCTCCCCAAAAACTGTGAGGTCCCCTTAGATAATTTAGAGGAGAAAACACTCTCTGTCCCCTTGAAGGCCTTTCTGTCTGGGTGGCTTCCTGGGATAACTTTTGTTATTGCTTATGTAAGATTTTGCCTTGTTTATATAAGATTAAGGACTTCTAAGAAACAGAAGGTATGAATATGTATATTTAACTTCCCTATATTTTCTGCTCGCATAATGATCAATCCTCCATCTATTGGCAATATTGTCTCATTTTTCCTCCCCTTGCAGCATGGGCTTCACCTTCATTTGATCACCTGGAGATGCAAACAACCTCCCCACCAAAAAAAATCAACAAAAATGTCACAACCAACATTGTGGGAATCTGGGAATCTTCCACACCTTTCCTGAGGCAGCATCAGGGAACTCTAAATCCCCTATGAATTACAACAACTCCCAAGCTGAGTATCTTGATTTACAAGACAGGTGTTTGCTAAGGAAGGCAGGAAAAGCCTCCCTTGGAATGGAGAATGTAAAACCCCTCCCTCCAAATTATTAGAATTTTAAAATTAAGGGGCCCTCAGGCAAAAATATGGGGATAGGAATAACCGGTTCTTTACTGGTATATATGATAAAACAAACAAACAACAACAGCCACAGCACCAACACCAAACAGAACCGAACCCAGTGACAGCCAGGAATAACAGTTCTTTACTGGTATATCTGATAAAACAAACAAACAACAACAGCCACAGCACCAACACCAAACAGAACTGAACCCAGTGACAGCCAGGAATAACAGTTCTTTACTGGTATATCTGATAAAACAAACAA